>VXBW01001962.1:0-585274 GCA_013400375.1 Thinocorus orbignyianus
ATTCTATGATAATGTTTTTAAAACTTCAGTCATCTGAACTGTGAGTAGCCTTAGTCAGCAGATATGTTTGCCATCTCTGTGATGATTTCTCTTCATTCCCTAAAACCTGAAAGGTCCCACACTGTCTCTCCATAATGTCAGTTTATTGACTGTGACAATTACATCCATAGTGCTATTAGCAGTGATTATTTGGATAGTTAACCTCAGCATGCAATTCTGTAGGTCTTGTGATTTTGGTATACTAGTCTTGTTAGATGCTTTTTTCCCCCTTACACGAGGGGAAAATATACTTCCCGTATTAATCTTTGTGTTTGCAAAGATGTATCATTTAAAAACTAAAGATTAATAGGTTTTGTTTGAATTTTTTAGTACAATCCGATCTAGATGCTAATAAAGCACAGTAGTGATGGCTGCAGTGTACTTCTCTCTCTGTGGATGATAATTTTCCAAGAAAGCATGTTTCAAAAAGCTATTAAAATTCTTTGTTTCTAACTTGAAGAGTATCTACCCTGGATTCATTAAAATCTCTTCATCATGGCACTCATTAAATTATCTTTAAAGGTCAGACCCTGTTATCTTGATACAGTGACGTCAATGAGAGCATTACATGGCTGGGCAAGCAACACTTGACTCTAAATCATCCCAACTAATAGGATAGATTGGTGAAAAAACCTCCTCCTAGGTTTATTATGCTGTGAGTTCAAGCTTCTATTACTTGACTTGAACTGATGTTTACACAAAGTCCAATTAATGTACTGGAGAGGCTTCCAATTGGGGCCATTGGGCATTTCTGGATTCTGAATAATGGAGAGGAATTCAGTGGCTTAAGTGTGCTTTGAGTATGAAAATGTATACCTTGAAACCTACGTTGCTGTACAGGTTTTTTTCACCACGTTTCATGTAAGCATCTTGGCAAGTTACAGGTAACAGATACAGATTATCTTTCTTAGTCAAAAACTTTTATGAAACTTCTGACTTTTTCTTACAACAGGGGAGTATTTGTTGTGTGAAAAAGACTACAGTGTACATGTTTTGTGAGGCGAATAGAGTATATTCAATGTGAATGATTATGCAGTTGTTCTGTAGAGAACATTTTCTATGGATTCAGCCTAATGAAACATATGCTTCCTATTATATCAAATACATTTTTTACAATAACCATTTCAACATTATGAAAACGTTTAGATGTTTGCTCTATAATTTATATCCTTCTTTCAAATGTCACCTCTTAAAACTCATAATCATTTTATGAAAAAATATTTCAGCTCTTTTAACAATTATTGCACTCAGAAAACAAAGGAAAGCCAGTCATATGTATTCCATCCCAAACTGTGTTTGACCTCATTCAGAACTAATAGGATATTTTTTATAAGATTAAAAAAAATTTAATAATGTTCATCTACCACTCAATTCCATTATTCTTCCTTAATTTTCTTCTGCAGTTGCTCTATCTGTGTCTGCCATTCTGGCTTTCTCTTCCTGTGAAATACTCTAGGAGCCTATTATGCAGAAGAGGAATGAAGCACATGAAGGCTGAAGTACTCTCTGGCTTTCTTTTTTGTACCGTGCTTTACCAGTGTGTTATACACAGCAGGAGTGAAGCACATGATGGAGTAGTGTGAAACCCTGGACTTTTTGCTCTCCTTTTAGGAAGAGCAATATAGAGGTAAAGTGATCTTCAGGAATTATAAGGTTCTCTTTGCTGGAATGCATTCTCCAGATTTCAGATAGGAGGTCCAGGAATATACATTCTGGACTTCCCCCCTCCCTTCCTTTATTTCTTTAGTCTTGTGGGGCTTAATTTCCATTTTCTTCAAAGGCCAATGGGTCAGGACTTTAAAATTTCCTGTCCACTTTGGTTTTTGTGTTCACTACAGTTGACTGCAAAACAATTTTGAAAGGGGAGATTCTTTGAATGAGTAAGTTTAAAATAAAATCAGTGGTAATTTATTATTCTGCCACTTTTTCTCCCCCTGGTTTGCTCCCTTTTTTCTAGCACTAATGCTAGAAATAGCATTAAAAAGCTAAAATGTTCTCCCAACTGTAAATCACATATCTTTCATTTGCTTTCATACTATATCAAACTAGCGATGTGTGCATAGGCTTTGAAAAAGACAGAAACTACTGACACAAATCTCTGTGGTTTGGGTGTGCATTGCCTATCTCTAAGATGATGAGAAAAAGCAGTGAGGAATAGTCATGTTGTGTAGAGCAGTTGGGACATAACTTCCAGTGCATTAGGGAGAAGAGAAGATCAAGATCATTCTCTTGTTAAGCAATACATTTCTTTATGAGCAAATTGATCACAATTAATCTCTTACTGCAGTTTGTTAGCATTCCTTGTGTCAGTCTTCTTATAACTTTGGAGAATTAAAAAATATCCTTGGACTTCTTGTCTTCCTAAGATCATTCTGATTTTCTTGAGGTAGATTAATCCATGAAGTCTGATTGAAAATGGAGATGCAGGACAAAGGGCACTAGTCAGCACACCAGAAGTGGGCGAGCAAACTGGGACAGAATGTAAATTAGAGCCCTCTGAGTAGAGAAATCTCACCAATATAAACAAAGCTGCAGGCCTGTTTGGCAATACTAAACCAGTTAAGTGGGTAAAGAAATAACTTTGTTTTCTAATAGATAATTCACTAGGACTGTTTACATCATGCAGACTGCTTACCTGAGTGAAGAGCTCAGGTTAATGTATATTAACTTTTACTTGGCCAAATAGCAGAAGTAGGAGCTGGTCTGAAATGAATTTTTACTCACTTCTCTCTTGCTACCCAGGCTTTCACGCTGAAAAATGGTACTGGTTTGTGATTGATCCTCAGGCCTTCTTTTACCATTCACTGCATATTTGTCCAGCTAATGGGACTAACAGTTTCATTTAGACTAGGAACCTATGTCCAAATTGGGACACCTACAGGCATTTTAAGGTGTAAACAGTAAAATTTTCTTTAATGTGCCTATACTTAATTTTAATGATACATTCATTCTGCTTACATGCATTTGAAAATCACATTTGGTTTGCACTTGCCTCCCCAAGTGCCTAACCACTGCTGAATATTATCTGCAGGTCATATTTGAAAATGAGACATAGAATGTGTGTAGATGTTCGCAACCAATCAAGTTACCAAAATGTAATGACTTTGTAAGCTGGGAATGACTAAGAGTATACATAGTCTGTTTGTAAAAATCAGTTGATGAGCAGTGACACTTGTAGTCATCAGTGCACTCTACAAAAGTGGTATTTCAGGCTTATGTACATGCTGTGACAGAGCTACATCTAAAGCACAATTTTTTTTTCCCCGCTGCAATTGCCACCAAATGCTGAGAAAATGGGAACAAACCCACCAACCCCTCCCACTTGTAGTTTTCAGACTTGAAAAAATAGACTAAAATTCTGGGGTTTTTTAAGCTTTAGAAGATTCTATCACAGGAGTCAAGCCTTTTTCAGTTTGCTGTGCATGAAAATTGTAGAATGGGATCTTACGTAGTTTTCACATTCATAAATGTTGATTGACTTAAGAAGAATTTTAATTTCCAGATACCTTGTTATGGTAATATTTGGAATATAATCACTTCAGTAATTTTCCTGCCTAGGGCAAATGTAAACCCTGGCTGTCCTACACCTTTTCTAGATATGACATGTGATACTAAGATGTAGTCCAGATTTTCAAAGTCTTTGAGGGCCAGAACATTACAAGACCCACATATATTTGCTTTCCTTTTCTGTTTTTGATTCACAGATTTCAAAGCACTTTTCAATGTTTTTTATTTACTTTTAAAAACCCTTCAATATAAGGAGTTATAAGAGATAAAAAAAATGGTCCTCCTTTCCTTTCCATTTTGCTGCAAATTGTTGTAGCTACAAACAATTTAGAGTTTCCTCAAACCAGGGCATGGACACTGCGTTAGGTCTGTGCATTTCTGTTTTAAACTGGGATATTATAAATAGCTAAAATGGTTAAGAAATGGTTGAAAGCTAGCTAGCTTTTTTCATGTTAGTTGTAAACACATGCAGCACGGGCAACTGACTTCGCTGTTACAGCAATTAGAAAACAAGCTCAGAATATCCTGGGGGTCTAGTACAAGCGTGCTGCTTTGGTATGTTGTGCTCTGTAGCATGGAAGTGCTAACAATCCTCTTCCATTTTACATTTTGGATTTTGGGGGATGAATTTTCTGACTGGCTTAAAGGCAATGCTAGGGTAACGTTTTAACCATTCATCAAATATGTATATACATAAGAGCAGACTCAAAATCACATAGGAAGGATTTCCCATTGATTTTTAATTTCAAATTTATAAAACAATCATAAAAATACAAAGGTCTGCATATATAGGTAGTGCTTATTTCCCATATCTGTATTTCTGTAACCTTTCCAGTCCGTTATAACAACTTAATTCAGGTGAAACCCATTCAGTCATAACAATTCCTCACTGGTGTGAATGTTAAATTAGTGTGAAACTTGACAACAATAGAATTAGCCTTGTGAAAAAATGGCAAATCAGACTGAGGGTAAACCACTGCATTCTATGCCTTCTAAATTTTCTGTGAAAGTTGGTGTGCAAAGTAATCAAGAATAATAAAGAATTTCATTCCACCTGTCACCAAAAGACTTTGACGTGTTTGGCAAATATTAAGGACGGCTCCCAAGACTTTGTGAAAAAGTCAGAGCCACCATCGTCCTGCTTCACGTTATGAGCAAATGTCAGTAAAAAGAAGTTGGGACAATTCCAGACTTGCACAAACCATGATCTGGAATCTTGAGACCAGATTTATCCTCCATTTGAATTACATCAGAATAAATTTGGCTTTCAGTTTATTCTTGGTTTTGACTTGAGACTCTGGAAACGTTGACTTGCTGGAAATGTTTTCAAGTCTGAGACTCAGTAATCACTTCTTTAAAAATTAACACAATTCAGAGAGTTCTATATAAAGACGGTTAAAATTCTTGCAATGATTAAGTTTACATAAAATCAGTCCCAAACAAAGCAAGCCGTTAATTTATCAGTTAAGGATGAGAATGTAAATTCCTATGCATAGACAATGTACTTGCTAATATCTGCTCTGTTAGATCTTATAATTTGATCAAAGAAAGACTGGAAAATCAATCCACATAAAGGCATTTTCTTCAACAGTTCCTGTTCCTAATGTGAATCTTCATTTGAGAAATTCAATAGTAGCACAAGAAAGCAAATCTTTGATACTTCCTCATATACATCCTATAGGAAGGATTGTGTTGCTGCAGAGAGTAAAAATTTTACCAACAGACGATGTTACCCAGCCAAACTGTTCATTATTTATCTGTGGCCTAACATCTAACATTTGATGAATGAATTTACAGCAAAATAAGGTTACTGGAGCTTGTTCAATTGTTTCATGTGGTTAGGACAGCTGTAGGCAATCTGTATAGGCTCTTCTGCTATTAGAAAACTATACATGTTTAGGCAGTATATATTTCATTTATGATCTGCCAGAAAATATATTAAAACTGAAGATCACTGTATGAATATTCTTCTATGAATGTTTACAGCACAAGAGGAATTTCCCAAGACTAAAAGTAACCACAGTAATTTCATTTGAACATCTCATGTAAATTAAGTCCGTTTGTCTTGAACGTGTCTTCTGCATGTACACTTTATAACAGGAGAGGTCGCTTGATATAGATTGTGTCACTCGGTCTGACCTGCTCCTAAATTCCAAAAAAAGTCTTTACATGTCTAGTGTCCACATATCTCTGGGTTTCTTAAAGCATTGATTCAAGGCTTTGGATTTTAGCCTTTTAACAAACTGGGTTTACTCAGCCAGAACCAAATATCCCAGTTCTGGCACTCCACATGAAGTTAAATGGAAATAAAAGTAGTCTAAGGTCGAGTCGTATAACAATCAAATACATGTGAAACTGAGTCCCAGGAATCAAACTCTATCTATTTTGCCCATCCTTTTCCAACTCCCTATAAGAAGTTTTCCAGATGTGTGCTGATTCTTTGAGTTCTGCCTCTAACTTTGCATCTGTTGTCAATTACTTTGTCTTTGTCAGCTGTTCAAACAGAATCTAAAAATACTCTAAAACATCCACTTGCAAACCTTTCTGCCCAGAAGGAGCCAGGAGGTTTTTGACAATGGTTAGCTCATCATTTATTCCAAACCAAGAAATGAACCTCCATCTTTCTTTCCTGTCCAGGAATCCTTATAAGTAAAAACATAATCTGACAGACAGCCTTTAAGGTTTGAAGTGCATGAGAGTACAGAGAGCTTCTGATTTACATGGACAGACACAGATGGGGTACTTGAATTCAGAAAACACAGACTTCCTCACAGATAAAGATTTAGCCAAGTTGAACTTTCTTGGAATTTTAAGGATTTGCTAAGGACAGAAAAAAGTTATTTGGGCCCATTTTTGGTGGGCTTCTAATCAAAACAGAACATCATGCTTCTGTCCTAAAAGCACTAGTTTAACAGTATTGCCATCATGAGGGGCGGTGCTGCGGTTTTAATTACAATCCACAAGATGGTACACACACACAAAAAAGCTACAGTTATTGAGTGTGCTAAAGCTGTCCGTAGAGCTTGCTGTGCTCGCCTGGGGGCTGAATGCCTATTGCATTTCCACATGCCTCTATGTGCTGTACTGACAGTTAAATGAGTGTACTTTGTTTATATTTAGCTCTTAGTGGTATACAGCATATGTGTTTCTACAAAGACAGTAATTAGAAAATCATACCGCTACTGTTGTGCACCCACTTTAAAATTTTGTGATTATTTCTTCTGTTGTGCAAAATAACCAAAGTTGTATACTCACTTCCTTCTCTGTAAATAAAACCAGGGTTCACCTGACAAACAAGACCTCAGTGGAGTGCACATCTAAGCTTTGAAAGCCATTAAACTACTTGTTTGCTCACAATTAAGTATACATTCAAATATATTGGGGACTTTGAAATTCCTTCAGAACATGTAAATTCACACAATGGCTGAGCTGTGTTTAGCCTTGGTTAACTCTAATTCAGTGTGTCTGGTGTTGCCATAGGAGTTTTCATCTGGAATACTGTTGAAACAAATAAACAAACAAGAATTCTTCTGGCATCTTCAGAATAATTAGCAGGAATGCCTCAACCACTGTAAGGTTAAAGATATTTATTTTCGTAAGTCCCACAGCCTGGTGTGAGCTGCCATATTTCACCACCCTTCTTGGTTTGAAATGCGAGGCAGTTCCAGCAGCATCTCGAAATAAAACTTCCCTCTCCATGGGTAGTACTTATTATTAATCAACTGGACCAGCAGGAAGAGGTGAAAGTAAGGTGACAGAGTGTAAAGCAAAACAAGGATGCATTGTGTGAATTATGTGAAAATGTTAACTAAAGTGCTTTGCTTTCATATATTCCTAGACTTTGTTCATGCTGCATATTTAGACTGGGACAGTCAGGAACACTCTCACTGGTATGCACCAGTCTCAGCTAAAGACAGCAAGGAGCAAAAACCCGTGTTTTACAGATGTCAGTCATCAGAACTCTATTTTTCATTTGATAATATAGTGTGTACCATACCAACACAGGCAACAGAGAAACAGGAAGGGTCATGACCCAGGACCTATTCCCTCTGCAAGGCACATCTTGCATGTGAGCAAGTGACTTTGTAACACTGGTGCGTTCCTGATTGCGTGTGATCTTGTACATACGCCTGTGCCTGTTGCTTGAATTTATGTTGTCCATTGTATAATCGAGGATGCTTGCAGTTCAGTTACAAAATAGACAAGACCCTGTCAAAGGCTAGAAGCCACTTCTTTCTTATATCTAACGTGCTGTCAGGAAAAGCAGCACCTAAGGACAGACAGATTGTTCTGTGGGGCTGATCTGGCTCATAAACCATAGTTTAGTCTCTAACTGTTCCATTTCATTTATTACCCTACTAAGTTATGCTTGTATCTGTGCATGTATTCTTACTGTAATACTTCTGAGTTCTGCTGCAGGCTTAGGAAAAAAAAAAAAGTATGGATCTATGGATTCTGCACATATGAATCAGGCACATAATTTTGTTCTTTTAAAATATCTTTTCCTGGCGTTCTTGAGTGGGTTTCCATGCAAAGAGTGAACTAGTGTATCCAGGTGATTGTCATTATCACAGATTCTTTTTATTCAAAAAAGTCCCTCTTGCCATACAGAGAGCTAGTGCAGCACTTTTTATAATCATTGTCTTTCCAGTTACGCACGTATGAAATGTTTACACAGTTTGCTTCAAGAATTTCTTGTTTTGCAAGTTCACACAAAACACCAGAAATGGCTCACTTTAAAACATACATCAAAAGGGAAATGGTGATAACAGACGAATGCTTTTATAAAACTAGCCAGGGACAAATTCAGCTGACAGCGGCTTGGAACAGAGCAGATGCACCTCAGATGGGAGTTGCTGGGCAAAGTTCACAGATTTTGTCTGTGGGAGGGTAAGTTACAGACAGAACTCAGTTCTGCTGAGGGCATGTGCTGAATCCTGGAACAACAGGGGCTAAAATGGAATGCTCAGTTCCTGGTGTGCTTGCCCATTCGTACTTCTACTCAGGACAGTGCTATTGGATGGCTACCAATAACTGTCTCTTCCTAACAGAGTAAGGTCCTTCCACACGAGGCATTCAGAGTCTCCCCCACCGTATGTCATTTCCTTTTACACAAGTCCAAGTATGGACCAACAGCTTAGGTCTTGAAGACCTGGAGATTCAGAAGACAACATTAAAAACAAACAAACAAAAAAAACATTTAATGGCCCTATTTTGAAGGCCCAACTTTAAAGGCACCAAAAGTTGATGTTACAGAGTTATTAGGATTTTAAATAACGTCTAAGATACCTAATTCATAGTGAACGTGAGGAACCTGGACACTTTTGAGAATCGTACTACCTACGTAACTATGATTTTGGGTACTTAAGTTCCTTAAACATCTCTCCTTATTTGGTCTGGGAACTAAAGTTCTCAGGTACTGTCTCGCACAACAGCTAATACTCCGGGATCACTTAGGTGATGCCAGATGACCATAAAAGGGGTCAAAGACAACCTAAAAAGCATGTAACTGTATTTATACTGAATTACTGTTTGGATACATACTTTGGGGAAAAAAGTTTGACGTGTGCAGGCTGTTATCTGTATTTTCAATTTACCACCTTTTCTTTTTTCACGTTCACTTCTTTGTTTCAGTGTGAACTTGATAGGTGTACAATATTTCAAAACTTTCAGTAGATTCCATTTTGAAATGGGTGTTCAGTTGTCGTGCACTGAACATATCTCTAAGATCAATATGTTTCAAGACAGAGTTTGAAGAGTCTTTAGACTCTTTAGATCACAGCAATGCTCTTATCTAAACCTGAGTCCCGCAGAAATCAAGTGGAAACCTGCATGAAGCTAGACTCCCTAATGGTACCCATTTTTAGAGATGACTTCAGTCTCGCTAGGTTGAAAAAACCCATTCAGTTGGTACAAGAGTTCAAACCAAATACAGACTGTTATCATTTGCAGTCATCTGGAAAGGAAAATGCTCTTAATGCAGTGCCAGTAAAAGATATTCCCTTGAGTTTTTTTGCTCCGAGCTACTGTAGCTTGTTTACATTCCCCAAAGAAACTGTGTGAAAACTTTCACACACAAAGTCAAACTTTCAGAGAAGTTTAAGGTAGGATTTATGCTCTTGGAATATTTTGACGTGTTTTCCTAAACCTTAACTTTTTAACCATAAGAACGCCTGGGTCCTGCTTCCTTTTTCCCTTCCATATGCTAAACACTGCGAGAGGCATTAGACTTCTAAGCATTTATACTATGAAAGTCAAAAGGAAACTATCCAGCAGGTCAAGGCATGGAAAATAGTAACAAACACCTGCTGCTTCTGCATATGGATAGATTTTTCACTTAAGTGGGAATCACTTAGCTGAAAATCAAAGCACTGGTGGAAAGTGTATCAAAGCAGTTAAAACCAGAAAAGCTTACAGAAGTGTTTTATGAGAAAGCGCGTTGAACTTTCACAGATAAATGTGCAGAATTAGTTAGCTATTTTCTCTCTTTCATTTGCTAATCAATTTTCCCCACTACCAGCCTATGACAACTAGTAGGCCTGCACATTTGTTTCAGATGGTCAAAGAATGTTTAACCCCCTACTGACCCTCTAGTGTTTGCTCTCCTTCCCTCAAGGCACGGAAGACTTTAAAGTAGAAAACCGATGAATGAAAAGAATTAATCTCTTGGGGGCTTTTCTCTTGAAAGCTTGAAAGGGGCTCAGAACAGTCTGACATGTTGACAGCTGAAGTCAAGAGGAAAATTATGATATAATATAGCAAGTCAAAAATGTTATGTGCCATCGTATCCAAAAGGCAAAGTAAACATATTGCTTTTTTTCTTTTTCGATTGCTCTTGCTACTGGTAACAACAGTAAATTCTGTACAGGAACTCCTTGAAAAGGATGAAGGGTATTCATGGCTGCTTTCTAAGAATAAGCTGTTGAGCTCCTCAAAGATGGGTGTAACATGAATGAGCTTCTTCTGACCCTTGTGTCATTTCTTTTACAGTCTCTGATGGATCTCTGGTTGCTGTTACTGTTCTAGACAGTTTTGTTCATAGTTTGTCTTCTTCTAATGATCTTGTTTTGTTTGGAAGTTGTGAGGCTTTGACTTGATAGATTTAAATTTTTTGTCCTGAATACAGCATTGACCAACTCTTTATGCCAACAGTGACATTTTTTTGCTTAATTTTGGGTTTTTTTCATGTAGTCTTGCTCAGGTACTTTTTCAGATGTTTTTGTTATTATTTTGATTTAGCAGTTTGCCTAGCAATTCTAAAATGAAGACCAGAGTGGGTTTGTAACTTAAATAGCAGGAGATAGAATAGTTGTGTACATTTTCATTCAACAATGAGAGCTATGTTCTTTCCTGTTGTCTTCATTCTGAACTCTTCAAACAGAAAGGTATTGATAAACTACAGCAAAAGGAACACATTTCTAGTTCTCCTGTGCTTATTCCTTTTCATTCTGTTCAGCCAGGCATGGCTACAGCTATGCTCAACAGCTAACGGACAGTCATCCCAAACCCAGATATATTTTCACAGTGGTGTTTTACATCTGTGGCTGACTTTCTAGTAGCGTAATTTAGGATTCTCCTGAGCTCCCAGCAAGCTTTGCCAGCTTGGGCAAACTGAGAGGCATTGTTTTGAGTTTCCAAATTGTATTACAGTTGGCCAACAAGAATTTTTCCTTATAGTTCTGTTAGAGGATTTTCTATTTGCAGTAGAAGATGTTAGAATAGAGCCCATATTTTATTAACAACAGGACAGTCTGGTTACAGAGTGAGTCTGTGCAGTTCCATGACCACATTGTATGACCGGCACCACGCCTGGCAGGACAGATGGAGGCAATGGTGAATGGATGTGTGAGTGACTGGGATGGACATTACAGACCTGTTGCTTCCTCCTTCAAATCTGGCTCTTGGCTTCTGTTATTGCATGTTACTGCCGGCCTCCTGGAAAGCAAAGCATTATCAGTGAACTGCAGTGTTACCATTGTAATTGCAAGGCAAGTCTCGCCATACACTTTTTGAGAAACAGTGGAACATACTGCCCTTTTCAGTCGGAAAATGCACAGAACTTCTTTCCCACTTCGCCAGCTTCGTGAGCAGGAAGGTGTGGTGGGCACGGAGGGGCAGCAGTGCCCGTTTCAGTGTCCCCTGCTCCCCGAAGCACCCACGGTGCCGTGTTCTGGGTCTTGGGACCCCCCGGGGCTCAGGGCCGTTCGGCTCCTTGGCCAGCAGGTGTCCCCATTGCCCCAAACAAACCCAGCTGACCACGGATTTAGCTTAATCTAATTAAGTTTAAACCCTGCTTAACAATAGGATTTAAGCAGCTCACTGTGAAAGAAGAAGGTTCAAAGTGCTCACACTTCTGCTCAAACGGTTATGCCTCTAACTGACACTGGTTGTCTTACCACGCGAAGCAATGGCACAAAGAGCTGACAAAGGGAAGTACCTTGGGAATGGAGAATGAACAGTGAACCTCTCAGTCTAATACTAAGCATTTGAAGACTAGAACATTCTTGAATGAGTATATACAGACACATGCTCTGGGGAAAAATGGAAATCAAGCAAAACGGAATAAGCTTTTACATTTTCATTTTTCAGCTGAATAGAGTCAGGAATTCATCAGTTGAAATCAGATCGTTGAATTTGCAGGATGGAAATGAAAGATTCTTACCTTCTAAAGACTATTGAATAAATGCTATATATCTGCTTTGGATATACAATTTAACAACAGATTTCTAATTTGACTTTTTTTGAGGAGCAAACCATGTAAACCAGATTACAGCCCTGGAATCGTCATGAAGAAAGGGGCAGCAAGTATCTCTACTGCCTTACAAGCCCCATTCACACTCTGACAATATAGCTCTGGGCAAGCTGTTCCAGTGCCTCACCACCCTCGCAGTAAAGAATTTCTTTCTAGTATCTAATCTAAATCTCCCCTCTTCCAATTTAAAACTGTTACCCCTTGTCCTGTCACTCCACTTCTTGACAAAGAGTCCCTCTCCAGCTCTCCTGTAGCTCCCTTCAGATCCTGGAAGGCTGCAATAAGGTCTTCCCAGAGCCCTCTCTTCTCCAGGCTAAACAGCCCCAGCTCCAGCCCTCTGATCATCTTCGTGGCCCTCCTCTGGACCCATTCCAACAGAATTCAATATCATTGAGGGTGATCCTTTGGACACATCCAACTTAAATTAATATCAGTCTTCCACTAAACTTAATGGGAGTTGTACAAAATATGGGATGCTGGGTTCTCGTATAGCAGCAATATGGAAAATACCAATGAGGTTTTTGAAAACCTGCTTTAAAATACATTAAAAAAATTAAGTCTAGATGTACTGACTTCAGAAGCTAATACAGATGTCTTGAATGTCTTCCTTTCAGCTCCAGATAGTATTAACTTACAAATTCATAGTCTTCACTGAGTTGATTTCAATTAAATTGATTTCAGTAGACCTGTTTTGAAGAACCATGTTTGGCTTAAGATTTTTGTCTGCAATTTCATGGAATGAAAAATTGTACTCTGAGTAGCTAATATGCTTAACATAAACTTTCATTATGATGAAAGATCCTTAAAAACCTGGAGGTTCAGTCAAGTTCTTGAGGTTCAATGGAGCATAAATTTGTCTTCTAAAATGACACTACTTTACATGCTTTTAAGTTTCCTTAATGACTCAGAGTGGTTCAGCTGTAACTCAGGCTTGATCACATGTAAAGATAAAGAACATAAGATTGCACGTATACGAATATTTACATTTTTATGTTCAGAGTTCATACATTTGAAACTTGGTAAGAATGTTAGCATTTACCTCCATTTTAGGTAGGAACTCTGTGATGAAACCGGAGTTAATGGAATCAGATATTAGTCAATAATATTTGGTCTTTGGTATTTGTTGATAAGATTAAAATGATGGATGTATTTATATTACCTGTATCTAAGCTAGTTAGCTAAATATGAATTGAGCTGACAGTGATATTTTGGGATAGTTGAAGCATAATTTAATAGTAACCAAATGCTAAAAATATCTAGCAGTTTATGGCAATGTTACTGAAAAAGTGCCTATAACTGCCTGGAAGGTAGATCACACAAATTACGTCTCATGTATTTTAAGCAGAACCGTGGGTTTCTTGTAATAGCACAAAAATGATACTGACAAGTGCTGCCTTCCTTCCAGAATTACTTAATACGTCTCTTCTTAACTAATTTCAGTATATATGAATCACATACTTTGGTCCTTAACTTCTGGAGTTCAGGCCATCATCTGTTACATTATCCTTCCTGTTTGAGTATATTTGGCAAGGAAAATGAGTAGTGCAAGTAAGAAAGTGATCCGTTTTCTTTTCCACTACTTTGGCCTCGACTTCAGTTGTATCATTCTCATTCTGTCAGGTGAGATCATTATTACATGTCTTGTCCCAGACAGTTATTCTCATTTGGGGTGTGTAGGTTTTGAAGCAATCAGTCAAAGGTCAGATTTGGTCAGGGTGGGACCCTTTCCAAATTACTCCTGAAAAAGGTGGGACCAGTTCCTGAAGCAACATTCTGTGAGTGGAAAAAATTATTTGGTGAAAAGCTGTAACATGTCATGGATCTTTTCTAGGGCAGCGCTACGTAAGAAAGCCTGAGAAGAGGCAGAGTAAAAAGTAGAACGTGAACAAATGTCTTAATGAGAATTCATCAAAGTTAGCTCTGCATTTGGAATATTAAGTTGAAGTAAGTCTGAATTGCTTCTGAATACAATGACTTTCTTGATGTGATCACAATTACGATTCCATTATGGAGACTGTGTTAAATTATTCTTCACCCAATGGGACTAAATCACTGTCCTCAGTCTGTCGTTGTGGAAGTTTGACATCAAACCCAGCCCTGGATCTGCCTTTTGCTCCTGGAAATCCATCCTGAGCAACAGTTCAAACTCTAGTTAAAGGAAATATAAAATAACTAGGAGACAACTGAAAGCAATTTATCTTTCTTTTTCTTTATTATTTGTAGGACATAATTTGCTGTACTTAAACAGGGAACACCAATACACATAATAAATGGAAGATAATTAAGTTTAGAACAAGTGCAGAACTATAAATTCTGGAGAATACACTTGTCCCAGTGAAAGACAATTTAAAAGGTTAAAGTTTTCTGAAACAGGAGAATTACTGAAATATAATGAGAATAACTTAAGTGAGTATACTTTCACTAGAGGCTGGTAGTTCCTAATAATTGTGTTGTATATACACTTCAACCATTGACCTCATGTCTCAGACATTCAGCATTCCAAAAGCTCGGTTGCTTAGCAGTGAATGCTAAGTGACATATTAAGTTCAACCAAATGTCAGTCATTGCAATGATGTCATGTTGTCCAAAACCCATTAATTACTTTGAAAATTCCCACAGTAACTGAAAATCTCAGATTATCTGCCTGAATTAATGGGAGCCCCGTAATTGAATGGTGGATCCCATGCTGTTATTTTGTACCCTACGTACTTCATGTACACACTTTGATAGGGAAATACTGGTTTGGGTTATCTATACTCATCTTAGAATCACTGCCAATTTTATTATCATTAACAACAATTCCACTAATAAGAAATATGAAAGGCCTTATTCCCCACAGTACTCCTTAGAATCTGATATCCTGTATGAGTGATATGCAAAGATTTTGGTGGAATTACATGGCTGACATTTGGAGAGTCTGCGCCAAAACCTCTCACTCCTGTTTTTGCAATGTTTGAGAGTCCAAGGGAGAGAAAAGGAGGTTTTTAATATCTCCTACCAATTGAAGTATCATTTTTCTTTTTCTGTTCAGTCAGGAATGTAGAAAGAGAGTCAGAACATTTTTAAATCTGTTTGTGCACTGAGTTACCAGGCTGTAGTTAAACTCCAGCACAGCGCATGTAAATGCTTGGGCCTTCCAACATTTGTCAGCCAAGCACTGGGAGGTGAGGTCTTCCATGAGGACAAGCGATTAATGGACGCAGAAGGCTGTTACTTGGAGGTGGTTTTTTGCGCATTCTAGACCCCTCCTTATGCCTTCTGGGAGAGATGGGGCAGATATTTGGTGATATGAACAACCAGTCTCCCCTTCTTATATTTGCTCACAAGTCATCAGCAGTTACTGTATTTTATGTGATCTGGCTTTGGTGCTGCTGTATTTTATAGGGTAACACCTATAGTAGAAGAAGAAAACTCCAAATTCATATTATGAGACCTGAGGAAATATTTCCTATTTAATAATACTCCAGACAAAGCCTGTGTCTTTGTTGGTGGAAACTGCAAACATTTTCCATTCTTCTTGATTTTTCTGAAGCATGACCTTGGATGGATTTTTCTTCCACTTTAAAGAATCCATTGTAAGCAACTTGCCACCATGAACCAATACTCAGTATTCAGCATTAGGTTATGTTGAAGTTCTTCCCAGTGTAGCCTGACATACTTGATTTGTAGGGAGCAGGTATGAGAAAGAAAGAAGGAAAGATTAATTAAATTTTGTTCAGCCTTTTTATGATTAATGATCAGGCCAACTTTCTAATGGTAAGAAAAAATTATGAAATTGTCTGCTCTATCAATCAAATTGCTCTGAAGAAAGACATGTCTGAAGCTGTTGGAAAGGAAAGCATGATTCACAGGATTGTGAAATTAAAGTATCTGCACTTTAATAAAGAGATGCATACTCATGAAAAGAATTTTCTTCCTTTGCAACTGTACATACTGGCAGCAAAAGTTGACTTGGTGCTTTTTCAGTTATGTTTCTCATTTGCCATTGTTTCTGCCTGTTATTCTTCGCGTGTGTACAGGGCATGTTCAAACAGAAATCTCAGAAACCGACTCATTTGTGTTGCAGTCAATAGGGTTTGGAAACCAATTTCTGGATACATTATTTCTTGTGGTACCCCTCAGGGGAATGGTAGGACCAGATGGAGAAGTGATTTCTTTATTTGTTCCATCGAATTGTATCTTCCAAAAAATTACAAACTCAGCATTTGCCAGACTGGCTTCGTAAATATCTCAACATATCAAGAGTACGTATTGTGGGGAATGTTAGATTCTATTCAACTTAAAATATGACTTTTTTCTCTGTTCTTCCTTGGAGGAAGTGTGTGTCTTTTTTTTTTTTTTTTAAAAAAAAAAAAAAGAAAAAAGAAAGAAAAAAGAGAGATATTCATTTAAGTCAGTCAGTCTTACATAGCTTATATTGACCTTAAAAAAAATCATAAATACACACAAATAAAATCCCAATCACAACCAGCAACTGGCTATCTAAACATCAGGACTTCTGGAGGGTCAGTGGTGTTTCTGAGGCAGAGTAAACCCCAAATTCAGTTTATCAAAGGTGAGCTAAGACTTTTTGAATCAGTGGAGTGATTTTTGGCTTCATTCCAGCCAAGGACTGGTCAGCAGGATCTATTTTGGGGTGAGGAATGCCCCAAAATGCTGAATGTGGAAGTTAAGGCCATTGGGATATATCATTAGCCATTGCACACTATGGAACAGACTATGTGAATTACCTTCCTAGACCGAGGAACCGAAAGGCCTGCAGAAACCTGGCTGTCCAAGCCATCTTCTGCTTTAGCAAGCTCATTTATTTGCAGCATTTTGCTAACGTTGCCATTTAAACTGACTAAGAACCAAAACCATTGTGACTTGCCCCTCCCCAAAGGGATATCGCCTTTCCTTGTGCGCTGACTCTGGAAATGCAGTAGAAGAATGCAATATCCTTGAAATTGCAGTTCTCTGCCAGGAAAATCAGATCTCACTCCTGAATCTAAAAGTATCTTTTATTCTTAACAACAAACATGTATGTAGCAACTGTATTTGCATTGCACTTCACCAAAAGGAACAAGACATTCTCTTCATCCTGATTAATTTGCAGGCTAAGTAAACCAAACACGACATATTAAATTTATTTTTTTTTAAATTCTATTTATCATCCATTACCATAGACAGCTGTCAATTTTATATTCTTGGGTTTTTTTTTGTTTATTTTCTTAAAAATAGTCTTATAAGACAGGATAATGCTATTGTTCCTACAGAGAACTAAAGCACAAGAAGCTGATTAGCTGGAGTTCACACAAAAACATATGGCAGATGAGGGACTTAAACTGACGTGTTCTGGCAGCCACTCTGTTGTCCTGACGGATGTATTTCTCTTGAAATCAGGCGAAAGAAAGCAACAGGCAAAGAAACAGCTTTTACTTTAGATGATTTGTCTTGTTGAAAAGCAAAGCCCATGAATTCTTTGCTCATTTTTAGAACCTCAGGAAACACCTGCCTTCAGAAGAAAATCCTGTAAACCCACAACTCTCAGACGGAATATATATGATTGTCAGGCTTCTCAGTCATACAGTGGGTTGGAGAATGTAGAGGAGTATGTAGAAAGATCATGTTATCACTAATCACAGAAAGTGGAAGAAGTATTGCTTAAGGCATATTTTAGAATATTTTAGATGCTTCTTGGTGTTTATTATTCAGGCTTAGTGATTTTTTTTTCCATATCTTGGAAAATGAATTTTAAGGTTAATTTTCTCAATACTGGTGATGTTCTACAGAACCACAAGAGTCCAAAGTTACAGAATTTACTACCTATGAAAATAGTTGGTGCTGGGAGCCACTCTTGCTAACTTTCCAGAGGCAAAGCAAAAATTAAAAAGTCAAATAAAAACTTGCCTTTCATTTCAAATTATTGAACGTACATACACTCGTTTGCCTAAATGTCTCATACATTGACGTCAGTGACCTAGTGGAAATGCAGTAACATGTTGTCAGCAACTGGCTGCATCAAAGCACAATTTCTGAAGTCCAACTCTGTGGTGTTGCAACAAAGAACACATGTAACATTCCCAACTAATTAACCAAACAATATTTTAGACATACTAACTTATCTGTAAACAGGAAAGCCAAGCCGTTGTAAGCTTACACAGGGGAAAATAAGAAGGATGAATATCTGTCTTGGCAAATGCCTTTTTTAGTCTGGTCTCGAAAGGATCACTTTGGATGTTGGTAGAAGAAAACCAGACTAATCTCATGTAGAAATTCTAAGCCTAATGTCTTACTTAACCTTGATTTTTAACTCTAGCACTCAGAACCATAGCACTAGATCATCTAGACATAAAAGAGTCCTTCAAGATTTGAATAACACAGGCATGTAATTTTTTGCAGAAAATGATCATACGGTATCTTAACAGCAGAATCCATCTGGTTAGGAATTCTCGGTACATTTTCACCTTAACTGTATTAATAATAACTTTATGTTGTTACATTAAGTCAACTTTTGACTTACATAGCTCTTCTCATCCTCTGTGGGGAAATTCATCCTTCATACATCTTTTAGGCATCAATCCTAAAGCAATTCTTTTTCTCTGATTTACTCGCCTTTTCTGCTGTCCTACCAGCAGATAGATGACCCCTTCCACCAGCCACTCTTTCCTTTACAGTTGTTTGCACTTAGAAAATTAGCTCAATAATTGATGACAATGGAGTTGGCTGTGCAGTCAACTCGGGAGGTTTCTGTGCTCTCTACAAGCTGACACTTCTGGAGACAGATCGACAGAGCTGTTTGCAAACTTCTGATTACCATTGGCTGTCATCCAGTACAGAGCGTGGGCAAAGCAAGCATGTGTGTGTCTGCAAAATACCAGGGAGACACCCCTTTTGGGTTTTCTAGCATTGTCCCTGTCACAGCACATTCCTGCATAGGACATTTGCAATGGCAATAGAAAATACCCTAAGTAACTAAACCCATAGGAAATAACTGACCAAAATCATATTGCAGCTGATAGACCACCTTGGACTTCACTGGGCTTTGGAAATAGGCCTGTATAGTCTTCAACAGTTGTAATACAGGGCCAGGTCTGACCATGTCAGTGTACTGCATGGGCTCTTATTGTACATCATTGTCTTTTCCCTTTAAGTCAAAACCAGAGACCAAAACAGAGCCTGCTGTTTGGTTCTATGTGGATGCCCCCAAGTCTGTAGAAAAGTGCAAATCAAATATATAAGGCTGTGTTTTTGATGATAGGAAAATTGCCAGACTGTGGTTAACCCTGACTTTTTTCCTCCTGATGTGGATTTCTTAAAGCTGAGATACAACCAGTTGTCCTTGTTCTCTTTCAATAGGTTATGATTTATCCTGAATTCATACAAAGAATTTCTTTTGATGGATTATGCTTTATCCTGAATTCATACAAAGCATTTCTTTTGGCTTCCAGTTATGAAGGCCTGGTAAGTCATTAATTGCCCTGGGGCACTTAAAAGATGTTTCTGTTTCTGTCCACTACTGTTTTGGTTGTGTTTCAGTTTATAATTGCTTTCAAGTACACGTAATAAATGTAGGGTTTTTTATTCCATTTAGTCATATCTGAATTAATCTATAAAACAAGAAACTGAGAGAAATTTTTTTACAGCTGTTCAGCATTCTTAAAGGGTCTTTTATTTGAAAACTGTTTCGAGTTTTAGATATGTTTTGCAACATATCTAAAGCAGTACTGGTTAAAACTAACTAGTTTTAAATTTTCTCTGAGAAAAAAATCGTAAGTTTCACCCCATTTCAGTGCAAAGCTGTGAACTGGCTCACATATTGCTTAGATGCCAGGAAGCCCTTCTACAGGCCAGCCCTGTGTTTGTGCTCCACATCAGACATGATCACTGGGAGCACTTGGTGTGGTGGAAGTCCGCTGGGAGCTCTGTGTGCGGCTGAAATGATCCCATAGTCATGCAAATTTAAAACATTAATGCTTGTAAATGGACATCTGGTGTGAAAAGATTATCAGGTACACCACGTGGGAGCTGTTTCATTTCCAGGGAGTGATGAGTGTTTTGATCACAGCACCAAGAGCTGCTGACCACCCAGTGACTTCACTGGGAGTGGCAGAAACTCAGTATGTGTAACGATCATGTTCTTGCTCATGTAGCCTATTCTCATAAAACAATCAATTTACCCATCTGAGGCTGGAATATGTCCTCTTTTCTCTCAGTACCTACCTCAAAGATTTCCTGTTTTAACAGTTCACTTATCAGCTTCTGTACTGATTTATGCCAAACAATGTAGCAAGTTCCAAATCTATAGGAAATACACCTTTCTCCCACTATTGTATTAAGCGTACAAGAAAATAGGAAAATTGGGAGCTTAGGGAGCAGTTAAGCAAGAGCAGTAGAAGCAAGGGTGGAATCCACCCAATATGCTCTATCCACTAAGCAGTTTCAACATACTCTGTATCTGCTTTCACTAGTCACAAATTCTTTGTAGACATTACAAAACTGCAGTGTGTAGGTACTTTTTCACTTAGAGTGTAGTTGAGATTTTAGTTAACCTTATGATGTTTCGATTTTGGATTATATGCTTTAAAGTATTCTTTATCGTAGGACTGAACATGAGCCAATTTTATCTGGACATTTACCGGAATGCTGTATTTTTTTTTGAAAATTGAGGTTTCCTGAAATGTGGTTTATTTTGCAAATTTAAAAAGTGTAGAAAGCCACATTCCTGATCTTCTTTTAGAGAATCAGATCTTATCAAAGTTGTGTTTTTCTACCATAAATTCCCACATGTATAGAAAAATACCTTATTTCATTAAAATATTTCTAGTAAGCATGTTTTAGATATATTTTAATAGAGCCCTTTGCATTCTTATACATTCATTTTGTACTTCTAATAGACCTTGTCAGGCAGAAGAAATCTATAAATATCATGTATTGTACAAGCTGTATTTAGCTTCTGAATAGCTCTGACTCAGCAGAGTCTGTGTAAATCCAATGGTTGTTGAAAGTGGCTTGGTTCTGTTTGGTTGACTGAGATGGCAGAATATGCCAAAATAAGCACAAACTCTGCCGACACTACTAAATGGTTTTCTGTTTGTATTTATCTCAGAAATAACGAAACACAACACTCTTCAGTTTTGCATTAAGAATTATTTGGGTTGACATTGGCTTCTGCACGTAGGAAAATTTCCATGTTGATCTTTTGGCATACAATTGGATTTTTTGGTGTGTCTTTTTACTATCGCTTTATGTGTAATGAGGTTTATATATAAATCGGCAAAAGTGACTCCCCAGTTATTTAAATTGAAAGGACTCTAAACCTTTGGTGAATATAGGAAAAAAAATGCAACGATGTTCTTAAGTTAGTGCCTGACATGCTCACCAGCTCTTACTATCACACTATTCATTTAATTCCACAAATGTAGGCCAAATATGTCTTGAGCTTTTCTGGAAATGGAGTGGTTGACCCCTCTTTCTATCAGGCCGAGTTTCCACATTTGTAGGATGCAAAGAAAGAAGGTCTGATGGTCATCTCTTGTTCTGTGGCCACAGGGAGGATAGCTGATCCACTAGTATTTGATGTGCTTGCTGGTATTTCATTTTCTCCCTGCCACACAGTTGGATCAGTTGTGTTTTGTCAATCATCCTGAAATAGCAATTTGCAAAATTATAACACCCTTGGTCAGAACAATGAATAATGCTCTCACTTTGTGATTCCCTGCATTCTTCAAACTTAAAGTAATTTGTTGGTCTCCGTGAGGGAAACATGGGAACAATTTTGTATGCATATCCTTCTCTGCTATTCAGAGAAGTTGTAGAAGTCCAAAATAAGTTCCTCGGCTCCCTGCACTGTAGGTGAGCAGGGACAGCACAGGGTAGAAACAGAATCCACCTAAGATGGGCAGCAGTATTGGCCTTTAGCACATTTTGCTGAAGCTTTCTAAAAGCAAGATGTTCAAAAGACTGATTCAGTTCCTTGAGATGATCTGTGCTTCTAAGGTAGATCGTTACTAGGCTGTTACTAGAACACTTTCATATGCTCAGCCAGACTCCAGATGGCTTCTCATTCTTTGCCAGTAAAGCTGTTCCGTGCTTTTGAATCCCATGTCTTTGTACTACCTCAGTTCAGTTCTTTTCAGACAAAACGAGGAGAATTGTTTAGAGAGTTTCTATTAAGGGCAAGCTGCAGATTTCACACCCACCGCTGGAGTTCTGCTGGGAGGTTATTTAAACAGAGCAGTGAAAGACAGTCGGTCCTAGTGACATAGTGACTGTGCGGCACAAGTCTGGTCTGAGATGTTAATCCTAGAGCCAGGGCCATTTCAGATACGTACTATTGTTCTTACTGTAAGCAGACGAGTTTCTGACAAAATTATAGGATGTGTTGCTTACAATAGCGGAGGAGTTGACTCAAAGATCTAGGAGGTCTGTTCCAGTCATTTGTTTGAGCAGAAACCCAAATTGGCTCCATTTCTGTGAAAGGAATGCTGAAAGACTGTGTGAGGTTGCAGTGTTCTCTGGGGAGGCTTGGTGACATATGTAGATGTTAGTGCCATGCCGAAGACATTGAGAAGTCATCTCTGATTATGTCTGTGAGTGTCCTGTGGCTTGTGCTGAAATATGTGTAAAAGTAACAGAGTGGAAAAAAATCTGTTGGAAATAAGCACTTAGTGATTATTTATAAAATACAACTATTGCAGCTGTTGTTTTCAGTGTTTAGATGCTACAGGTCGTGTTATTTGTGAAGTTTCAGTGGTTTTTTTCTCAAAAAGTATTAAAAAATGGAATTGTGTTCTGCACATGCAAAAAAATTTGAGCCTGGTCTCAGGAAATAGGGTTGTATACTGCAATCATGTATTTTACATCTGCACCCCTCTTAAGACCATTGCAGAAAATAATATTGAAAATAACAGAAATGTTAAGATTATGAAGAATGCAAAGCATACTGATTTCATTGTTAATGTGTTATTTAATAAAAGAATGGGGAAAATATTTCCTGCAGATTTTAAGGATTTGTGGCAACATAGATGTTAATTATTGTCTGTTCATACAATCGGAGAAGGTTAAAATCTATATTTTAAATAGTTTTAAAGATTCAAAGAAGTATGGTATTTACCAATTTTATTTGACATTCCATTAAATATCTTCGTTAACAGTTAAAATGAATGCACATAGAAAACTTGTAAAGTGCAGTTAACTGGCAGTGGTGTCAAATATTTTGGAGAATAGGATGAGAAAACCTGTGTGGGAAAATACTCCATAGTAGTTATTAGAGAGAAGTATTCACACCTATTCCAGCTGCTGGCTGCAGATGTTTATACACATCAAATATTATTCCGTAAGACTTTGCGCTCTATTTCCTTTGCTTTTACACTGCAATAAGATCTGGTTTTTTTTTTTTAATCCTGAGATTCTGCTGTTTTTTTCAGCAAAACCTGAAGGGCAGGAAAGAGGAAAATCCATAAGTGATATTATCTCAGCATTCTTTATTCTCCTGTTTTACCACAGAGATTTTGTGTGAGTTAATACATGAGTTAATAGTGTTTTGAAAACATGCAAGATTTCAGAAAGATTCAACATATTGTAGGAAAAATAATAATACAATTGTTTCAAGAAGAGCTCTGATGGCTATTTAGCTGCCACAGAGAAATCACACAACTTCCTGTTTATTCACTGTTTACTTATAAAGAAATAATCTACCACTGCCAGTATACTTGCTAGTGTATAAAAACAGAGTCACTAACTAAAAGTATGGTACAAATGATGGATACTGGTAGCTCTTACAGGAATGGAGAGAGTTGAAGTCTACAAATAAAACTCGTTTGACAGATAGGTTTGTGAAATGAAAGGAGAACACCATTTATGTAGTTGTTGCTGCTGTTGTAGGGTGTGGATTTTCTTCCACCTCCTTCTGTGGTGTATTAACTCTTTAAAATAAACAACCTTTCTTCTATTGCACTAGCAGTCCCACTGCATTCAGTACTGTTAGCTATGGGAGAAATGCTTGGGGAATTTAGCCCTCATTGATTCTGACATTAATGGGACAAAATCTCAAAATGGAGACCAAGAATAAAAAATAAGGAAAAGTGTAATTTCTTATCAGAGATAAACATGTAATTCAATGTTCCATTTAGACACAAAGACAATGAATGTGTCGTGTTCAATAGCAAATGAGGGGAAAACATTACATTCAAGTGAGTATTTTGCAATATATATATCACACACATAGTGTTTCAGAAGGAGTTTATCTAATTGATCATGAAGCTAGCAGATAAATCACTAAGGACACAATCCATGAAAACAGGCTTTAGTGTTTCTCACAGAGGCTCCCATGTATTATTTTCCGTTATTTCATTGGAACAGGCCTCTAAATTTGTAAGACAATAAGAACATTCCAGTTGAGCCAGATGGAAAAATCCAATTCCTACCCGTGATAGTCATAGGGCACATACTGCAACATCATCACAGCACACAACACACTTTTGTGTCTAAGACTGACATCCTCTAGCATGCCTCAATTTCTGACCTTTCAAGTAAAAAAGGCAAGGTTTTTAGGTAGTTAAAGTGGTTGTGGTAGTTAAAGCTATTGGAAGGGGGCAAGCAATGCACACTGGAGTGATTGAAGCACAAGCAATCTTAAATTTGTAGTGTAAAATTTTGACATGGGGAAATACTTCAGACTGTTAGCATCAGGAGTGAGTGTTGTTCAATAATACACCTAATCTGTTCTTCTTCTGTTCTTTCACCTAATATGTCATCTCTAGTAACTTTTTGTTCCTCAGTTTCCCCCTCTGTGAGAGGTGGGACAAGTGATATCTACCTTCCTTTCAAGAAACCAGCAGTACTTGTGAGACACAGGAACGGTTATGGATCAATTCCTTTGAAACCATTCGACAGATGAGTCTTTGTGAACAGTTAACAGCTCGGATTGCTCTGGCTTGGCACGTGTGGCAGCGGGATTGTTTCTGTTCCCTGATGAGCTTGACTCTTCCAAGCGGGACTGGCATGAATGCTCCATTGTTGCTAACTCAAGATGCATTTAATACAAACCTCTCCACAATATTAAATCAGAACTGAGGCTTTGGGCAAACATGACTTTCTGGAGATTCATTCTAAATGGTGGGCAGACTAGTGACAATTGAAGTCATAGCACACACCTCTGACCGGTTAACCGGCGTGCACACCAGTCTAACCTCACCGCCTGTCTGTGACATTGTCTTGCAAATAAAGCACCTGAGCAGTCAGTAAGTTCCACTCAAACAATTACACACACTTTTTGTCATATACTGTGTTGGAAAGAACATAATCATAGGAACCATAAGTATTTCTATACCTCATTGAATTGTATACTGTTTGAACAGATGGGAAACTTACCAGCACTAAAGATTGCAGTGTCTTTATTGTCATCTGGTTTAGGTGTAATTTAAAATTTTAGCATAGACATCCGTTATTATAACATGGTAACTACCATGAGCTCTAGTTCATTTCAGCTTCTGAGCATGCCAAGCCTGCTTCTGCGGGTGATAAATGGTGTATTTTCCTGAAATGCTTTGCTAAGGTTGTAGTTTTTGCTAAGTGACGTGAGTTGGCAGTTAACTGCAGGGGGGTTGCCAGAGAATCATAAGGTAAATAAGGAAATCAAATCAATAAACTACCTTCAGTTTTCCTGATAATGACCTTACTGTTAAAATGTTAATGTTAAAATGTGTGTCCTATGCAAGGGACCTTGTCCTACACAAGTAGAAAAGCACATATGCAGAATGATTAGATTTTCTACAGTATCACCAGTGCCCTGGTTAGTGGCCACCACAGCCCAAACCATGACACACCAGCGACATTCCCCACCAGCAGCACTAATTTCCCAGTGTTAACGTTAACAGCTTGTTGGGTGTGCTGGGTGTGCCGGAGAAGGCTTTTGGGCCAAAGACCTGGCTGCACTCCAGCAGTTCCTGTCTGTAACAGCATTCTAACCACATTTCCTTGCCAACAAATTTCTTATGCCGTTACGAGAAGGGAAGGGGAGGCTGTGCTGCAGACCATTAGGAGCAGGTGTGACCCTGGAGTCTAACTGGCAGAATGTGGAGCATCTTACAGTTTCTTCAGAAGGATTCTGGGAACCCCTTGGGGACTCCACCTGTTCTAAGGGAAAACAATAGTGGCTCACAGTTGTTTTGCCCCTTTATCTTCCGCTGAGGTGTGTCAGATGGAGTTTGTCTGTCGGAGGGGCTGGCTCTGCTCTTAGGCATTTATGAGACATGGTGTATTTTGGACACATCCAACTAAACTGTTAATCTCCATGGGAATTTTTTAAAAAACAGTCGGAAAACAGGTAGAGAACTTGTTTATCTAATTTGTTCCCTGGTAAATCTAAGAGGAAAGATTATGCCTAAAAACTTTAATAAATGAATAGACATTATTTGAAAATCAGATCCTTTTATGATTCATTGGTCTTTTAGAGTTAAGTCATGTTTATACAATCAAACCCACAGAAAGTGGCCAGAAGAAGGCATCACGAGAAGTTACTTAGAATTTTTCAAAGTTTTTGTCAATGTTACATATTCTGTTCACTTTATTTTAGAAGTTGATCAACTCCAAATTTTTTTGTTAAGCATGCACTTTTTTGTATCCCATGTTAGCATGATCCACTTGGCTGGGGTAAATGGTAATCCTTGTTCTTAATCTTGAGAGACATAGATTTGGAATTGAAGGAACAAAATTCCATTATGTGTACCTTGGTGAGACATGAAATATAATCCAAATCCTTTTATTCAATTAACCTGACTTGCTTTAAAACAATAAAGTCTTTTGTCTTCAGTCAGTTGATCCGTGGAAAAAGTAGTTACATAATGTAAGGTTGATATTTATCTGCAAGCTGTTAAGTGGCTATCGTAATATTCAGGACAACAAACTGTAGATGAAGAGACTTCAGATAAGCAGGACACTGCAGTTCATATGTTTTTTAGGTAATGCTGTCATAATGGTCCTTTGGGACTAAGGAGTGCAACTTCTCCAGATTGCTCACACTGACTCTCAGTACAGTGAGGACACAACACATTTAAATGCTGTCAGTCCCTTTGCCACAGCATTAGTAATTCTCAGAGCAGAATTCCCATAAATACTTTGCTATCTTACAGTTTCATACTTACATTTTCTGTCAGGTGCAGATCAACACCTTTTCTGAGCCCTCTCAGCTGTCTAAATTCAATTATTTCAGGCCTCATTTTCCTGATCTGACCTCAGATAACAAGTATCCTGATGTCAACATGAGCTGCTGGTACTTATCTGCAACTATATTGAAATCTCTCTCCTTGCTGTTAATTTTAAGATGCTATGCACACATGTTGGTTCTATGATTGCTAGGATCTATGTTTGGATTTGACTCTACCTTTATTTTACTGATCAATCACTTTCAGATTCCGTCAAAGAGCTTCTAACATGAGGCAGTCACTGGTAACTGACAAATGCCAACGCTCCCTCACATCTGAATTTCCAGAAACCATCATTCTACTTGGAGCTCGGTAAGTAGAACGGGGCACATTTCCCTTTCTTGAACTAGTTGCAAGCAAAGGCCTGAAAAGGTGTCTTGATTCTTCTAAAAGCAAGATTTGTTTGCACGAGGAGTGCCAAAGGGACCAAAGGGAATTGTACTGGCTGTTTGTGGCAGAAATAACTCTAGGAATAGAAGGAGAGTGAAAGGATCAATTCTAAATGGCAGAAGCTCTTCTGTAGAGGTTGGAGAGCAGCAGGGACGTGTGCAAGTGGCCTGTGGCAGAGTCAGAACACAAGCTCATTTTAAAAAGTCCAAATATCTTTTTCACGGAGAGGAGTACTAAACTCCAATGCTTTGCTTTTATGTCCAAGCTAACGCTTTTACTAAAAAGAAAAAGACATTGCTAGAATTCAAGTACTATGTGGAAGCAGGAAAATTGTGGGATGATTGTATCTCAGAGTCCAAGGGACACTGAGAACTACAGAGGGTAATTTTTATTTGAGAGCAAGCCTGATTATTTAGTGGAAGTCTTTTACTTAGAATTTTTCTTGGAACCCTCAATAGTTGAACATGTTCCCCCAGGAGTAATAAATCACAAGGGAGACCGGACTTCATTGTACAAACCAAACAGCTTTACAGCCTTACACACACTAATTTTGCAGGATGCTTAGTTATAGGCTATGATTTGCTATCATCCTGGAAAATGGCTATTAAACGTTGGCTTTAAGACCTTTAAGCTTTAAGAAATCAGTTCTTATACATTATGTTTACATGTAGTTTGCAGGTAGATTTGCAGAGGGTGAACCAAATTCATATGTTGCTCTTCCATCACCAGTGTCTGTGGTGGATCCCTGAATCTTGTAGTTAAGAAAATCGTAGCTTGGTTTAGTGCTCATTTAAATGACTCATACTCATGCAGCTAACACTAAATTAAACCCTAAGTTTGGAGGTAAAGCAATTATTGAGGTACCACCCCTGGGACTCAGCAGCTTCTGGATTATTTCAAGAGGTAGGTTAGAAGGAGGCAAATGCAGTTCACCACTGACAATGTAAGATGGCTCTTGGGAACATGCACTAAATGGGAACATATCCAGATGTTGGGCTCCCAGATGTGTGAGTCATTGTGGAATAATCATCCAATCAATCAATTTGTGTAAAAGCAGGAATGAAAAGAAAAGGCAAACAGTATATAAATGTGAGTTGGAAATTGGAATTTGGTGGACTGTAAGACACAAGGATGGTGCTGTCAGTGTACAGGACACTGGCTGTATCATGTCTGGGAGGCTCTATGTGAGAGTCAGTGTTATTAGACAGGGAAAGGAAGGCAAACTTTAGCTTCTCACTTGTGTGTTGATGTTTAACAACAGTAAACAGAAATGAGATGTGCAACGCATGAATGACTGTGTCCAGCTTGCTGAAAATCAGATCCTTTCTTTGTTTACAAACTGTGCCACAGAATCACCATAGATTAATGACATTTAGAAATCACCACTTCCACTCCATTTTTTTTCTCTCTAATTTGTGTTTTCTGAACCCATCGCAGTCACATTCACTATGATATAAATCCAAATACTCGCAGTTTGAATGATTTATAGGCAAAAATGAATGAGGGGAAAACACGATGGTACTTTCCTTGACCTAACATTTACACAGAAAGTTTTCATGAAAGTTTTGACATGACTAGACAGATACCAAATGCCAAATGGTTTTAACTAACATCAATACACAATTAGCAGTCTTTGTAATTAATCAGGGCAGAAAATTGGAGACAAGGGTGTAACACAGGCTTCTCTCAGTCTTCATGTCCACTCTGCAGAAGTATAAAGTTTTTCCCTACTCTTTGGACAATTTTCAAAATGGCTCCTGTACAATTCAAAGATGACAATTACTATTGTTGCCATTCATTCAAAGATCTGTCAGTCTTTGAAACCCTGTCATTATTTATGTTCAAAGGCAGGAAATACTAATGAAGTTTGATTTCACCAGTTTCCATGAAGCTACTTGCATATAGTTCTCCTCACAAGATAAACTCACAACATGGGTTTATTCTGTGAAATATAAACTTAGGTGTAAAACATGAGAAACAGTTGCTGGAAGTAGCTTAATTGGTCCGAATATTGTGGTAAAGAGACTCCAATAAAATCCTCAGCCCAGTCGTATTGTTAAAGCCTATTGCTGGATTTATGTGATTGTAGGTCTTTAACGTGCCTTTTCAAGCCCATGGAACAGAAAAACATACTCTGTTTAAGAGACATTTGGAGTCCTGATATGGTTGTATTTCAGTTTAAGTGTTTTGTGTTTCTTCTGGTACAAAGTATAAAACAAAAGCTGCACTAAATTTTCTTACCCCTCACTGGAGTTCAGTCAGCAAAACCTAAGATGTTTTGTTTACTACTTAAAAATTTAATTGGAATTTAAAAAAATGTGTTTGCAGTGAATTACTATATTCACAGCTGAACTGTTTTGCTGTGTATTTTTTTGTGGGAGAGAATTGTAGAAGGTTTTCAGAGTTCAAGTTTTTAACTGTTTTTCCACTGATATTTCTTACAGTCTTTCAGAATGACTCACTTATCACTCACCAGTGTGATTTAGCATTTAACATTCTGACTGCTAATGTTTCTTAGTCAAATCAAAAAGGTCAGAGAACAATACATTACTAAAAAGTCCAGTGTAATTAAGTTACTTGCAATATAAATTATAGCTACTTGAGTTGAAATGAAATGTACTTAGATTGTTGTTCGTATAGTAGTCATTACACATTTCTGAATTTCATCTTTTAAAATGTGGATTTAGTGTGGTTTTAGTTTAATAGCTGAAGGATTTTCCATGTGGCTGGTCCTGTTGCACAGATTTGGCTTTAAGCTGGGATCAGAAGGAAAAATATAATCATGTATAAGAATTAATTACAGCTTTAGGTGGATAAGCTAACTTTAAAAGATACAGGCAAATCTGTACTCATCAAATAGTGGGTTTTTTCAAGCTTCTTTGTTGATTGTCTTTGTTGTGGGAAAGCATGAGAGACATTTCAGGAATGACAACCTGATTGCAAAGATAAGTACCAGAAAAGATTTGATCATGTCATTGATATTGATGGGAAAATATAACTCGGGGTTTCATGGGGATTGACTTGATGGGCAAGCTGAAGTGCATGTGTAAGGATTAGGCTTGTCAGTGGGAAACACTAAGTCTGGGCATTACGGTTAGCTCATTTACAGTACAAAGAGGCAAGTGAACATTTGTAAATCTTTGGTCCTTGCTGAATAAAACTGAATGATTTCATTCAAACTGCCATCCTAGCTGTAAAATATCAGAGCTGTCAGAAAAGAGCAGTGATTATTGACTGCAGAATGATCTAAATCTATCTGCCTCTTGGGCACTGGGAAAGCATTGGGGTTGTCTGCCCAAATGGTGAGACTACCACAGAAATGACCATATTGTATATCATTCCTTTTTTCAAAGTTAATGAGGAAGTTAATGACTTTGCTTTATAAAACTGCACAAAAGAAGAAAACTCCATGGAAAAATATGTATGTAAAATTACTAGTTTTCTTTACCTGAAGACCTGGAGAAAATTATTCTAGCTGGCCACTGGTCTGAGAGGGAAAGAAGAGACTGTGTAACCCATGCTGAAAGGTTTCCGTGCTTTTTGAGCTGTCTTTGAAGTTTCCCAACTGTAGTTGTCATCAAGGGCTAGAGACACTCTCACTCCAAAAAAAACAGCCTCAGGAAGGCTTTCCCAGTAACACCAACCCTTCGTTCCTGAGATTTCCTTCTGTCTATCCAGTCAGTGCTGCCAGTTGGTGCCCAGGTTCTGAAATAATCACTCCTAGATTATTATTTTTTTTTTCTGGAAGGGAGTCATATGATTGCTTTATCCTTAGTTGTCATAGGGTCTGCAAAAAGGGAGTCTTAGCTTCTCAAAGCCCCAAAGAGCTTTTCATGCCCCCATGCAACTGAACAGGATAAGATTTAGGGAAAGAATCTGAACCTTCAGCCATCTCTTAACATTCAGATTTGTGAGTCGTGTCACAGCAAAGTGCAGCCTCATCTTGTTTCCACCATACTCTCTCTTTCTGCTTAATCAATTGCAGGGTCGTATTTCTGTGTTTCATGTGCTCTGTCATTACTGATTTTAATATAGCTCAGAAACATGTAATTATTTATGATATTAATATGGCCACAGTGGGAAGGGTATTCTGCACTGCTTGGTGTGTGTCATAAAAACTGTGGTCCCCAGTGAATCCTCCATTTATTATCAGTAATTATTCAGTAATGACAGAACAATAGCAGTGGCTTAATGCTAAAAATGCAGAAGAATTTTTAATCTTTTCCAATATAATAACATTTTGGGATATAAACAGAGTTCCTCAACTCCATGCATTAGGTCTTCAAAAACCAACAGGAACTTCCAGAGCCCATGGGTGTGCAGAAGTCTGGAAACGAAGCTTGAGAAAAGGAACCTCACTTTTCAGTTTGCACCTCGTTATTTAGTTGCTTTTTCATCCAGAACTCTAATTCAAGTCTAATTTGTAAGATATATATTTATTTCCCTAATAGGGACACAGAAGTCAGCACAATACTAGTGATTTCTGCTGCACAAGTAACTGATTTCTAAAGCAGGTACAAAACCCAGAGTCTTGGGTAAGCAGGCTGTTCAGTGTAGGTGTGCCTGACTTTAATCACAGGAGAGTTCCCGTTCACTAGTCAACTGCAGGAGGTCACAAACTAGTCCAGAGGATCTTACTGCCTCTGTGTTCCCGCAAGTGCATTTCTACTCATGATTACAAAGAATAATGTCTAAAGATCAAAGTAAGAGGGTAATTTTCAACCTTGTAGTGCCCTACAGTGGAGTCAATTACATGAATAATTCAATATATCACAGGCATGCATTGTAAAACCCAGGCAGAGGAAGTACCTTTGTGATAACAGCCCTGCGTCTACGTGTCTCTTTGCCCAAAGTGCACTGGGACCGAGAGCTTTTGCTTTGTTATTTTAAATCAGTGTTCTTTTTGAAGTTTTCAAATGGTTTTATCCTACAGATTACAGGAACAATGGTACCTGTGTTGCACTATATTACAGCAGCACTTTGAAGAGGTAAGCAAACAGCTAAGGAGTTATGTTCTAAGAAGCCATCAGGAGCAGACTGGATTTGGCAGTCAACGGCCACCCCATCTTCTGCAAGGTTTCCTTGTGCTCCTTTGCCTCTGAAAACCAAGCAGTTCAATGGCTTCTGATCCCATTTCTGATCCTTTCAGATTCACAAGTAACTTAGAAAAGGTAAGAGGGAATCTCCACCCCATAATTGTGAAAACAGATAAGAATCTATCTTAAAAAACCTATCCTACCTGTGTAAGATAAATAAACAGAGCATATTAAATTTATTTCAGCTCCTCTTCTATACTTCTCTACCTTCATTTTAATCCTCCTTGCTGATGATGTCTGTGTTAGCAATGTTGCACCAAAGCAACCTAGTGCTATGGCGCAAGGAAAAAAATACAAAATCAGGAACTGTTCCTTTCTCTGCCTTATCCTGACTTTTGAGATCTCGGCACGCTGGTGACAGGCAGAAATAATATGTATTCAGATGTACCTTCTCCCCAAGAACAGGCAAATGAACATGCTCTTCAGTTAAAGAAAAAGCTGGCCCAGGAAATTCCTCAATAATAATAAAACAAGCAAGGAAACAATTTTTTCTTCATAAGGATAAATTAATTTAAAACATGTTGTAGGGTGTGTCTCACATGCTCTAATGGGTATGTCAGACACATGACATTATTTAGTATTACACAGCACAAGGCATCATCTTTAAATCAGTGCTGGATGGCCCTTATTTTTACTTGACATGTAGCAGATGCCATTTGCTTACATAAATCTTCAGATGAGATTATAAACTACAAGAATAGGCACAGAACTGAACACAGAATATTGGAGCGTGCATTGGAAGAAAAGGTGTTCATTACCAGGAGAAAAGGAGCCTAAACTGTATCAGTTCTAATGCCAGCTGTAGGCAACTCCATCAAACAGAGCTCTCAAACTGCCATCCTTCTCTTTAAAGGCAGCTGAGGAAGGTGATGATGTTCACTTGAAGTGCTGATTTATCTCCCTGGTCAAAATAAGGGAGCAGAAATAAAGGCTTTTCCTTTCATCTTTCCTACCAGCTGGATCATTATAAAGATAGCCGCAGTCTTGCTCATTCTCTTGGCACCTGCAAGAAAATTCCAGTTGCTCAGAATCAGGAGCCAAATCTTGCAGTTGAAGTACAGGAACAATATACAGGGTAAAGCTTTCCAACAGGAGCTAAGTGAGCATGGAAGGAGTGGAGCAGCAAGAGCGTACAGCATGCTGGAGCTCATGCTGCCGTGGACTGAAGGGAAAACCAAAGCTCTGGGCAGCAGCCGTTCCTAAGGAAGCCAAGGAGGTGGCAGTATTTTAGCGAAGGAATTAAATATTGCTGTTGAAAAATGGCCAGTGTCTGATCTGCGATTCTAACAGCATCAGGACAATAGCAGATCAGTGGAGAAGTGGAGCGTAGCTGTGGCTAAAGCAGATGAGTGCTGGTGGTCAGGCTGCTGAAGAAATTTTTTGCTCAAAAGTCTTTTAAGCCTAGCTTTTGTAAGGCCACCCCATTGACCTCAGCTGGGTACTAGGAGTGTTGCTGGAACGAAAATTCATTGCTGCTTCTTTTTGAAACTTTCTCCTAGAGTCATCCCCAAAACAATAACGGTTTGTTCATTAATCGACTTCCATTAATAAGACTGATTTCCTGGGGTTTTTGTCTCTTTTTCCCCCTTTCTTCTTCTACCTCTTTTCATCTTTACACACATTGCCTCAGGCATTTGCATGTTCACTAATCTCTTCAATATTCTTGAAACAAAAGTCATACATAACGTATGGGGAAGTACATACCCATTCATATATTTTTTAGGGTGAAGTACAGACCTTTTCTGAAACGTTGAAGAATCTTTGTCCTGTGCTAATAGTTATCACACATGACAGACACTCAGTTGTACTCTCAGTTGGAGTGTGCTCCCAGTCACTTTGCCAGACACAGATTTGATGTTGACACTAAAGAGGGGAAAGAATGAGCACAGAGAGTCTCTAGGATCTTCTCTAAGACGGAAAATAGAGGAAAAGCAAAGATAATTAAGAAAAAACTTAAGAAAGAGAGGAAAATGTTAATAGAAAAAGCAGAAAGCAAGCAAGCTGCAGAGTAGAACTTGTTTGTACACATTATCCCTTTAAAAGAGGCTGCTAAATACTCTTCACAAAGAGTATGAACGCAGCACTGTATACTGGACACGTCATATAATAAACTGCTGAAAGTCCATTTCAAGTCTTTGCTAAAACAGTCTACAAACAAGAACGTTTTTAGCATTGCAACACCCACAGCCGTTTTATAGGTCTTGTGGCTTGGATCTCATTCTTGTTGGGGGTTACTCTTTATTTCTTATCCAGAATGTTTACATCTTTGTGGTGTCGGCAATACAGACCCATCTTTATAAGACCAGCAAGAAAAAAACAGCAATAAATCTCTCTGCAATGTGTTTTCAGTATGTCTATAAATCTGAAATATTTAAATGTATAACAGTCCTTTTCTTTGAAAACTGTGGATTCAAACTCACGAAAGGATTGATTACAATATTCTTATTCAAGATGATCTGAACAAAGATGAGGCTGATATTTTCCTTGAATGTAACCTTGAAATTAAGGGGCACTGTGAGGAAAAAAAAGCCCCAGTATTTTATTAAAGGCCTTGTTGGTGGTTTGTCACTATGGGACTGAAGCCGAAGTTGTTCTTACAGAAAGAAGTACAGTTCCCTGATAAAATTATACACCTGTGTGTTATAAAAACACAGTAGAATGTTCAGCTGTTTAGATTAAAAAACTTGATAGGGACAGATAGACCTTTCTTCTTTGTCCGTGCTCATCGTCTTAAATGTAATGTTATTCAGACAGGTGAATACAGATTCCTGTGAGTAATCTGAAAGCAGTCTGGGAGATTTTGTAAAACTGGACATTTGTGCTGTGGTGTTTTTTTTTTTCATGAACCGAGATATAAATCTCCTATTTTGATAAATGATCATATTTTCATAACAATGCAATGCCCAAAGGATCAAAAATTCATTGTATTAAGCACCTTTAGAGTGTTCAGCACTTTCTAGAGTAAAAAATATTTTCTGCCTAACAGAGATCTTACTGAAAGGATGGGACCAGAGACAGAGTAATAAATAGCTAACTGGGATTTGAAAGGCAGGAGAGAGAAAGCCAGGTGGATTTGAATAAATCAACAGCTTCAGACTGCTACAATCTAGAATGGCCAGAGAAGAGGTAGAATTACCTGGGTTGTCATTCTCTTCTGATGAACACAGAGCTGAACCTAACAGAGGTGGAAGTGAATTAATATGGAGATTGAAGGAAACAATGGAGATTTTGATAAAATAATCCTTCAAAGGATCCAAGGTCAAAATGTGTGATTTAATTTAGGAGTGGTGGCATCCCCTCATGCACATTTGCCCTCTCTCATCCCTGTGTCAGTACCCGAGTGCCATGAATTCCCTTCTGATGAGTGTGTGTTCTGGGAGACTCACCACACAGTAAAGCCATTCTTTCTAATATGACTCTACTTCATATAATGCTTTCATGAATGAGAAATACATTACATCATCTCTTCTCTGAGGCACATATGTCAGAGTGTGTGTGTGTACCTAATTTCCAAAAGATATCATTATTCCCAGTGCAAGATTCTAGTAAGAAAAACAGTCTGTATCCAGTGATCTCCACTGAACGCTATCCTTTTTAACTCAGGTTCTGTCAAAATGCAGGACAGTCACTTGTCCTTGGCCCTGGTCTTGTGAGCACCTGGTAGAGATTTTTGCAACAAAAGAGGACACACAGAGCTCAGTTTTTCACGCTCAACCCGAGGCAACCACATTGTGTGTATGAGTTAGGTCTGTAGCATGTATGTAGGCTGCCTGTACGAATAATGCATAGACATTTTCAGAGGTCAAGTCAGCCCACCAAAGATCTGGATGCGGGCCACCATGGTGTTCCAGTTTTCAAGAATTTTTACAACAGCAGCTTCAAAATATCAGCGCAGAATTCATAAGCTGCACATAGACAGATTCCACAAATAGTCACAAAAGGCCAATCCACACACCCAAATGGATATTTCCCAGCTGCTGGAGCAAGTAGGGTCCCCTGCTGCTACCTCTGTCTGTCTTAGCAGCTGGGAAAGAGCTTCCTGCTGCTTCGAGGGCAATTGGTCCTTTTTTCCACTTTCAGAATGGAAAGAATGAAAGATTCTTAGAACATTCTGCCTATCTGAGAAGGGTCCCTGGCTGCCAGTATGGCATGAAGAGGAGTCAGTCTTACTGTTTGGGTGAAGAACCATCAATGACCTTGTGCTATATTGTGCTGCTTTAATTTGACTTCATGGGGACAAAGAAAGAAAAAATGGAAGGGAAAAAAGAGAGTTAATATTGAACATAAGTACTGATGGTACTTTAGAGGAGGTAGCACCTAATTTCAAGCATCCTAACTAATTGATTAAATTGAATAAACATTTATTGTGACTGTCATGGGTCAAATCCTGGAAAAACACATTAACAGATATGTTTATGCCAGCATAAACATTTATGTAAATCACTGTGTGTTATTACTGTAGCGTTGCATTTGAACTGAAGTTGTTAGAAATCCCCTTCAGAAATTAACCCAGTTGTTCTTATTAGCAATTATGGCTTTTTGCAACCACATTCACATTAGTCATCTTAGAATACAAATATTTCTAATTAGCAAAATGGCAATAAAAGCAAACAAATTTGTGTATTTGGTTAGTGGCTGAAAGGGTGTTTGTCTCAGCTCTGAGCAAACTTTGTGCTGCTACATTAGCTTTCAGAATGATTGCATATAGCAGTTTGCCAGGAGATTTGGTCGATGCACAGTTGTACAAGTGCTTCTGTACTCTAGAAAACAAGAAATGACAGGAATATGTTGTAAAAATGTATCCTCTCTGTTGGGAGGTTTTTTATTACACATACATTCAGTCCAAACAATATTAAACTTACATTTCCATCAAGGCTCATCTTTGCTTTAACAAGTGTTTTTTATTAACTGGAATGATGGGGTTTTCGTTTTGAACTGAAATCTCCTTTCCATGTTTTCAAAAGGACATATATCTGAAGGCTTATTTTTAAAGCCGAAATGCAATATGTTGAAAAAGCAGTTGTGAACTCTTTTTCTGTAATTGAAAAAATACATGAGTTAGGCTTTAAAGTGTGAAGAATGATACAGCTACTATCTGTGCTGACTCAGGCCAACTTGCTTCCATGCTGGTATGACCTTCAAAAGGAGTTAGAAAAATCACTTGAGGAGAAGAGAATTTCTGTCTAAAAATGTGAATCAAAACTTTTCATTGCTGTTTGCAAAATATTAAGTAATTTTATCATTTTGATCTTAATATAGCTTTTTTCTAATAGTAGCAACATAGTTGACTTTATCAGGATCCTAAAAGCATACTTTTGTTTTATAGTTGGACATTACACAGAAATAAATTCTTCTTTCTTAAAAAACGTAATGAGAAGCAAGTGTCATTGCAACTGTGTTACTGTACTATGTTGTGTTTGGCTCTGTGTTAGTAATACCCAGATCCAAATGTATTTTTTTTCCTCTATGTCTTAATATTACTTAGGGATCAGAATGGCCATAGTGATCTGAATGGTCATAAGGAAAAAGAAAACATTGCTAAAAATGTCAGAAAAAACCTTTGGTCAGTTTTTAAAGACATATAATCCACACTGATTATGTTCAAAGGATTCATATGACTCTTATGTTCCAGAATTGTCCCTGCAGGTCCCCAGGTCAGCCAAGAATAATATCTAGACAGAACTGCCAGTCTGAAATGGTTCTAAGTGAACTGCCTGCCCATGCTCAACTTCGCTTGGTTTGACTTGGTCAAAGTCTACCATGCTACAAATGTGCAATTTACGGAAGAAATGCATGGAAGTTATACAAATGTATGGTTTTGAGTAGCATATTCATTAAATAAGCAGTTATATATTTTGGCAAGTTGGGTTGTCTGTAGAATTTTTACTGAGAGGGTAAATGAGTTAGATGATTTATCAGTGAGCATTGTTGGCAAATATGCTTAAAAATTGACATCTAATTGATGGTTGCCAGTATCTTATTCCAGACATACTGGAGAGAAGGGATAGGGCTGCTGTGTTCAATATTTTGGCAATTCCCGAGAATTCTTCATATATATGCCAGCGTGTCACATGGTGTCATAGTGTGTAAGGTCTGTCATGTGGTCAATTACTTGTCTACAAGTCTATGTGACTACAGATGCTGGGATGCTTTGTTACAGACAAGTGCCCTGTTTGTAGAAGGCAGGTGATCTGCTGGTCAGCTGCAGGCCCTTTGTCATTATCGTCAGGGATAACACGGTCATGGTTTGGGATTGCTTCTTATGTTATACATTATTTACTATTTTACCTAACTGTTCTTTTCCACTGAGCACTCTTTATGGAGTTCCTAATATTCCCTAATGTGATACCTCCTGAATAATTCCCCTCTCCCATGCCTATACCTATTTGTTTCTTCAGGGTATCAAGGAAGCCACTCAAAGGAACAAGCACTGTAATTGTCCCACTTACTTTTCACAGTCTTAGTTTTCATGGGTCATTACCATCTCTCACAGATATTTTGGTACATCTCTTATCAAGGAAAAAGGGGGTATTGAAATTCCCTCCCAGACACTTCACTACTAGTGTCCATTCTTGTTGGATTTTATCAGTTCCAAAGAAGGAAAACCAAAAGTGTTCACATTATGTGGGTAGTCCAGAAACAACACAAACTTAGATGCTTTTGTGACCAGGACCCCCAACTGATTCCTCCAAGTAAGCAATAAGGAAGGATATCATCATCATCATCATCATGTTGTAACCAAGACCAGACCATCTGTTTCCTCAGATTCATACTCCATAATCTAATCATCAAGATCAACGTACATTATCATTCATCTGACCAGCTGAGCGATTGACACAATGCATCCCAGCCAAACCCCTTTCCTGGTGTTGGACCATTTTGTTTCTTACTACCTTTTATTATACTGGCTGCCGTTTTCTGCTTATAATAGGGAATTGACGAAGTCGGCTCACTAAATAAATATTAGGAATGTCTGGTTCGAACAGACCAACAAGCTGCACTAAAATTGTATAAAGCAGTTTTTTACTCAGTAGCTAAAAAGCAGTGTCACTTGCTGGGTAAAGTTTGTACTTTTTCGTTGGTTGCTCTGCAAGGGAATGGTGCTATTGTGTTTCGTAACTGGAGTTCTGCAAATAGTATAATAGTTCCAGTGCCTGACCATTCTTTCAGGAAAGTGATTCTTCCTGTTATCCAGTCTAAACCTCTTCAGACTTCAGACCATTTCCTCTGGTCCTGTCATTATTCCCTTGGGAGAAGAGACCAACACCCACCTCTCTACAGCCTCCTTCTGGGTAACTGTAGAGGGCAATGAGGTCTCCCCTCAGCCTCCTCTTCTCAAAACTAACCATGCCCAGTTCCCTCACCCTCTCTTCATATTGCTTGTTCTCTAGACCCCTCACCAGCTTGGTGGCTTTCCTCTGGATCAGATCCAGTACTTCAAAGTCCTTCCCGTAGTGAGGGGCCCAGAACTGAAGACAGCACTCGAGGTGAGGCCTCACCAGTGCTGAGTACAGAGGCACCATCACTTACCTGCTCCTGCTGGCCACGCTGTTCCTGATCCAGGCCAGGATGCTGGTGCCCTTCTTGGCCGCCTGGGCACACTGCTGGCTCATGTTAAGCCAGCTGCCCACCAGCATCCCCAGGTTCTTTTGTGCTGGGCAGCTCTCCAGCCACTCTTCCCAAAGACTGTAGCGCTGCATGAAATTGTTGTGACCGAAACACAGGACCCAGCATTTGGTCTTATTGAATCTCATACAATTGGCCTTGGCCCATCAATCCAACAGTGTTGTAGCTCTGTGGGGTTCAAAGGCTAGAAGGATGCCAAGACCTGCCATGGTTATGCCTTGCTACCTCCTAGTAAACCCTGTGAATTAAACTGGCAAGTATTTCCATACACTTGATAAGAAAAAAATGCAGTTCTTCAACTTTCTGTTTTCTTGCTAGTAATTCGGGCTGGTCAATGGCAACCTGTTCAAACTATACAGGCGTATTTTCTCTCCTCAGCTCAGGTGGGACAGTTGGAAACCACCTGAAATTAGTAGCACAGAACTCATAGTGCAAACTTTTGGCTTGCAAAGGAGTCTCATGGCTGCTTGCAGAAACACTGTCTCCAAGATCTGTGTAATTTCAGATCAGAACTAGCTTTATTAGTAAGGAAGTTCTGGGTTGTCAGACAAAAAAAGGTGATTCACTTGGATGGTGGGGAGAACTACAGCTCTTCTGTAATGAGTTCATTATTAACACAGTGAGAGACAGAACCAAGCAGTTTCAAATTCACAAATCATCTGTCTTTTTACTAATATCTGTGGTTTTTGGCACCCCATGAGCAGGCCCCATTCCCCTAGAGAGACTCTTTCATAATGCTCAATAATGCATCTGTTATTATGAGAAGGATGTTGAGAGTTTTGAACACAGCAGCTCAGCTGAAGCAGCTGTTGCTTCAGAAACAGCAAAAGCAGAAAAAAAGGACATTTAAAATTTTTAAATGGATGCTCCCATGTGGTCTATTTCTCAGCCCAAAAAGGGGCCTTTGCATTGCAGCTGCCACCTGTCTGCAATGGGGAAAGCTTTATAAAGGGTTGTCCTGGAGCTGTATTTGGCCGTCCATTTCAGGCCACAGCCAAAGCCAACTGTTAAAAAACATTGTATAGAGTGAATTCAGCTATTTCTCCCTGCTTAGATTTCTCATGACCCCGATCGTCCGCAAGGGCTGACAGAGTGAGTGACATGGCAAATCTTGGCCAATGAGAAGCCTAGCAATCTCCAGAAACAAATATAATTACCTGGCTGATGATAGGTGTTTGAGTCAAAGTGCCACAGGAAACAGCAATTAGGATTTCACAAAAAAATGAGGTGTTGGTAACTGCAGCAGAGGCCTGAATATCAGCCACGTAATGAGCCTTGAAACGGGATCTCTGTAGGCATCCATCAGGTGTCTCACACGGGGAGAGGGTCCACCTGATTCAAACTGAGAGCAACAGTGAGGCTAGTTAACAGCTCTCTTGAAAGGATGCCAGGAAAGGATCCTACGGATAAGCTGTGTATTTCTTTCAAAGACTGTACTTCATTGTATACAACCCAACTGCCATATTCTATGGCCTGTAGCACTGCTTTTTCTGAATGGCAGATATTTAGTTTGGATTCTGCCTCCCCCTTCAACCCACTTTCTCATATTTAGTAACACCGCACTCCTTAGTGAATACAGCTAACTCAGCTGTGACTTTTAAGGAGCGGTGAAAATCAGTTCTATAGGAAGTCTTGTTTTTAAAGCTGTTTCATATAAGTTTTTATATCTAACGTCTTTAAGTATGGAGTGGAAAAACTAAACCATAATTCATGCAGTAGTTCCCTTTCTCTATGTTTTGAAAGTGTAAATCAAGGGTAAGATTTATACAAATAAAAACCAGCAAGTGCCTGTTAACACAGAGAGTGTTGGAATTCTGGATTTGCCACACTGATGTGCAGAGACCAATGGGAGTCATATATATTTTAATGCATTTTGAGCCATTGCTAGAATTCAAGAGCAAGTATCCTGTCCCTATTGCATATTATTTTGTTTATCTTCCTTGACTTCTCCAATTAACACACATGGCCGTGCTTGAAATTATGGCTTTTACAGACCCATGTGGCTTTATATTGACACAAATTGCAGCTCAAAAGAAAAGTAAAGTAAAGGAAAATTTATAGTTCAGCCCAATAGTATATGCCAAAATCTAAGAATGGTTTAAGACAGCTTCTTAAATAGTCATACTTCAAACAATATGCTCAAGTTCTGAGGCCAAAAATGTTAGGTTTTTTTGTACTTCCCCAAATTCTGTGGAAATAAATTAGTTTTTTTAAAAAAATCAGACAATTATTGGAGGAAATCCTGGACAATTTTCATCCTGTCTCAGAGCTGACAGTTCTCACTCTATTGGGATTTTTAAAAATAATTGCAGCTCCTAGAGCAGAATTTACTATAGATTCCTAGTTCTTATTTTATTTTTTAAAGGTAACTTCCTTGTCCTTTGAACTGTGGAAAGAAAAAAAGGAAATGGGAACGCTTAAGGCTAAAAAAGTTGAAAGCATATTTCATAGTACTATTCTAAAACTATGATGCTTATAGTTAACCCTTCATTTTAGGGATCTAACTCCAGATCATGTTGATAGCTGATGCCAGGTGCATCACTTGGTTATATGTATGCTTAGGTGTGTCATGACCACATGGACATTGCAGAACAATGCTGGAGAGGATTCATTTTAATACTGCAGAGAAGAATAATCCGAGGTTTGGTGCCAGTTCTTCGGCACCGGAGGTAGGATTCCCTCTGTGTGTTCTGTCTCTGGCACAGATTGAGGTGGTGTCTTACCCTGCCCAGCCCCTTGCTGCTGCTGCAGACTGACCTCCTGCTCAGCCGTGGACGCAGGAGAAGGCAACTGGGTGCTGGGGCAGCACATGGTGTCTGGAGACCTAACCCCAGCCTGCGCTTAACAAAATGCTGTGGGACAGGTAGAAGTATGCACTTGTCTATGATGGATGGAATTGCTACATTATTTTCTTTTTACTGACATACTATACATTAACGGTCTCATTTTGTCAGGAAGTAGCCTGTACTTGTGATACTACAAAGGCATGAAGGAGTAGTAAAGCATGAAGAACAAATCTGTGCCTAGGAGAATTAGATTATGCTGCAAAAATGAAATACTGACTGTTGGCCATGTTTGTACATGAATTTCTGAACTTACACAGTCCTTGACATGGAGAAGATACTGGGGATAAGTAAGATCCCATAATTGCTGAGGAATTATTCCAATTTCCAACTATTCTTGCTTATTAGTATCAACTCATTCATTATAATCCACTGTTTCCTTTCCTTCCTAATCACTTCTAATGTTAATCTGTGTTAATACCATGTATTTATGTATTTGAAACATGAATTCTAAGGTCTGACATAGATCTGGCTCTCCACTTACTCTGCTTCTTATTGTATTTATTTTCACATGTGTGTATGTATACAAATATATACTCATACAACATATATTTAAATATTTATGAATACATAAATGTGGAAGTTCTGTATATATATGTATAAATGTGTCTGTCTGTCTGTCTGTATGTATGTGTTTAACAGCTGTTAAATCAAAAGTAGCTGGATACATACTTGTCTAGTTTTCGCCTTTCATGTACACATCTTTCCTTAAAAAGGGAATATATCGAGACATGTTTACATATACATAAGAACTGTGCAAAATGAGGCATCATCATTTTAAAAATAAACTGTAGAAAAGTCAGACTACCGCCCTAAATATTTTTGTACAACATGAATACATCTGTGCAAAAAATTAATTTTCCGTTGCTGCAGAGATTTATGCATAGGTTTAAGTCAATAAACTCTGGATAATCTCATTAGGATCAATGGATTGCTACAAGGATTTAGTTAAATATGAACATAAATCTTTCTAGAATTAGGAATATACGTTAATTAAATTATAAAGAACATACATGTATTTGGATGGATGCACTCAAACTGAAAACACTTGTTCACACTGTAGCAAACTTTGATCCTTTTTCTATGTGGCATTTAAATCCATTGGACAATGGCCTTATAGCTGAAACCATGATGTAATTCGAATGTGTTGTATAGTTGTTCATTTTAGTTAAAACTGAGGGCTAGAAGAGTTGTCTTGTTTTGCTTTTTTGCCCTAAGGATTACTTAGGACTTAATCAGACTTACTGGTTTATTTCCATATCAAAGTTAAGCAGTAAATATTTTATTAAGAGATGTTTGCATCAAAACCTTCCATTTGGATACCAGCCCTCAATCCAAAGTCCTATTGCAGAATAAGAACAGCTCCTGTACTGCAATCATAGTTCTCATTGTTCTCAGACAGGAACCCACCAGTGCCCCACATTATGAATGTTCTTACATATTTCCTCCAAGGAATAATTGCAAAACAATCAGAGCACATCTAGATGGGGCTCAGAGTTGAAAACTTATAAATCACTCTTGTCAACATTTTCCACCAGTGGTTGATTTATGATACAACCTAGTGCTATAATGACACAGGGATCCTAATTTGTAATCATCCATACAGTAGAAGTGAGACTCAACATTTTGGGAAAAGCAAAAAAGCAGTTTCTGATGAGTTGATTAAATGTGCTGAAGGAAAATATACCATAGACAATCCGTCAAATATTTCAGAATGGTGTTTTACAAGCCAACATGTGGAAGAACTGTTTGTGTTCCAGTACAAACAGAAGATGAGCTAAAAATGTTATAGCCTTACTACAGCACTGCATATACTATACAGTGGAGCACAGCAGTGGTTTGGGGAAGCTATCTAAACTAGTCTTCCTTATTAATTCCTTTTTAGAAGTGTTTTTCTCTCTGAAAACAAACATACAGAGTGGAGCGTCATCTCCTGAAGAGAAGCAAAACTGTGGAGTCGCCTCACTTAGAGACTACAATGGCCCGTTAAGTAATTTATTTCTTGCTCCTGAATAGAAGCTGATTTCATTCTCTGTGAATGGAGATTGATTCAATGTAATTATCCTCTCTAGAGCTTTAAACAAACCAGCTTTAAATATTTTAAGTGATGTGGCTTTTATCACTTCCTTTGGACAATATTTTCATTGTCTAACAGATCTCACTCTGAATTTTCTTCTGATATCCTGCCTAAATTACTTAACCACATATCATTATCTCTTATTCTACTTAGTTAAAATTCCTTATAACAAGCCCTGTCAATTACTGTTGCCGGGAGCTGCTGCTTCGAATGTTTTAGTAGAGATCGTATAGCTAAAATCTTTCATCAAAGAAGGCATTCCTGTAGGTATTAAAGCATTTGGCATTAAAAAATATATATATTTCACAGATCGTCTCAGTTTCTAAGCCTATAAAATATTCCTTAATTCAATTATAAGGACACTATCACTTGTAATTATTGCAAAAATGAAGATTGATCTAATGATAAGGAAGATCTGCTCCTCTGGTAGCACTGGGGACTGGGATGGCCAGTGGGAAAACCTCCTGCTGGGTATTGAAGCATTTGTCACCAAGTGCCATGATTTATCTCCAAGCACTATTCCTCTCCTGCAGCTGTGGGCAGAAACAGGTCTCCTTCTGTTCTGGCAGTCATCGAGATTCATGATTGCTCTGTCTGATGGCCATGGGGTCTTAGAAAAGCAATCCTGCTTTCCTGATGAAAAGGGTAAATGAGGCAGGAAGCCTGACTGATGGAGAAGGGAGGGAGCTGGGAAGCTGCAGGCTCACATTCAGACTCTTTCCAAGCAGAAGGCAGATGGATCTGGGTCATATTGTCCAGGTTAAGACTGGGGAACATCAGATATGGATGCAAAGAAAAAAAGGCTGATGACAGCTCATTGAAAATCATTACATTAGTTTTTACACTGCAATAATCATGTTCAGGTTTGCTGATTAACTTAAGGCTGCTTGAACAAACCCCCCGATGCGCATATCCACCCTCGTTACCAACATGCCATTGAGAGATCTCATTTCACGTGGGCTCTCATTAGACAGACCACAGTCTTGTTCAAGTTCCCTTGAACTTAAACAACCGTATCATTTGCATTTTTGTCAAGTTAGTTTACAGTAAATGTCAGAATCTCCTCATTCTCTTGTATCTTTACCTAGTGCATCTTACCATGCAGTAAGGGAGTTGGCCTCTATTTTGCTTCTGTTCTCGGCAGAGAAGATGCTGTGTAAATCCAACCAGGTGTCAGTCAGAAAGCTGTGTAGGACAGTGTAAGCAGCTGTTGCTCACTTGCCTTACTTTCGTGTTTACTTCCCTGAAATTCCTATTTGAAGGCTGTGTTTTGCTGAAATCTTAAAATGGAAAGCAGTATGCTGACATATATGGTGCAGTGAATGGAGTAAATGTTGGGTAATGTACCAGGACTTTTTTGATGCTCTATGTTTGGCAGACTAATTAATGTAGTATACAGGCAGACCCTCAAGTTAGGTCTGCTACCCGCTAAACTAATCTTTCTTATCTCTGCTTCAGAAGTTGTGGGTTGATTGAGAGAGATGCATTTAGAAGCTTGTCACATAATCATATGGGATGGTAAAAGAATTCCTGGCATACTTTCGTTCTCATGGGATGGCAACATCTGCAGTATAAAATGTTTTTAAGTGGGTTTCTGTCATGCTTTCCTCAAACACGTCTTTTAAGGCTTCCCACAAACAAAAAAGAAAAAAAAATATCCAAAGTAGAAGATTATTTTTATTTCTGTCCTCTCTCAGACTAGTAGGATGTTTGCAAAGGAGAGATGTAAATTACCTGAGATAAACACCACTTTTAAGACAGAGTACTACCAGGTGCTGTCCTGCAGGGATGAGAAATGGGCATAGCAGAAACATCAGCATGGTCTGTGAAAAGAATCTAATTTGAGACATTCTCTATAGATACAGAACGCGACGAACTAAATCACTCAGCTACGCATTTATTAGCAGAGTTACATTTATTCCCTTCTTTTATTCTGCTCTGATAACTCCTATAATGCCTCACTATTGAATACTTCCTCATGAATACTTTACTGTTAACTTAAATCTGTTGCACATCCTGTTCAAGAGATTATCTTGAGGGCATGTGGCTAAAATGGTTAAATTACTTACTATAAGAAATGACTGATTTTCCAAGGACTGAACAGTTACATAGTGTCGTAGGACAGGAGACATATGGCTGATGAGATTAGTGTGAGGAAATACATTTTTAGTGCAATTTTTAAGGAGCCAAAACAGTGGAGCAGCCCATTTATTTCTGGGCAGTTTCACCAGTTCACTTGCTAATTGGAATGAGTTCAGGTCCTCCCTTTTTTGATGCATTAAGCATAATAGATCTAAGGAGGTAAATAGCCCTAAATAACATAAAATAATAAAAATAATATTTTGAAGACACTTGTTAGAGAAAATAAGGGAGTACACAAATAGTTTCAGCTTTAGATTCCCGTTGATAAAATGAGCTCTCTCTACTTACAGTACGTACCACTGCTGCAATTCATATGATTGTGTCACGCATCCCTTGAAACTCAAGTTCCTGTAGTTTTAAAGCCTCACATCTACTTCTGAGTCTTACAGTGATTGAACTAAACCACAGAATTAGTGTTTGCCTTGAAAATAGTTTTTGTTATAGTGTGAATGAAGAATCTCCGGTGTTAGAAGAATAACAGGGAGTGTAACAGATTGTATTTCTAGCTTTCATAGCGGGCAAAATGGTGAAGTTCAAAAGCCAGAAGACAGTGAGAGCTCCATGTATCATCTTTAAAAAAAGAACCTGATAATCTTGTGTTTGGCTCATGATGGCTTTAACAGCTGGGGTTGGCAGAGGCATCAGCATGGGGACTGCATACCTTTGAGTACCAGCACTTTGTTAGATCCTTTCACCGGGGTGGTGTTAGTATAACAGTGTTGTTTTAACCATAGCAGCTACACACAGAAGGTTGGCTGATGCCAGAACACTGTGAAGTGTAAGAATGGGTCAAAGTACTTCTCTTCCATTATATATATTCCCAGGGTGGAGGTGAGGAGGAGAGCATAAACAAACGAAGGCTTGTGCTCAGCAATATAGAGTTAGCGTTGTCTCCAACAAGACAATGAGAGGCAGAGAAGGAGCCTGAGCACATGCTGTGCTGCTGTCCCAACCAACAGTCAAGTCAGCTGGGGCAGGAAATACACAAAGCCTCTTTCTTAAGTTGTTTAAGGTCTTTTTCGTTGTAATACACCCCTGTAAGCTGTCCTAGACCTCGTGCTGCTGTCCAACAGAATAGACTAACTCTATATAACTCTATTCAAACCAGCCAGAGCAAGCAGTTTAGAGTAAAATAAAAAAAAATAGACTTCTAAAAGAAACATCAAAATGATACAGTCCCCATGCAAAATACGCTGACTTTGTGGGCCAAGTGTAAGATCCTGTAACAATAAATAGAGCAAATAACAGACTGTAAATAACTGACTGAAAGGACAAAGCTGACTACAAATTAAATCACAACAATAAAAGAGAGGCTACTATAATTCTTCCTCCTGGCTTTTTTTCCACTTACTCTGCCACATGGAAGGAGAATTGATATATGCACACCCTCCACTTTGCTCCAGCACTGCACTTCCATACACAAAGCAGCTGAAATGCCCATCGTATATATTTTGCTTCTGCTGGCAGCTCCTCACATCCCATCAAAGGCTAATAAGGCATTTTGGATGCCTCATCTCGTTTGTTATCTTCTTAATGGCATTATCATTCCAGTCAGAAAGGCACTGAATTCAGCCACCTCTGAGATCACCCATCACTTATAGCCATGCCAGCAGGGGAGCACATCCAGAAATAGGGTCCCCCCACAAGTTCTTCCTCCTGTTGCTGTCAGCACAGACATACACATCTTTAGAGACTGTGTGTACCATCTTTTTATTGAAAGATTTAAATGAAAATTGACAGGGCAGCTACTTTTCTTTCCCAGTCCTTGCTGTAAGGGTGGCCTTAGCACACTGGGAAGGGAGGTGCTCACCCAGTTATTTTACATGCTGCGCACACAGTCTGTGTTAAGTAGGCTTCAGCTGACAGCATGAAAACACTTGGATTTGCACATCACTAGTGCTTGACTGTAGTATATGGGCCTTTTCCTCTGATAGCTTCTGCAGAGCAGTGCCCTGGAAGAGCACAATATGACCACTCACAGACTAAAGCTGCCCACTGGAGGTTTGCCATGCCGACATTCAGGCTGTTCTTTTTCAGTGCTGGCATCCAGCCAGACTGCACAGCAGGCTTTAAAATAGTGTAGAAATTGGTACCAGTCTTCCTAAGATGCCATACCCGTGAGATTATTTATTAAAAGATTTATATCTTGTTAATGATCTCAGAACCACCCACGGGTTGTTTTGCGTTAGAATCTGTACTTGTAAATTGATGATTAGGAAGTAACACAAAGGATTTATTCCCATGAAGCACTATTTTCTCTTTAATTAATACAGGAATTTCAGCAGAAGACACTCTTATCTCTGTCTCCTTAAGGGGAGAGTGAATTTGCATCCCAACATCAGTAAATTTTAAAAGTGTTTGTTCTGTACGTATTATTTTTGCAAGCATAGGCAGTCCAGGCACTTTGCTACTGGTGTTCTTTGCTCCTTGTCCTCAAAGCTTGCAGTGAGTTTCACAGATTTGGATAAAATAGAGCTCAAGGGCAAAAAAAAAAGACAAAAAGAAAAAGATTTGTGAGGGTGAGACTCTGCACTGAACCAGCTTGGTGTCCTGCTGCTTTTACATGGTATACTCACTGTGGGGAAGGGAATGGTTAATTATGTCTTGAGGCTGATTAGAGAAGAATAGGAGGAGATGCTGCTCTGTGGATCTTGCTGTAAGATAACAACATGACCATTAGGCGCCCTTCACAGCCTGACCCAGCGAGGAAGAGTATAGCAAGTCAGCAAATTCAGGTCAAAGACGTGAGCAATACAAGCAGTGTCCTAAATCAGTACAGATTTGTAAAAGGTCAGTCTCTGGTGAACTGAAGGGAATTGGTGCGTTTTGCTTGGTAGGCAATTGTGAGAAATTAGTCTCCCTGGGTGCTGCAGTGAATTTTATTACTGAGTTTGTAGCTGTAGCCCAACACAGGTGTGTGACATAGTGTGCTCTACAGCCATGTTTTTCCAAACTGTTTGGATTCAGAATCTGGCAGCATCACACAAGGAGTCCCTTGGAAGACCTTGGCAAGGCAGTAAATGTATGCCAGTTCTCCTCCCAGACGCAAATCTGATGAGAGCAGTGCCCGATCTTCAGGTGCTTAGCTTACACATACTAAAATAAGCTTTTAGCCCAGAGAAGAAGTTGCTAAATAACTGACAACTCAAAGAGATCTCTGAGGAGACATGTTGTGCCTACAGTAAAAGGGGCAGAGGATTCAAATACCAAGACAAATGAGTGCTTGTGTAGTGCAATATATGTCTGGTGAACTATGTTTGGCAAATACTTCTGTGGAGTTAGTAAAAGTGAGTGATTTAAACCAAAGTTTTGGAGGTGGTAATGCTGTGTTCCTCATTTTCTGGGGATCCAACTTGAGACATCTAAGCTAATGTTTCTGCTTTGCAGATGTGGTGAGATCTCTATTGCACTGACATCTGTTCTGAGTGGAAATGTGCTATACATTGTAATTGCTTTGAAAAGTCAAGCCCTGTGTTCTTAAACCAGGCAACCAACCCAAGATACTCCATTTGGCAATTATGGAGGACTCAGGCGTCTGATGAAGTGCAGCAGGGACTGCAAGAGGTTCTGCAGTGAAGGAGGGGAGCAAAATAAAATATTCAAGAGCAGTAATGAGCATTGCTTGTTCCTGTACAATGCATATGGCTGTATAATGAGAGCCTATACCATAATACATATATGTATGCATGCCAAATTAATATCACACAGGCACTTATAGAGGAAACCTTAATTCTGGTACCTCCTGGTTGTTGAATCCTTACTTCACAAACCTAATGTCCTATATAGGTTTTGGGAGACTTGATGTTGTTAGTTTGCACTGCAGAACCCCCCGAGGGTGGGAGCTTGTTACATTAGGCACTGGGCAAACCTATAAAAAGGGATGGTCCCTGGCCAGAGTTTATAATAGAGATGTAACAAAGTACTTGATGGGTGGATATAAAAAGCATGTGAAAGGTGCTGAAAGAAAAATGTCTCTGAGATGTTACAGTGGTCTCTCCTGTCACATATCAAACCTAAAATGCAGCAATTAATTAATGGTGGTAGAATATGTTCATCCATTGCTCATCCCCAGTTTTATACTGACACTGAACAGGTTAAAGATCCTTTAATCATCACAAGACACCATCCCTTTCTACAGTCATACTTTCTTTAATAAAAACTATTTGTATCATATTATAAAAAACCAGATCAACTCCTACTAGTTCACTGGAAGCAGTCAGAAATGTACCATAGGGTGCCTGCTACAGCAGGGCTCTGAGCCTGGAGCCACCCAAAAATTCAATAGAAGTGTCCTACTAATAACTTTGAAACCAAAGAATCTTGAGACCTTCTTAAGTTTCCCTGTGAAATCCTGTTGTGCTTTTCTTGACCAACCAAAACAACAAAGTACAAGTCAAAGAACTGCAGGAAAACCTGGTATGAGTTGAGAAACAGAAATTCCAATGTTGGTGGGCTCTAGAGCTGGACTATTGTGAACTCTCTGAAAATCTAACAAAGCAACCCCCTAATGTTCATATAGGACATGTAAACAGAGAGCCGTGGCTGCAGCAACCGGACTGGGTTTCTTGTGTGGGGCTGTTATTGCTTGAGCCAGACCACATGCAACAAAGTAAAACGTATCTTTGTCTTACCTCGGCCTTACTTCTTTCAGAATTAAGCACAACGTGAAGCTCAGCTTCGGGGAGGTGATTGACAGAATTGCATCCAGGCTGCAGGCTGCTTTCTCATCATACTTTGTTAGTAACAGAAGAAATAAAAAATAATCAAGATTTTTATTACTCCTTGTCCCCTAATCCTTCTCGCTCCAGCTTTATGTCTCTTCAGCAAAGTCAGTCCTTTAAAGCAAGATTTAAAATGTGCACCCATAAGAAGAGAAGAGTGAAAACACACGGATCTTGGATGTTAAAAATACACTCATCTGTAAACCGTGCATTCCTCATGGATCGAATACACACTCCTTTGCTGAGGTTTAGTGGAAACAGCTAATATAAATGATACCTCAGTGGAGCAAATGAAGAAACTAAGATCATGATCACGTTCTTCTACAAGACAGCTAATGAGGTGGAGCCTTAATGAAGGTCCTTAGAAACAGAGCCATATGTATGGCTTAGGAGGGGTCAGGTTGAGTATCTCCACATTCTCGGGGCTTTGCTGGATATCAACATGCTTTGCTGCTGCATCCCTGATAGCACAGAGTAACTGAGGCCTCTTGTAATATTCTGCTACTAGTCTCAAATCTCCACTTTTAAACAGTACCACAGTGTGGTGTCATTCTGAAGAAAAGTCCTATTAGGCTATAATGGCATTTCATGGGGACTTATGAAAGCTCAGGCCTTCACCTGCAACAGATTTGCCACAAGGCACAGGTGAGACAGTTTGCACACTGAACATTAAATGACAGCAAAACTGAATGCCTGTAAAATGCAGGAATTTCACTCCTCACAGAATGGAGCGTTACTTGAGTCTTGGTAATACCCAACCCCTGGATGTGGACGTGGTGACTAATGTATTTCATGCTCAGCAGGTCACCTCTGGAACAGCTTGAAAATGGAAGTACGTTAAGGAAGGGTGTTTCACTGCTTTCTTTCACCATCTTCCTCTGGAGGAACATTCCCTTATCCTGAAAGCCCTGAGTGATCTGTAAGATAAAACAGCTGGTGACTGTGTGTGGAAAAGTAACACTCTGCTACTGAAGCTTCTGCAGAGGCTGGAGATGTGGGAAGTAAAACCTCCCCCTGCACCTCTGCCTGCGTGGGCAGGAGATCAGCAAAGACAAAGCTGTTGCTCACAGGCAACCTGTGTTGCAACGGACCAACCTGTGTGCTTTGTACTAAGATTCATTAGGTTTGCTGACATTGTGTAATAGTCCTAGTGTGGCAGTAAAACACTTCGGTTTTCCAACTTTGCATCCTCTGAGGCTTTTAAAAATCTTGTGAATTTATCTCTAGTCATTTGCAGGGACGTTTTAATGGAGAATGAGACATCATTATAGATTTCTTTACCTCAAACAACAGGGAAGCAGGGCACCCACTGGCAAAAAACAAAGCCAGAAGCAAGAGAAAAATTCTCTAGGGGACCAGGAAAATACAGTTCTGCCTAGAGATAATATTTTTTATTTAAAGCTTTTATTGTCTAGATTTTCCAGCTGAGGCTGCTGCTGTGTGAGAATGGGCTGTGTATTGTGTATGTTTGGAGTTTTGCTGTTATTTTCTCAGGGATGTTTGGCGTCCTGAACAAATATGCAAACTACAAGTGGTGCCCAAAGCAAGGAAATACGGAATGTAGCTTGGAGTGTGACACAAATGGAGCTCCTGAAAGCCTCCTTGTCTGCTTCTGCGGGCCAGGGGAGCGATGCAGAGTAGAAAGACTCTTTGCTCCTATTATGCTTTATCAAACTATTTGCTGAAAGACTGTTCATTTTCCTTTTCCTTCTCTCTGTCGCCCACCCAAAAAATCTAAACATTTAAAAGCCCAGTCTGAGCAGTGGAATGTATGGTACATTCTTGTCTTGCCTGATGGGACAATGTCTGTGCCATGGGGGATTGCTGAGGTAATTCTTTATTGACCCTGAGTGATTCCAGGAACTTATTGTATAAAATTCCAATGAACTGTATTGTGTCAAAACTATGCTTAATTTAATATCTAATTTCATTAACTTTTGTATTCCCTGTGCTGAAGAATGATGATGTGGAAAGACACATCCCAGTTATCGCCAATGCATTTCATGGGTAACACTTGCTCTCCAGTGCCTTTAGCTGTTTTTAAATTATTATTTTGGGTTTGGATTTAAGAGTTTTTTACAAACAATTAGAGCTAACTTATAAGCAGCAAAATAAAAATAGTGGTTTCTCATATTTTAAAAAAAAAAAAAGTTACTCTATCATCTTCAGGATTTTTTTTACTTTTGCTTTCTTTTGTCAAAAAAAAAAAAGAAGAGCATGGTCTAATAGAAGGCACCATGATTCTATTAAACAACGGGAGACTAGTTCTTCTGTCTGCAGTCCCATACTGAAACATGTACCATCTCTTCTGTGCTAAGTTCATTTACACCGTGACTGCAGGAAAACAGACAAACACACAAAGCTGACTGGAACATAAATGACTTACCTTGTAAAAAATATTCAGCTTACTTTGGGTCAAGATGGAAACACAGGCTGTTGGTTAATTTGAAGAAACTAAATTCTGAAAAATACATTGAGTTTTCTCCAAAAGTTGTTTCAAAATTTTACATAAAACCAAATCTTTCTAAGGTGAGGCATATCCAAATGCAACATTCAGGCACTTTTCAACTCAATTGTTTCTATTTTATTAAAGATTTTTTTTGAATTAATAAAATATTCAGTGAGGTATCATCACAAATGCTCTTTCAGAACCCTTTGCTCCAAAATCACACAGCCTATACCGTTATGCAAAGCACCAGCTTATTTGTTACTTCGTCAGCTGTAGGGGCATGGCCAAAAATGGTGAAACAGGGCATGTGATGTGATCCAAGCATAAATATTTTTTAAAATTTATATACTCAACTTTAGAAACAGTTGAGGCTGTATAATATTGCTTGTATGGGATCTAACACCTATATGAAAGCAATACAATGGAAGAGGAAGCGAGTGATTTAAATGCAGTCAGAACATGGGGTTGCTGATGTAGCAATGTCATTCGCATATCTTGAAGATGTACAACTTCTGGAATACAAGTAATCGAATTTGCTAGATAATTTAATTCAGATGTTTCGCGGTTACTGGAAAACAAACAAAGACCACAAGCAGAGAGAGAGGACTAAATATCCTCTAATGATTTATTAGGAAAACTTTCAGCCTACGTAAGTGGTCCTATAAAATTGACTTAATAACTGAGATACGGAACACAGTAAAACCAGACATTTTTGTCTTACAGTTCAGTGTAACCATATCCTACAGCAACATTCTGAAAACTCAAGCAGATGTTCTTTAAATAAATTGTTTCATGAAACATGTTTCTCTTTTCTTTTGAGAGGAAATGTCCTTTTGCTTTGGGCTGTAGGGGAGATACTTTACTGATTTCAGTGGATGGTAGAAAGAAAACTATAACCATATTGATTAAAGCAGACAGTTTTAGTTCAAAAGCAATAATAATAATAGAACTGAAGACCTTAGTGAGATGTAAATTTATTCTTTGGTAAAGCTCCACAGCTGTAACTGCAAGAACAGTAAAATATTTGTTCTTTCTTTAGGCTGACGCGATGCGTGATCCTGACCCACAGTCAGCATGACTGACACCCGGCTGCAAGGTGAGTCTGAGAAACATGAGTGTGTGTTCTGAGTGTTCCTCCCGTTGCTAACACGGCCTGGGTTCTCTGACAGATAGTCGGTTTGTCTTGGGACCACAGATGGAAAGAGGGAGATCCGATTCTCTAGATACTACCAGGGTACCGTGTTACAGCAAGGGATTATGTACGAGCCTCATCTAACAAGTGTGTGAGTGAATGGAAAAGACCCCTACTGATTTCAGTGGCCTCTGGTAATTTAGTAAAGGATCTCTGCCCTTTAAAACTGAGTAAAAGCAACAGAAGACTGTAGCCCTGGTGAATGGAATGATGTAATATTGACAACAGTTCCCTTAATCAGGGAGCTTCTCTTTCCATGCTGGTTAAGGACAATTCTGTTTTACAGTAAGAACTTCATGAATAGACCGTTAAAATATTTTGTATGCTTGTAGATTGCAACAATAGATCCCCTCAGGATCTGGAGTTTAATGGGGGGTTTGATTTAAGAAAGTAACCAACTTTTCAGATCCTTAAAGATTGTAAGTGTGCTGAGATGAACTACTAATTACTTAAGCAATCAAATCTCTCTCAACTGATTTGTTTGTTATCCTAATGTTCAACTTCCTTGAGAAAGACTCTTCTGTGACACATCCTTTGGGAAGGGACTGCCTTCTGGGTGCCTCAGAATGCACATCGCAGTATTGTGGTCATACAGTGGAGTAAATGGTAACATTAACCAGCATTAGTAAAAGATCCTCTGCTAGGCTGGAAATATGGGGAATGCTCAATTTACTCACCAAAAGATGATATTCACAATTATTAGTATTAAGCAGACCATAAATATGAATAATTCTCTGTCAAGTTCTCTGTAAAATTGAGTTGATGTTATTCACCAAGAAATCTCAGTGTGTTGATGTGTATAAGAAAGTGACAGATAAGAACTATGTTATCAGAAATGTGTTTTCCCTGTCCAATAACAATAACTTAATTACTACTTCAAACATACACATTTCATTTTTCCATAGATGCTACTGTTTATATATATCTGCACATGCCCCCAGATACACCTCTATATCCTCTTCATGTTTTAGTCCTTTAAATTGACTGTCAGTTCTGGCTGATCATTTCTTTCAGCATCGGGACTGTTTCTTGTCTATATGTATGCAAGTGTGCAGATTTCCGTTTGATTTTGGTTATTAAAAAAGCACAAGGATGGCTTAGAGCATTGACCTGTTTTATATAGATGCTGATATCAAATAAAGTTGTAGAAAAGCATTTTACACCCTTTTCTGATTGAAACACAACAGCTACACTTAGAGAGCAGCAGGCATAGCATGTTGAAATTATTTTCTCTGACCTTTGGTATAACAAATTTTCCAGACAAGTGAAGTCTTCTCTGGTGCAGAAGGTGATGAAACTCCATTTTCTCTGCATGAACTGGTTCTGTGTGGGAAGCACCGGTGTAACAACCTTACAAAAGGGTCAGTGCATTATTTTGGCCCGGCAGAGAAAAGGTATTCACAGCACCAGCAACCAGCAAGGGTTTGGACCGAAGAGGAGACCACACATTGGGTGTCTGAACACACAGATTAATTAGCCTTAAAATATTGTGTATGGGACACAAAGAGGCTGTGGTTAAAATTCCCAGCGTGTTGGTTCACATAATGTCTCTCAGTGGGAACATGTGGCTGGAGTGTTCAAGAAGTTTTGCCTGCGCATTCCTTTTATTATTCTGATGTACAATCTCCAGTTTGTTTAAGCTTGATATGTTTTCCCTCTCTATCTCTGGTTGGAGTAAATAAGCTGAAACCCTCTGCCATAAAGCAAAATAACAGCGATTTATGATCTCTTCATTATTTATTGACATTCATTTCTGCCTCAGGGATATTCTGTATTTGGTAACTGGTAGATTTAGCTTTCAGACCTAGGAAACCTGTTCATTGATGGCTCTGAGCCACATGTCTGTAGGATGTAGGAGCATAAAAATGGCATGAATATAAAAATAGAGAGTTTCACTGGAAACAACTGTTACCGTTGGTGTAAAACGATGTAAGTAAATTGCTTCAGGCACTAAGGCTGCCCCTGGCAAGCTGCTGGAAATGTGGCAAGAAACAAGTGTCTATCAAACTCTGAATTCTTATAATGAAAGTAGTGGTATTTGCTTTTTACTTGGGAGATGAATAGAAATTACTTGCTTGAGTTCATCAGGAATGCATGTTATAAATGATGTAGCAAACACCTGCATTTGTGCTCCTTTTTGTAGTCATATATTTTTTAATGGAGCTATTTATAAATGGGGCCTTTTCTAGAAGAAAAAAATTCCAGAGACCTTTTTTTTTTTCCAAAAAGTAGATGCAGAAATTCAAGGGAAGAGAATTTTAAAGACGCCCCCAATTCTTGCATGTAATGGGATTGATAAATCTATTATAAGTAAAGTCTGTATTTGATCTTTTGAAAATAACTTATGAGAAAAAGTTCAGAAAGCTCAAAAGCCCCTAAAATTCTTCCTTCTAGAAACAATTCAGGCTGTTTTGGGGAGTTGTTTGTTCAATCATCATTATCAGACATCTCTTTTATGTGTTTGGCAAATTGCTACCCCCTTTTTTTTTCATTTCGATTTGATTCATTAGACCACAATGAAGACATTGGAATAAAGTGGACTGGTTACTTCTTCCTTTGTTTGAAATATAAACATTTGGTTTGAGATCACATTTTTCCACTTGGGTGCATGAGAATATACTTTCATGGGGCTTGATTTTTGAGGATTTATTTGTAAAATGTCAAACATGTTTCTGTTTAGCTTGCTTTGTTTGCAGTTATAATTTCTTTTTTATCAATCTATATTATTTAGAATATACTGTTTAGCAGCTTTCAACTGCTGAGCCATTCTGGTTATAGTACAATGAGAAACTTGTCAAATTCATAAGGAATAAAGAAGGAAGGAACATACTCCTTTTTTTTTTTTCCTGCAATTTTAGGTCTTTCCCCCTCATGACACACAACTAGTACAATCCTTAAAGAGTTCTGTGACATAACCATGTGAAATTATGAAAATGTATGGGGTGAGAGTATTACTAAGTGATGACAGCTGATTCTTAATTTCGTCATTCATTTTATTTCTTGTCTTTATGAACAGCTTCAGATAAGCTGATTTTTGTGGTTGGTATATTCATAGTTAATATGTTGCTATATTTCTCGAGACATATATACTCTGCAAAATATTTTAACCAGTGGAAGCGCCTGTCTGAACTAAATAAAATGAGGATAATTTAGGACATGCTGAACCCATGTAGAAATCCCCCTTCCCCCTCTTCTGCATCTGCATAAGTAATGAGCCATGAGTCAAACCAGGAGAACAAGTTTGACAATGCTCCATTTGCAGACCCCATGAATAAAATGGAGAAAGATGGAGTGAAATAAGAAAAAAAACAAACCCACAACTACAAACAAAAGTTTAGATTGTTTAACTGTTTTGTCTGGTCTGTGACAGGCTAATTTAAAGAACCAGAGAGGAAGAAATCGAAGAGCCTCACCAGTGTCCTTTGACATGACATTTGCACTCCACATTAAAGTAACAACTTTAGGGTTTGTTGGTAACCAAAGTAAGGCGTAGTTTTCTAAGGCCTCATTTTAAAATGCTGTCTGCTTGCTAGATTGCACCTTATTGAAGGATAACCTGTGATCAAATACTGAAGTAACAGCTGAGAATGAGCCTGACATCAGTTCTCCGTTATTAGTGTGTTTTTCTATTTTAAAACTTTTTGTGTATTTTATGGTACGTAGCAAGTGTTTCCACATTAACATTTAAATATTTAACTTTCTATTTCTGTAGTTTAATCTTATTCTTATATCCTTCAGCCTTTCATGACATTACAGTTATCTGATAAATGCACAGTTCTCTGTTTTCTTAGAAGTAGTGAATTATTATACAGTATGGGCTAGATTATCCATAGATTATCTTCCATGCAACACAAATCATGAGATTCTCGAGAGCCTGAGCAAACACCCTACATCAAGCTGCAAGGTCTGGTTTAGTACTTGCTCCAAGATTATGCAAGTGAATTTTCCTTGGCTGGTTTTAAGAAGTATCTCTAGCCACAGGCGCCAGAAGGCAGCTTATGAGCTAGAATCTTCACAACAAGCAGCATTTAATTTGTTTTCTCTGAAGAGTGGTTTCATCATCTAAAAGCAAAAATTGGCCCCGCACTAAAAGGAACCTTCAAATTCCAAAATGTTGCTTTTTAGGTCCAAAATTTTATGCTTATTATCAACTTTAGTGATAGCAATTAAGGAGGAAGTAATGTCCCAAGTTCCTTGAAATCGTGGTCATTTAAAGATAGTACGTTTCACCAAAAAAAAGAAGTTGTAAAAGAAAGGCTAAAACCTATGAAAAACTAAAACAAATAAGCTATGCACGTCTGACTTCTGCTGCGTAAACTCTCATGCAAATGTGACTACATAATGATTTAATGACTTCTGCTTTTCTCTCATGATTTTTAAGACATCTCTCATCCATCTGATTTGATGTGAAATACTGGAGTCAGGACTGGATGGTACCTTGGCCTTCTCTGTTTTCTGGTAACATGGGTAAGTGGGTAATGAGAGGTGGTCTGAAGCTGTTCATAAGTAGCCCCAGAATTACATACAAGTGAAACATGCTTGGATCTATGCTCAAGACCACAAAATCCACACAGTGTGAAAATTAGTGTTTCCTATAACATCTTGAAACCAAATTTCTCAAATACAGGAACAACAACAAAAAAAGGCAAGATATTTTATCAGCCAGAAGTTTCAATGAAGAGGAGTGTTGTCTGAAGATTTATGAAGCCTCTAATTCTGCATGTGGCTCCTGCTACTTGTTTCCTAATAGGGAATCATCAAACTCTGATATTCACAGGGGTTGCAGTGAAAACAGTTTGGAAGCAAATAGCAGTTCTTCCTCTGAACTCTTCAATCTCCTGTTTGGGGAAAATACTCTCTCGTCATTGTGCATAATTGTTCAGGTTTCCTTAATGGCTACCTCCAGCGGACTGATCAGTTCTTGTGCTGGACAATTGTTTAGAAGCTTATGGTCCATGCCCAGTTCCTAATAACTTTTTCCACTCCACAGAGAGTTGGATGATGCCCTTAGGAGATGTGTGATTCAGTCATTCCAATTCTCTTTTAATTATTAATTTCTACTCTTCATTTATATTTCATTGAACTGCAGAAAATCTCCAGTCATCACAGTGCCACTTCCATCTCTTAGCAGCCTGAAATATTTATTATTAAACTCATTAAGCTCCAGTCTCAGTAGCTAATTACAACAAACGTATGTTTATGGAAACAAATCTAGCCACAAAGATTAAATTTAAACGAATGCTAAAAACTCCTTGCCTTTGGAGATTTTTGTTTTTCCTCTTTTTAATTTGTCATGCTGATTTGTAAAGCTTCCTAGTTATTCAGGTAACATTAGCTCTGTTGATAATAACAGACACTGTTTGTCTTGGAGCAGTGCCAGTATTCTAAGTACATATCTAATTTGTCCAGACAGTTTTAAAGTCTCTTGAATTTAAATTGTAAGTTTAACCTGAAGAGTTACAACAGCTAATTACAGATTAAAATTTGGAATGAGAATTTTTAAAACAAAATGAACTACCAGAATTCTTTGAAGTCAAGGGCACTGAACAGCTTCTACCCCTTTTGTATATGGGATGTCACCAACCCATCTGCTCAAGCAGGGCTCTCAGAGCATAGGGCATGTGGACTTGGTGCTCTTTACAGGTTTCAGTAGACCTATGTAGCTGATCTTGAGGCCACTGCTAGACCTAAACCTCTGTGTGTATATGTAGTAGGGTAGAAGAACACTTTGCCATTGCTGGATGCTCCTCTGGAACACCATCCAACTTAGACCTCCTCTGAAGCATCCTCTGGAAGATCATCTTCTTTTCCAGGAACCATAGAGGGGCTGCTGGGATAAGCTCTTTAGGCTGTGATAGGTGTGTAGAGTGGTCTTCAGTCTTTCAGTGTCTTCCACAACAAAATCCTCAGTAAAGTATTTTTGTGGCAAAATCTTCCTGTGAACTCTTACTCGCTAAGTATGATTGCCTTCTTTTCTACTTCAGAGCCTCTCGGGAAGCTGTCCCCAAAAGTATCGATGTACCTGCACAGTGACTCCTCAAGAACCGCTGGAATAATTCTGTCTATGGAGGCTGCACGAAGCTCTCTGTGAGGGCACCATCCTTCAGCAGAAAAAGGGAGCAAGTTCTTTCCCTCAAGAAACTCTAGCCACAGAATTTACTGGGTATTTTGTTTACGGGTATAGACAATATGAGACATCCAGATTGGATTAAAAAGGCCCTTGGATCGCTTTGTATTCCCTAGAAAAAAATTTCTGTTGATGCACATTGCTCCAGTTCTGTTGATTTGTTACACTCTGAGCTGGCCGGAAATTCTGTCTAGCAATAGTTTTCAGCAAAACATGACTTCTGTTGAGCTATACCAGTTCACACCAGCAGAGACTTTTGGGAGAATCTGACCTTCTGTTCACAACAAGGGACCTGTAAAGTCTCACTGATGCTTTTTAGTAAACCGGTACTCAGTTTTACTACAAATAGGTTTGCTGAGAAGCGGTGTGAAATTCAGAGCACTGTCTAAGAGCTGTCAGTTACGTGGATTAACAGAACATGAGTCAGGAATATTCTCTTCTGAATGAGAAATGTAGTGTAGGAATTGTAGTCATTTACAAGCTTCTACTTCAGCTTCGACAGAGTGAAGTATCTGGAGCATGTACAGAACTGACCCCATCATGACTTGGTAGTGATGGGACTGTAATGCCACACTTCAGTTCAGTGATATAGCACTTGGTATTACAGAATTTCCGTGTTTCAGAGTTATATAGCAGCTTGAAAAATCTACAAAGCTTAGCTATAAAAGATAGCAGCAGATCTGACAAAACGAAGCCTAAAGAAATAGAAGTTACATGCTGAAACAATAGTGTTTAGTAATCATTCGGCTTGGGAGTCAAAAGGTGGAAGCCAGAGATTGTTAAAAAGACAAAAGGCCTCCCACGTAATCACCCTTGCAATGGAAATATTGATTGATTTTTTGATACAGCTGTTTCCTTCTTGATTTATACGTCAATGAATTTGCCTTTTACTTTCTGTATAAATTGAGTTCAGTAAATGCCCTGGAAGGACCTACGGAAGAGTGCGTAACCTGAAGATGGTGTGCAAGGCTCGCTGCTGACATCTGCTGGATGGAATTTCAGGTTTACTGGCAAAGGGAATTTGTCTTGACTTGCTTCTTGGCTGCACAGATATAAAATGTTCCGGTGGTGTAGAACAGAATTCCTTTATGCAGATATTAGGTCTAGCATGTCCTTCGGATGCGCACAGCAAGTTCCACCGTTTCCACGCTGACTGCTTTTCAGGCCAGAGCATGCAGAGGGACAGGATACAAATGTCACCAAATAAGTGTTTCTGGGTTTGTGATTGCCTGAATCCTACCCTTTGAATTTAGAAAAAGTGCTCAGCATTATTTTCATATTGTTCTCAAAAGTATTTGTAAGTGTGCTTTGAGTTAGGTTACTGAGACAGAGAGGCTTGGAGTTGAACACGGAGTGTCCCTCCGGCACTGTATGCTGTAATGAGAAAGATTTTAGGAAAAAGTAGCCCAATTTTATTTTTTTTTTTCTATCCAAAGAAATAGGAGTCAGATAAGCTATCAGAGCTTGCTAACCATCAGTTTATGTTGCCAAATAAAATCAGATTTTTGTCTTAAAATGTTTCCACAAATGCCAGTCAATAAGTATGTGCAGAACTTGGGTCACGGTACAGTGACATTAAACAAGGCTCAGGGAAGGAGGCACCGCTCTGGTTCAGCCACACTAGATGGCTTAATGGTACATTGCTGAGGGTAAAATTACTTCATCATTTGACTTTCTAGTTTTATAGTCCAAGGCAGGGAATGTGTGGATGTACAGTAAGTCTACATTCTGGAGTTCCAAACATTTCAGTCGCTCTAAATATGAAGAACTGTCTTTCCCCATCTGACGATTGCAGAGCCTGTTCAAACTACAAATACATTGAAGTGCATTTCCAAAAGTGCTTAAAATCCTTAGAATCTATGGTTAAGATCAAGATTTTCAATGCATATGAATCAAACACATCTATGAGGCTGGGAAAAAACCTGCCTTATTGGATTTTTCATGTTTTAAGAAGTATCTCTCCCTCTTGAACACCAGCACTTATTTCTGTCCTTTTTTTGGGCAAGAGTGGGCAGTGAGTGGGCAATGACATATTTTCCTCATTTCTCTCTACTGAGCACTCAGGGCAATAAAATGGAATTCTCCATTTGAAATATCTATAGATTCAGTTCCTTTTTTTTGTTTTTATTTTGTTTTTGTTTTTCACCTGATACAAATTGTATTTTCAGATGTTTTTATAATGATACCATTAAATGAAACTTGTACTTACTCAGTTCACCTAGATCTGCATCTGACTTTTTCCAGGTATGTCCTCTTTTTCTACCTTGAAATTTTGTCCAGGAAAAATCCAAGTAATGTGATGCCTGTTTAGGACTCTGATGAGCTGATCAAGGCCATTTGCAGACATATCTATTGCATGTGCTCAGATCTACTCTACAGTACATGAACAAAGGATCCCTTGCATTCGGGATGCTTGGGATCCAACGTGTGTGCGCTAAAGAGGTGATCTGTGTAAGCACAGTAAATCCAATTCACTCTGAACCTACTGTGTGTGTATAAATCAAGGACGCATCCCAGACACATTAGTCTCACTGCATTTCATTTTGTCTGGGAAAACCTGGACAGAAATATGGTAGCCCTAAGCTTCCCACATTCCACACTACACACACACATGTAATAGGTTCATGTCTTGAACCCTTAGTCTCTCTTGGGCTTTCCATTATTGTTGATACAACACATAAATCTCAGGTTAAGTGTTCTCCTGACTTTGCAGTTATTTGCGATTTTCCTATAGGCCCAACAGTCTTTAAATCCTTCTGAGTCTCCTATTAGACTTTTAGGTGGGAAATAACAGATGCCCCTCCATTTAGCTCTGAGGACAATTGGGTAGAAATGTGTAATGCCCTGGTGTCCGACAAACCGCTCCCAGTGATTTTTGCAGACGTTGGCATTGCTCTCTTTGTTTAATGTTCTCTGCTATTTTCTTAGCCAGGTTGCTTTGGTATTTATTAATTGAGAGTTGTAAGTAATTCGGTTAATCTAACACTTGATCAGCAATTTCAAATCAACACTTGAGAGGGAACATGCCCTAAGGCAGTTGTTATTTATTCTGGTCAGGTCATTCCTTTCTGGGCTGTTTAAACAGCAACATGTTTTCTGTAACAGTGAGGCTACCCAGCTCAGGAAAGTGCAGAAGTTTGCCTTTCTGTTTCTTTAAAAGTTCAGCTAAGTAGACTGCTTAGTGCGATAATGATAATCAAGTATTAAGATGGCCAGATAGCAGCATAATTAAGAAAATGTAACACTGCAATATAAAGACCAGGCATCTGGTAAGGATTAGATTTGCTGGTTATACAAAATCATGAAGATACAAACCATTTTGACAGATCTGATAGGGAGAAGAAAGATGTATACATTACTGTTTAAGCACTGAGAAATCCTGTAGCGTTTTCCACTTAAAATATTGCAACATCAAAAGCTAAACATTTGGCTCTCAGAGAAAAGTTCTCATATTTACATGTATCACCCATTGCTAAACTCTCCCTTAAGTATTATAAGTATTTTGGTCCTCTGTGGAGAAAATATCGAGTATAGTACTCACATTTGGCTGTTAGGAGATTTTTTTTCTGAGAAAAAGTATGAGTAAGTCTTCCAAAAGAGTCCTATTGTCATGAAACTCCATAGTAAAGTTGCTTCTGAGCAGCTCACAAGGAAGAAGTTAGAATAATCTCACTGAAATATGAAAGCCTGGGCTGCAATAAAAGCACTGTGATAATTCAGGGGCTAGCATATACAAGCCACATTTGTAGTTACTAAACAACTGGGCTTTAATCACTGCGAGTAGATTGCTCCCTTTACACCTATAAAATGTACTTTCAACAGCATGGGCATTTAGTGAGAACTCTGACATTACAAAAGTTAGACCTCGTTGTGTTTATCAACAAGGTAAAGCCATAACACAAGCCTCCCTTCTCCCTTTTCTTCCTCCTCCCAAGAACAACCTGCACACTACCGAAGCGTTAAGCTCTTATTTATTGAATTATTAGAGCAGGTTTTTCCTGGACCTCGTAAGGCAAGTGTCTGCAGCTCCAGAATAAAGTGGGGAACTGAAGAAAGCTTTGAATTTCAAACATCTTTCAGTGAGGAATTAGTTTTAAAAGACATACAACAATAAGCCATGAAATAAGTCCAGACACCATAATTCAGGGATAGAGTATGCTATGAAACTGGCAGGCATCCAGGCCAAAGCCAGGTGCCTGTTTTGGATTAGATTCAAGTGGCCTTAGGCCACCTACAGAGCTTTCAGGTAAAATCTGGAAGCCGCTCACCTCAATATGCCCTACCTTACTTCTATTTCAGGTACTTGTGAAGGATTCCCAGATGGCTGGCCTTCATCCAAACCAATATGCTTTCAGATTGTGTTGTCTCCATACTGTGATGAGGCAGGTTTGAGAAAAAATGTATCTGGAAAACACAGACTTAATGAGCTGCCCATTTTCCTCGGTTTGCAATGAGCAAATTTTACTCATGAGAGCAGCGTTTTTGTCTTGTTGCTCTTCACACCCTCAGTGTGTGATTGCAAATGAGCAAGACACAAGTGTGTATATATATAATCAAAGGGACACAAAAGGTAGAGCCTGGGAAAAAAGTAATCTTGCATTTTAGACTATTACAGGCCATAAAAACAAAAGGTACTTTGTCAATCTAATTCACATTTTACCTGCCACATTTTTTTGTTTACTTATAATTTCAGAGTATAAGTAAATATGATGAAAATAGGCCAAAGTAACTCAAGTTGTAGACTTTAGTGTGGAGACTTCTGACTGCAAATGCTTTTTGCTCGACCGTGGCTAAGTCCTAGACATGCAGTGCCTCTGTAGTCCTCTGCAAGATCCTGTGTGAGTCTCAATACACATCATGCAGTGTGTGACTCCAGTTTCAGACAGCGGGGGCAATGGGCACTGCTACTGGTCTGGCAGAGCTGGAGTCAGCGCATTTCTTCCTGCTAGATGCAACTCAGTAAAATTATCCTGCGAGCACGGGTAAAAAATAATCAGGTTACTCTCAAATAGACTAATCAGTTTCAGTTTCTGGTTATGAAGCTCTAGCACAATGTTGCAGTGTCTGCCTTGCCAAGAAGGTTTAAATCTCATTTAAATTCAAGCTAAAAAAGCCCTGTTCTCATTAAAAGTAACATGATTGAAAAGGCCATGAAATCACTTTTATTAATGTTACACTCTTAAAGAGTTCATCCATGGAGCAAAACAACAGCACTTGTGCAGTATTTGGTATGTCTTAAAGGAGAGGAAGGGAAGGATTTTGATTATAAGGCACCTCCCAGCAAACATGAGCATACCTAGCTTTAAACTGGGGCATAAGGGTTTGCTGACTCGAACCTACACGACTCAGATTTTCATGACTACTCTATTCTACATTTCTCGTATTGTTACATGCCTAAAAATCACTTTAACTCTCCCAGCCACCTTTACATTCTTGCCCCACTAGGGCCTTTGTCTTAATATGCAAGTCCAACTCTACCCTTACTGAATTCAGCTGAAGAGGGGCTGTTAATTTCAATGTCACAGGCATACAGCCTAAAATGATTTCATTCCTTTCTCTTCCCAACATCCAGCTTTATTGAAAATAGACAAAAATCAAACACTTTCCACTCAGTACACACACACAGTAAGATATTATTAAATGTTGTCACAGCAACCAGTGCAACACGGAGTTTGTAAAACAACTGTTTGACTCCTCAACATGCTGAAATCACTTTGGAAATCAACACCACAGTGAGGGAATAGTTTTGTTTGCAAATTAGGAATGCAAAGAAGGCTGTGGTAAATTAAAAACTGTAAGCTGAGCTCTTGGGATGGGGACCAATTTTCTGTTCTGCGTGTGTTCAGCACCTAGCTCAAGGAGTCCTGTACAACTACTGCTACCATATTCTTCAGTTGTTATCGTCATCTTTTGGCAAGAAAAACATAGCAGTAAAATATCCTTCTTTGCAGAAAATAAAAGGTGAAGGCCTTGTTTTCCTGGTGAATGAGTATAAAGCTAGTTAAACATTTAGAGTTAATACCCTTACAGAAAGCTGTGAAGTGATTGCTTGCTGCCATTGCGGTGCAAAATAGCCTACAAGAAAGGAGAATCTGGTCCTCGAAAAATAGAGCTTTCCAATGTCTAACACAAACCCCACTCTTGTTATGGTACAAGAGTTTGAAGTCTTTCAGTACACAGCAAATAGAAGGTCTATGCAGATTTATTAGACAACGCCTTCTTTGTATAGTATCGCATGGTGCTGTAAGCCCTTTCTTATAGAAGCAAATATGGAACAGCTCCATAATTCTGTGGGAGACATTTTCCTGTTTGATTGCCAGGCTGTAGTTAAAATTCCCACCGAGAGGTCCGTTTTGAGCAAGCAAGAGCTAAAGGTGGTGGGTCTGGGCAGATGACTACAAAGGGAAGACGGACACGGACACACACTGAACCAGAAGTAAAAGCACCTAATTTTCATCGGAAATGGGCTGATAATTGAAAATGGTAAAACAAAGTGTTTGTGGGTGCACTGCAACTGTTACACAGAAGGGACTGAAAAGGCTCCTGAACTTCTTTGCAATCCATGTTCCCAGCAAGAAGGCTGAAGTAACAAAGGCTCATTGATGTGAAAAGGGGGGGAAGTTTTTAATAGAGGAATCCCAGGAGCCAGCCAAAGAAGCATTATCTTGTATTAAAAAAATCTGCAAATAATGAAATTCAGAGGAGAGAGAAGCCAATTTTCTTCTTTGCTTGGCCCATGAAATTAGTAGCAAATAAAAGAAGAAACACATGTAAAAATGACTGGAGACAAAATCTCCCCAGCAACGCTCTTCTCAGGGCATACCGTTCAAAAGAGTACAGGGGTTCATGTTCAGAAGTGCTCAGTGGGTTCAGTTCCTCTTGATCTCAACTGGAGCTGTGAATTCTTGGTACTTTGGAAAATTAAGTCCTCAGAGTGCACTTGAAATTTTTCATCCCAGAACTCAGACTCCCACCCTGAAACTAACTGGATACAAGCAGAAAAATTGTCTTTCAGAGATCTTATCTTAGAAAGCAACAGAAACTGACATTAGTGCTTGTGGGAACAAGTCACATCAGCAGAAGTTACCTTTCCAGTCCAGAAATAAAATAAAAAGCAAGACAATATGTCACGCTTGGGTGAGATGAAGCAGCGCTACTAAGAGCAGGGGAAAAAGAAACAGCTTTTAGCATCTATTGGGTGAAACAAGACTTTTGTTTACAGAGATGGAAAGAAGAACCAATGAGAAATGAATGCGGTACCATTTCGTCCCGATGTCATTTGGTTTTGGGGGTGGAGTAACCTGATACATTCCTATCATGGAAGACAGAGGTTGAAACTTCCATATGGATTTTCTTTCCTGGCCTGGTTTATCCTTTTCTGGGGTGCAGATGCTGGCGAACTGTAACGGAGACTGGGCTTTCCTTCCTGCACGTGATGCTAAAGTATGTCTGAAACCAATACTGGTGTCTTAGAAGTAATTTGCAGGGGTTTTAAATATAACTTTGTGACTCCGTAGGCTACACAGCCTTCCGGGTATACTGCAAATCAGTATTTATAAAAAGCATTTTCAAAGTGGATCTTTGAACCTGCTGGACTGCACGGTTTCTCCCATGCCATTTTTGATCCATTGTATAAATACAAATTTTGGCACGTGCACAACATTATAAACTGCATAATTGTTTTTATTAGAGTTCTGTGAGTTTGGAGGTACCTGTGCTTTAATTACACTTGGCAAGTTTCCAGGAAAACTCTTCTAAAATGTACTGCTTGCAAAGCCTTAGTCGGGCCACCCACAATGACAGCTTTTATTTTTCTTCTATTAGTGATGGACATTTTCATTTAATTTTGGTGCGGGTGTGTGACAGAGCCCCCGTGCGCTGAGCTGCAGCCTCCCCCTGTTCACTTTTCAGCCCCAGAGTGTGTCGGGACACCGTGGCAGCAACTTGTGACATTTGGAGCCAGGCCAAGTGAAGGCTGTTTGCGGAGCTTTTTAGGTTGTCTTTCTTGCTTCCCTTGGTCTCCCCTCCCCCTTTTAAAAAACTGCCGGTGACACTAGAAACACAAGTCAGTTAATCTTGTCTAAAATCTAAGCATTCGCCTACAGCACTGGTTGCGAGAGGAAGGCAGAAGGTTGCTCTGTGAAGTCTCTGCATGTCAGCCCTGAGCACCCAGCGTGGAGGTGGTTTTAGTTCCGCTCCTGAGCCCAAATCTCTTGTGTAGCGGGACAGAGTGAGGACAATGGTAACAAGTCAGCAGGACGGCTGGAACTTCCAACTCCGTGCCAGAAAGTAGGATGTCCAGCTAGCACAAATAAATGTGTAGAACTAATCAAATTAGGATGGACATGCTGTGCAATACAGAGAAATGCATGTAAGCAGAAAATTGTGTTTAATATTTGTAATCAAAAGCATTTATTTGGGACTCTAACAGCTCAGTGCTATGTGCAAATTGGGTGAGGAAAAAATGTAAACATCACTTCTTTCATTTTGTTGGGAGTTGGGGTACAGCAGGAATGCTGGATCAAGCTCCTTTTCTAGTGGCTGTGATTAAAAAGCTATGTGAAATGAATGTAGGGGCTTATTGACAGAAAATATTACTGTAAATGGTGGTGAAAACCTATTCCACAGAGATTACTCTTTATTACATGGTGTTTGCCAGAATTTATAGGATGCAATCTGAAAACTGTGGGTTTAGAGACTGTTTGAGGAAATAACTTCAGTCCTAACACCACGTTTTGAGGCTTCTGCAGAAAGCAGAATTTAATACAGAAACTGGTGAGACAGTGGAATTTTATTCTGTGGACTTTCAGGCCCTTAAGGAACAGGAGTTAATGGAGGAACCACACTAAGTCAACCAGTAGATGTTTTTGTTACTTATACAGTTTCCATGTCAGCTGAAATATAGTTACCCATAAACAGAATAACCAGTGACATGGTATAGCCCGTGCCGTGTGTTGCTGAAGAATGCAATTAGCCATCGTGCAAAAGCAACTTTACTACAGTAGCTCATATTATACATTGAACACTGGTTAGAAATGCAGAAATGTGCTTTTGGGACCACGCTAGACTAGCATTTTCCATTCCTGAGAATACACTAGCCAGCTTCAGATTTCACGGAAGTAAACAAAGTCCTCGTCATTTCTTTAAAAAGTAGCCTTTTAAAATTTGGGGAGGGGCATAAGGACCCAATGTAGGAGTGGATCTGCTGTCAGGGGGCAGTACAATACTGTGATACTTTATCAACCGACTCCGTGGAATTAAGAGCAAGTGCTCATGCTGGAGGGGAAGCTGACCAGTGTCCTCAGCCCATCGGGCTGTTAGGATACAGTAAACTGTCTTCTCAAGTTCTGTAACTCTGCCAGAGGGAGGAGCTATGTTCATTTATGCCAGCTGAAAGGATTTGGCCTGTTCCTAAACTGTACGGTTTTGAGTGGGTTTAGATAACGTACAAACAGCCGTGCAAATGTCATTTGGTAGCAGACAACTACATCCCTGTGACTGCACTTAATCTGTATGAACCCTTCCACAAGTTCTCCTTTGAGCTGCTCGAATTTTGTTCAACTAGAGGTTTTGTCCTGCTACAACTGAGTAACACTTGCTGAACTCTTTAGACAAATTATATAAATTGACAAAATGCCTTGAGATCATTGAATGAATAATACAATGGGAAAGAAAAGCCTCCTTAGCAGTTGTGGTATGCACAGAACATAACCAACTTCGGAGCATAACTTCACTTTGGAACCTCTTCAACTCGGGACAAAGATGAACTTGATGGGTTCAACTCATTCTAAAGAGGGTCATTTTCATTTGTAAAGGAGTTTCCATGAAGGCTTCTCTGCAAGGAGTTTCACCCAGCATGTGGTTAATCACCACTCACTACAAATGAAGGCAAAGGGCTTCTGTGTTTCACACAAGTGAAACATCTTCATGAGGATAAACACAAAGAGCATAAAGGTTGAGCAGGAAGAATCCTGTGGGGTGCTTACACGTATCCTGAATAACCCAAGTGTGGTGTTCAGTAAGAAACAGTCACAGAAATGGTCAAGAAGGAATGGACAGTTGGAGAAACTGAACACTGAGCAAAAAATCCATCTGCTCCAATTCTACTGTGTGTATTCACTCAAAATGGTGTGACTACCTGAATAAACAAGGCTCCACCACAGCAGTTTCCCACTGGAAGTTCTCTGCTTCCAGTCATCCAATTACATATGATTTAAATGTATAAATGGTATAAATGATTCATATTAAATTCTAATACAACTATATCTGGAAAAATAATCTAGATTGACAGAGGAAGAGGTGACAGCTATCGGAAACTGACTTCTGCGCATCATTCACTCATCTCAGTGGTCACTGATGTCTCACATGATAAAGAATTTGCTCTAACAAAGATGGCAAAACAAACACAGTGGCATTTTTATTTGGGGCATATTTCTTCTGTGTGTCTGTCAGTCTCTCTACCAATAATGTGAGCTCATCATGATGGCCATGACAGCATAGTTCTTGGGGAAAAGAAGTTTAGAGAAATACACAAGAAAAGAGGGATTAAAAGTTATTAAAAGTAATAATCCATTTTCTCTGGGGAAACAAGAACATCCAACATCTTTGCATCTAGCCATGAAGGCAACATGGATGTTTTGCAGGCAGGTGTGATGCGTTTCAAGCAGGTGGATGAGAAACCCTGATGAAATTTGGGCTACACTCTTGTGAGCCTGAGCATGGTGAGGAAAGTGAAGCAGTAACTCACTGCCCGTACAGAGTGGCAACCCCCTTACTTTGCCTTGCAGGTACAAGAGAAATCCCGACTTCCTAAGACCTGGCACAGAAAAGCTCTCTTTATGCTGGAGCTCTCTCCCCAAGAAGGGCATTATTATCTGCAGGGCAATGCTGCTTAGGGGTAATGAGCTTCTGCTGGGTCTCCACACTTGCTGAGGACTGATAATGGGGGAATTTCTCATGGACCACAGGTGGAACACAGTTAGAACAGCTGGATCCAAACAAGTCGAGGAAGAAAAAGACCAGCTGAAAACATGAGAAAACTGATTGGAATAAAAACCCCATAGCAGCATCCCACCTGGCAGCTTAGGGAGAACAGTGTGATATGGTAAGGACTGTTTCTGAAGGGCTATGTGCTTGCTGGTCATCCGAGGTGGGAATTGCCAGGGAGTGGGGACAGGAAAGCCCTTCTCTGTCTGTATTGTTAACTACACTGCTGACTGGGGAGCTTTATTTCTCTAAGGCTTTGCATGGTAACTATGTTTGCACATGGTAACGATCTGCCTGCAGGATTCTCTTGATGTTTATGGCCATCACTGCTGGGATCTTGATTGACTCGGGGAGCAAAGTATGATGTTGTCTGAGCATGTTAACTGATCAACGTTGCTGCCTACAGGCCAAGAAAGGTTGGGGTCCCCTGCCTAATGCCAACTCAAATTTGGACGCGTGTCATTTATAGTCATGCAAAGCAGTGTCACATTTTTTTCTTCTTCTTTGATCGTACTCAGAAACTATAAATCCTCAGGGTGAAATCTTAACTCCACGGAAATCAAGAGCACAGCTCCCTTCAGTGATGCTAGGTTTAGGGTGAAAGTTGGGTTTTTCTTCTTAAACAATCCTTGTAATTGCTAGAGGACTGTATTTATTTCCCTCCCCTGCAGAGTCAGGTAGTCTACTGAAAACAGTCAAGTCTGTCTGTTCGGGGTGTTGACGTCCACTAATAAAATTACAGCCCAATAATTTTCTATTTTTCTCCTATTATCGGCAATGCACAGCACGTTTGATGTGTTCTGCTCCCCTGGGACCATCGTAAACGTGTAGGCAGCTATTTTGTTTGAATGCACTCTGTGGGAGGTGACAGGTGCACTATTACAAAAAGATCTTTAAACTTTATCATAATATATTCAGCAAGGTGATAATGTAAAACTCACTGGGAAACAGAGGGAGGAGAAGGAGAAATTCCACACCTGGGAACTTTAATGTTTAAAGACAGGAAATGCTTTAGAAGGGAAAATATCTCTGATCTGTCTAATCCACTGCCCCAAACTGGTTACCACGAGCCCCCCAGTGAAGGAGATAGATAGAGGAGATGACCTCCAGCTCACCTCAGCTTCCATTGTGCTCTGCAGCCTGTGTGCCAGCTGGGGCAGCCAGGCACCTCACATCGACCCAGCTACTGTTCATTTTCATGGTGTGACCCTGGGACAAGTGAGATTTTTGGGTCAGATTGGACTGAGACATGCACTGGAAACCTCTCTAGCACAGAAGGGAGATCATCAGGTGAGGGACGTTTCTTGAAACCATCAGAAATAAGTTGTGTATTGATTTCCAGCTTGGACCCGTCCCATGCACTTCAAAGCTGCATTTTACTTTCAGATTATTTAAGTCTTTGATCCTTTACTAAAGTTTTCTGTAGAAGGTGAAGTGTAAGCTAAGTAGCATGGACTGGAGCAGTGGAGATAGAACCTGGTGCTGCATTTGGTTCAGTACATGAAGTCACGGTGTGAACATGCGCTCCTTTATGGACATCGGTGGAACTGGTCTTGGCTATCAAAGCTGTATTTTCTTCCCACGCAATCTAATAATTGTTTGATTTGTTGTATTTGCTTGTTTTCCCATGAAGTTACTTTAAGAAATGATTGAAATTAACAGCATATTGTCTCTAAGCTAATAGTGCTTTGGGAACTGAACGAATGGCTGGTACCGGACTCTGCTTCACCCAGCATCATCACGAGAGCTCCGGTCCTTTTGATGAATCATAGAATAGTTAGAGTTGGAAGAGACCTTAAAGATCCTCAAGTTCCAACCTCCCTGCCATGGGCAGGGACACCTTTCACTAGAGCAGGTTGCTCCAAGCCCCATCCAGCCTGGCCTTGAACCCCTCCAGGGATGGGGCATCCACAGCTTCTCTGGGCAACCTGTTCCAGTGCCTCACCACCCTCACAGCGAAGAATTTCTTCCTGAGATCTAATCTAAATCTCCCCTCTTCCAATTTAAAACCACTACNGCAGAGCCCAGGTGACCATGCAGGGGATGCGGGCTCGGCCGCCGCAGGCTTCGCGGAGCGGGTAGCGCGGCCAGGTGCGCGGCGGAACATGGACTGTCTCCTGCTCGTCGTCTGGACTGTACCTGCCGCGGTTCTCGGCGGCAGCTCCATGCGATTCCCGGCTCTCCCGTGGCTCGGAAGCGCTGTAAAGGCAGGTCAAGAGCACTTTCTTTTGCAGTCGCCTAGTGTACTTTCATACCAGGTTACTGCACAGTTTCTGGTGCCTTGTCTTTCTGCCTCCCCTTGTGAAGTGAATCTCGCCCAATACTCCTTTTCTCTCTCTCTCTCTTTTTTTTTTTTTTTTTTTTTTTTTTTTTTTTTTTGTTCTCTTGCAGACCCTTCAGCTGTGCTGCCTCTGTTGCATGTCTCATGCAGCAACTTTAACCAGTGACAGCATCAGTGAATTGAATCATGGTTTGTATAGCTCTTTCTGTGTCTGTGTATATGAACATTTGCATGGATGCTTTTTTATTATTTTATTTTTTTTCTTTTCGGTGGACAGAGCATTTGAAGGGAAGAAGCCACAGCGCTTGGGGAACATAAGTGCAAGTTGGCTGCTGTAAAATAGCTAACCATGGGCAGAGATTAACTTGTTAAGCCCTGTGTGTAAAAGCTGAAAGAAACAATATGTAGCAGCGAAGCAAATGAATGAGATGATAAATACATCCACATTTACATGTGCGAGTAGGAAGATGAGTGTGATTGTAGCCACAACAACAAAGCCTCCTGTGTCTGTTGTGGAAGCAATGAGACAAAAGTAATGAAGGGGTTTTGGTGGGAGAGAGGAAGAAGCTGTGCAGTGCAGGATAAGGGAAAACAAGCCTGGAGAGAAAGGATTTGTGTGAGTGAGAAATCAGGAGTTGCATGTTCCCAGGTTGCAGAGACTAACACTTAGATGCTGATGGCTTTGGGAAGTTTGAAGTGCAGTGTATGCTTTTTATTGGGTGTGAGTGGGAACAAAGTACAATAGACAACCACACCAGGGTGCGGAAAGGGAAACCCTCTTGCACCCTATCGTCTGCTCACTGGGGGATTCCCTCTCTCCAGCAGCTGCTTGCATTTTTTGGCCAACAGCCTGCTTAGCGTCCTCAACTTCTGCCGTTGATTAACACCACTTGAGGAAAGTGAAAGTTCTTGATGTATTGTTTCCACTGGCTAAGGAAAACCAACCTATCACTAGTTATGTTTGCACCTTAATGTGTGTCACATAAAGTCTATTCAGGCAGAGAGATGGATAGTTCTTAAAACATCTGTTACAATGCAAGAAGGAGGGTGTTTTCTTCCTTTTTAACGGTGTTATTTCCATTTAGGAGGAGAAGTGAATTGTTTTACTTTCAAGTGCATGGACATCTTAGAGGAATCATAGAGGAATACAGCTCAAAAATGCAATGGGATTGGGAAGCGGTGTAATTACTCCTATAATCAGGAATAGGTACAAAGATCCTTGTTCAGCAAACAGCCAAAATTTGGACCCAGCTCCTAGGATACAAGTAATCTCTGTATGACTCAGACAAGAGCAGTGCTTATGTATTTCAAGCTGGGCACCTGCCTCTGCCACCCACTGAATCGTGGCTTATATTTTCCCACTTCTTAGGTGGCTGTGAGCAGATCTTAGTCTTCTCCTCACAAACAGTTTAGTAGTTTTTCAGTTTTTCACATATTTCATCCAAAACAATAAACTTCTTTGACATGCAATTAGCAATGGCTGACTAAAGGTTATTAGGTAGGATGTAATCTCTTTCTGCTGAAGGTCAGTTACAATTTGAAACCCAGTCTAATCAAGTCACTACAAAGAGATGAGGTCTCACTCAGTTAAGGCATTAATAAATTAATCCTTTAATCCATTTGAACAAGTGGTACAGTTCTATGAAGTCTCAGTCATGGTTACCCCTACAGTGATATAATATTTGCTGCATTCTTATGAAAGGAAAAGAACTCTCAAACCAGAGTGGCCTTCACATTTGACAGCAATTAATACAGGGGGAGGGGAAAATCTACAGATCTGCTGGTGATGACAAATGTCTTCAGAAGAGTGATGGTGGGAATGTTCACAGCTATGCTAGTTGGTCTGTACCTCTCAGTGGGGCAGAAAGGAAACAAACACTGAGAGCCTGTGTGGCTTGGAGGGGTGAATTTATGCAGCCAAGCCTATGCACACAGACCCTGCAGAGCTTTCAGGCCATTCCCTGAGTGATGGAATGCTTTGTGCCATAGGGAAAGCCTGATGCTTACCATGTTAGAATGACGCTTACCTGATTTGTTGGATACAAAAGCTGATGGCTAACTTTCTATCCTTGCAGATTATGTATTTGTGACACCTGTCAAAGTGGATTCCAGTGGATCGTACATTTCACATGATGTTTTGCACAGTACTAGGAGAAAGAGATCAACTCAGAGTTCAAAGAGTTCCTTGCACTACAAATTTTCAGCATTTGGACAGGAACTTCACTTAGAACTTAAACCTTCGACCATTTTAAGCAACAGTTTTATTGTCCAGGTACTTGGGAAAGATGGAGTCTCAAATTCTCAGGAACATGACATTGAGCAGTGTTTCTACCAGGGATTTATAAGGAATGATAGCACCTCTTCGGTAGCAATATCTACATGTGTAGGCTTGGTAAGTGTTTATTTAAACCAAATCGGCATTAAAAGTATTTTCATATGTGGAATAGTAGCTGAAGGTATGTAATTCATCTAATGTTCAGGATACCGTGCATCATTTGGTGATTTTCCTAAAACCACTAGTTGCTGCTGCATTAACAGAAGAAGTTTAGTTATAGCCAGTGAACTGCATCACACCCTTGTATTTTGTTATTATACTCTTACAGGAAAAAAAAGCAGAAGAGTGGCTGGTAGTCCCAGTAATCATCCCCTGGCAATTTTCATTTGCTCTAGTTTGTGATAGTTTATACATTTTTGCTTGCTCTTAAGTAATTGCTCTTCCTGCCTTTGTGAACTGCTATGAATAAAACCAAAATTAATCTATAAACTTGTGAGAAGAAAGAATGCTATACCTAGATTTGTCAACTGCTTAAGGAAGGGTGAATTTCCTAGCTCAGCAGGAGTTACAAATGAATTTCCCTTCATTTCCTTTGACAATTCCAGCCTTATTCACATGTATAAGTCCTGATTAGTTGATCTCTTATGAATGTGTTAAATACTGTCACTGCATATTTTCCGTTTATGGCTGTCATCCAAGTTCATGAAATGAACAAATGTTTTTTTCCAAATAAGTTTGACAGTGCTCATTACCTGCAGAGAAGTCTTTACTGATGTGATTCAGAAGAACAATCTATAGAATTGTTAGTTGCTTATGTTTTTTAGGTTTAAACCCTTGTCCTTGCAAAGCAGTCCCCTGTGGATGCAGATTAAAGCAGTGACATTTAATAGTATTAGGTGTATGAAGCTTTCTGTAGGCTTTGTGGTCGACTGAGGTCCAGAGGATATGTTGGGTCACCCTCTAGAAATCTGTTTTGCAAAGGTACTTGTCCGTAAGGGCTGTTAAACTGTGTGACAGGACCAAAAAAGGAGCACTTGAGACACCCGGTGTTTCCTTTGAAACAGTAATCAGTGACTTGAGAAGACTGTTCATTAGGAAGGGCTGTTGAATGCTGATAACTGGTTGAAGTGGTCTGGGTTATATTTTGAATGCTCGCCTTTTTTTCTCAGCAAGTTAGAGGAATTAGTATCTTATAGTTCATTTGAACAGTTGCAAATGTGACACTGGAGCAGGTGCCAGGAACTGGAATGAAGCTTTCTTCTGTTGTGTTTTTAAGTTGTGCTGAACTGTTAATATTGGATGTGCTTAGTTTTTTCTGTGGAAGCTCCATTTTCACACCTGCTAGCTTTTACCATATTTATTCAGAAAGAAACCTGTTTTCACTTATTGCAATGTTCATCTTTTCCTCTAAGAGAAATGCTCTACTTATACACAACAGTTACAATTTGGGTGGTTGCCCCTGTTTGGTCGCGTTGTGTTTTTTAACATGCTTTATGAGCTGAGTGGAGCTGGGCTTGTCAAGTCTTGTCTGGAGAAGGAAGGTTCAAGTCTGCCTCAGGTCATAGAGAAACAGAATGTGGTGATCTTAACTGAGACTGAAATGGATCTTTTACCACTGTCTCGACATAGATGTTGTTATGACTGGTAAGCTTCACTTAGAAAAGATCCAAAAACTGATCAAAAGAGAATAAATATTGCGGCATGAACAAATTTACTATGGCAGAACCTTTTTTCAGTACCTAGGTTATCACCAATTAGAATCTCTCTCTTTCTTCAATCAGTTCCAAGGTTCAATAGATTTCACCTTAAATTGTTATTTTAAATGGGTAAGTGAAGTAAAGCTTTACTTATAATAATCCCCTGCAGAGTAGCTATTACAAATAAAGTGTGATTGTTCCCTTTTCCCAATCCATTTATTAATTTCAGTGCACCTAGTGAATCCAGGCGAATTATCAACAGGATTTTTAGTCTCTCAGTCTGCCTTCTTAAAAACATGTTGTCAGCTGTCTGTAATGACAGCCACGTCATTTTTGCTGTGATCCAAATTCAGTAATCATATGTTAAGTCTGGAGCTGTGCTCTGATCAAGAGAACCTTGTGAATAGCTTCTATATCCTCTTTGCGCCAACTACTTTTGTCACTTGGTTGCCCTTCTTTCCTTATTTGCTTTGTTCACTGCAATTAAACCGAAAGTGTTGTTTCTTCTATATGGTTGGTAGCACTAATCTTTCCATTGTTCCTTTCATTAGCAATAGCTTCTCTACAATAAAACTGCAGTGACCCATTCTTTCAAGCCTGGAACACCACAATGTGATTTGGAAGCAATTGCATTTCAATGGACTACAGGGACTCTTTGATCTAATTTTTTGGATGACCTAGAGTATTCAGTCATTCAGCTGTCTGTTATCTGCCGTTGCCTGCAGAGTAGACTTTTGAGAGAGTCTATATGAAATGGTTTGTTAGGCAGGATGACCTCAACTTAACACTGGAAAGGAGCAAGAGTTTGTTGCTTTGGTATAGATCTGTTAAGAGATGTGTGTATCTTAGTCATGTTTTAATAGCTTAGTTGACAGTAGCGTCCTGCATTTTTGTGCTGATTTGTTGGTTTGAGACCAAATGTTTCAGTCAGTCAACACAATTTTCTTGATGTGTCAGAAGGCGAAACTGGATCTATGCTCTTTATCGGAATAAATACTCTCATACATGAAGGTAGCACTTTAGGAGAACGTGTGCAGGTTTACTGTGAGTACTGCTTCTTACCTGTTTACCATCAAAGATTTTAGGTGCTTTGATTTTTCAATAGGAAGCTTGCTTTCTTCTGCCTTCTGCCCTTTCCTGCTTCAGTCAGCATCCTGTACATGGTGGAACATCTGTTCTGCAGCAAGAAAGCTGTGATTTTTTTTTTTATTTATTTTTTCCTTTAAATGAAATGAACTTGTATGTGAGGAATCTTGTCTAGATCTTCCTAAGTGTCTGCTTCACCATCAGGCCTTGAGTAGCAACATCGTACTTACTTAACGATTAAAGAGTATGACAGATTTATCAAAATTCAGGCTTACATTGTACATTCACACAGATTTGCTCAAACATTTTATCAGAAATGCTCAGAAGACAGATGTACTTTGTACACCTTCAGAAAAAGGTGTTCTGGACAATCTGTGGAGAATATAATACATTCCATCCGAAGAAGTTGTGGTATTTTTTTTCATTTTCTTGTATTTTGTTCTCACTCTCAGGGGTGGGTGTTTCTAAAGTCTTACAACTTTGGGTCAATGAGTTCATTAGAATTTAGTTTTGCATTTACTAGTATTCTCTTTGGCATCATCTTAACATAGCCCAAATAGAAATTTTCAGCTCCCTTCTCCACTGATACTCATTATTACTTTCAATAAAACTCTTCTGTTTTTCCAGCATGATTTCTTGGAGTTTCCTTCAATCCCCTGTGCTTTACCAGTTGACAAGTCCAGGCCACTGGTTAGTCTTGTTGCTTCATCTTCTATTTATGTTCTCCAATTCAAACTGTTCATTCTTCCCAAATTATTTTTTTCTCTCAAACTATGTTTTTATTATTATTTAGTAATATTTTATTACTTCTAATTATGATGACATTGTCTCTAGAAGCCTTACCACCGTCATCTTAGTCTGTGTATAAATTATGTGGTGTTTGACTCTCTTTACATGCTAGTGTTTATCTCCTTTCTGTCTCCTTATGGGATGCTTATGCTAGGACTATGTATACATAATCTCTTGTAGAAAGTGACTTGTTTGCAGTACACAGTAAATCAGGGCAGAATACAAGAGAACCCCAGAGTTATCACTAGCCCACTTACATTCTAGAGACATTCTTAAAAGTAATTTATAACTGTGTATTTAGGAGCAGAAGTCACATTTCCCTTGTTCACAAGAACTCTCTCTTACAAAGTCAAGCAAGCCTACGCTATAGTCCAATACACAACATAAAAAATAGTGAACATAGTGAATGAGTAATTTATTATATAGCATTTGTGAGGATGTTGCTGTTACTTGGTGGAGGAGACAAAGTATATAGCAAGTACAAAACATATGTGCCCAGAGAATGAAATGTGTGTACAATTCTCTTACCATTACATCCAGATGAGACACGCGTGTGTGTTTTGGGTCAGAGAGAAAATCCGTGCAGCTGAGTGGAACAGATCAGGTCCTTTAAAAAGATATGATATGTGGCTTTGCTGTTGGGGCCAGACTCAGCCCTACGCAGATGCAATGGCTTGGAGGCCTGAGAGGCTGCACCTGCTTCTACCAGAGGTGAATGTGGGGTATTCCCTCCCTCCTATTTCTGTACCTCAATTAGAAGAGTGGAGTCAGCTTCATGCACTAGCTGGTGCCCTCCTTTGTTTTTGGTAAGATGTGATTGAATCTTTCATTATAAGGGGCCTCTCTCGCTTGTCTCAAGTTCTGTTATGTTTGTTAGTGTCTAGTCAAGGGAAGAGAAAGAGGAGGGAAGGATGAATCATGTTACACTCACCGAGCTGTCAGAGGAGTCTACGACTGGAGAAAGGGTTAGATGTAGCACTGAGAGATAAACAGGAGGTGTATTAATTCAATGGAAGTTGTGTGTGCGTGTCTGAGGGCAGGACTTTGCTCAAAGTATCAAAGAAGCCACAAAATTAAAGCTTCTTAATGCACTCCGGCCACCTAAGAGGCAGGCAGGCAAGGCAACTCATGTACCTATTCTTTGTAGTCATTTAATTGCACCCTGTATTAGCATTATTTGAGTTCGTGCTAACAGCAGCCTCTTATTCCTAGAGCTCACACTTTAAGTCCAATTAAATATGTTGAAACAAATCTCAAGGTTCTTATGCAGACAAACTCCCATCAAAATCAGTGACCCAGACTGCTGGTAGAGTACAAAATAATTGCTGTTAGCAATGAGGTTCCTTTAGAAACCTACTGCTGTAAAAATAGGATCAGATTTGGCCCAGAGAAGAGAAACTTCGGCCTTGAAGATAAACTAAGCACAAAACTGATGATTTGACTCATTTTCAAAACTATTTTTAGTCCATCCACAAGGCAATATACAATTCCTACATTTTCTGCTGTTATACCAGTACAACAGGATCAACATCTGGCCTGTGAGTTCTTTTGACTTACTTTATATTCACACACCATTACATCTCCTTCCTTTATAAAGCACAAACTGTGTTTTACAGGATCATCATTTTGTCCACCGTTTTGATGGACACTTGGCTATTATTCACTCCATGATACAGTAAAGATAAAAATAAGAAAAATCTTTAAAGAAAAATTAGGTGAGAAAGAGAAGAAGCAATATTCTTGAAGACATTTTAAATTATACTAGACAGGTACAAGACACTGTTTCTGGTCTCAGCCTTGAACTGACTGCTGATGAGGAATGAATTATGTGATTAGATTATTGATTGCCCTTCTCCGTATCTGCCTGATAAGCTTTCTGTTTGACTCTGGCTTTAGTTCTGCAAGACAAAGGCAGTGTTATCCCAGGCATTTTTACCCAAATGATTCTCAGTGGTTAAGAAATGGAATTAAAGAGGATTAATGATAGTGAAATAATCTCCTTCCACTGGACTGGAAAAGTAATAGAGGTTGCAGTTCTTCCAGGTTTTATATTGAAAATTATATTAAAAACTTATTGTAATTTGAAGTATTTCTGTCCAAGCTTCAGGCTGTTGCAGGCACCACCACTTGTACCCTTAAAGCAGTTCCAGAAACAGGGAGCCATCCGTCTGTAGACAGAAAGCCAGTTCGTCCTGGCGTTTCTGGCTGAGCAACAGTCTTATCATAACTTCTGAAGGAATTAGTAGACTCTGTCTATACTTGAAACATCAGCATTTTTCTTGCTGTAGCGAAGTCTTTCCAAAAAGCTTAGTTCCCACACTTTCCCTAGTCCATTAGAGAGAAGCTTATAGTCAAATGCCCTCATAAGGGTTAGGAAAGGATGACCTGTCTGCACAGACTTGACCTTTTCATAACAGGATGTCTTTGATGTAAATGAGGATTTTTATTTTAACCGCCACTATTTTCATTTAGACCATACCGTTTCTGCTGCTGAGATGCAACATATTCTCTTCTGCACAGCTGTGAACTGCTGAATATCTAGAATATTTCTCTTTATAGAGGCAGTCTGTAATAACTAATAGCAGCTTTCAGTCACTAATAATTAACCTAAACAAGGTTTTATTTCTGTCTTTTCCCCCTCTTCCTGCACTTCAGAAGTGTTTGAGGAAGATACCAGCTTTGCAGGCCTAGACTGTAAAGACCTTCTGTTTACCCAAAACACAATAACAGTCTGTGAAACTGTAGTTCTAGCCCAATTCAAGCCACCCACTCCTGAAGCTGGGGACCTGACGTGCAGCAGTAGAGTGACTGGAAAGCACAGGAGTCTCTTGGTTGTGCCCTGGCTCTGCTGCACAGTCCACTTAATTTGAGCAAACAATGGTATCAAAAACTGTTCTTAAACATGATTTATTTTTTTTTTCCCCAAGCTTACTCCCTCCTCAGCCTCTCTGCAAAACCAGTGCCCTGATTATGGTGACAGCATGTGGTGATTTGTGCACTTGTACTCAGTTGGGAACTTGACTTTGATTCTATGTCAGCTGCCCAGTTGTAACCAGTCTGGATGAACGTAACCAGTCACTGGGAGCGTTACCAACTGGGGCCATGTTAGACAAAGGTATCCAGAGCTGTGATGCCAATAAGATATTGGTTGATTCTTTAAGATCGTTTCAGAGCTCTTTGCATCTGACTTCATTCCCTCCTGAGCACAAATAATGTTGTTGACTTACAGATCTGTAGTTCTAGGGATTTTCTAGAAAATACCTGCTTTCTTTTTATGGAAGTTGCAGTGTCTGGTGACGCCCTGACAGCAGCCCCATAAACCCAGCATCATTTTTAGTCACCAGAAGTGTCCCCTCTCACTTGACGGCTGACCACATACAGAAGCTGGTAGCTCTTTGTGCCTCACTTTGTAATGGTCTTCTCTCACTGAGCTGGCAGGAGAGGGGTTAAGCTGAGTCATCTCTGCAGTGACAGCTAGCAGTGAGCCTACAGTGAGTTTTATCAGCTGAAGCTCAGACTTTGGTATCTTTTTTTCTAAACCCCACTCATTTTGTGTTAGGAAGGCTTTGATTAGCTCTTAAATGGTATCTGAATTGAACTTTAATGGATAATTACATTGCCAACAAGGTTTTCCCTCTGTCTTTTTGATCATGTCACTGGGAGCAGAAGTGTTGGTTCTTTCTTGCCTTTTCTTATCCCATTTTAATCCCAATTCTGTTGCTGCAGGTCTACCATAAATTACAGTATGCTAAAGGAATTTCCTATTGATTTGCTCTGACAGTGATTTGACCAGCTATGTGAATAGCTGATGGAAGCAGAACTTCGTTTTGGTTCAGACAGTAGAGCATAAGCTAAAGCTTCGAGGTAAACATTTACAGAAGAAACCTGAAATCGTAATGCCTTACAGCTCAGCACGGTTTACAAACATGTATTAATTAAGCTTCAGTACCGGCTTTACTGCGTGTTAGAGGAGAACAGCATCTTGGCTCATAATAGGTTGACATCAGTAACCTTTTATTGTTTATCCCGCTCGGAAGTCACTAAGAATGAGGGTGAAGAAATGTCAAATAATCAGGTCATATGCAAGTGAATGAGTCTTGATGGTTGAAGCTCAGTACCGTGGGAACTGTTATTGTCCAGACTAATCTCTGGAACATGCAAGTTAATTTCTTTTTTACAATGTTAGTTCATAAGCTGGGGAAATCTACCAACAAGTTGTATACTCAGATGAAAATCCTCTTCCTGAATCTCATATGTGGCTGCCCAGCTAGCTCCTGCCAGAAAATAGGAAAAGAAAAAAGCTTGACGGCCAAGATAATAGGTCTTGAAGTTATTCTTGTTGGAATAACAAGGCCCAACACAAACCTGCTTAACAGAAGAGGAAGCTGAGGCAATAAAGTGATATTTGCTTGTGCTGACAATGGGGCGTTGCCTTTTCACTCTTGGGTGGCATTAGCATTTCTCGCTGCCCCACTATGTACACAGCGCGCTCACGGCTTTATTCTTTGAGGACTGGATTCTTGCTGTTCACAGTGGGATCTCTTGAATGCTTGTGCCTGCCTGCCTAATATATGTTAATTGAAGGACTTTTGTGTCTCAACATCTTTATTAATATTAATGGAATGAGATTTTTAATGGACCTATACGAAATATGCTTAACCTCGCTTGAGCCCTCACTTTTGTTTTTATACTCTGCAGCACAGTGCGGCTTCCAACTCATTTAAGAATGTAATATTATATTCCATGGCAGAATACACAAACTAATGAAACATGGATTACTGTCCAGATCTGCACTTTCTTTGCCATGAGATATAAAAATGTATGTAACACCAGAATGTAATTAGTTTATTTTAACTCATGAAATTAAAAACAGATTTGCTTTTTCTTCATGCAAATTATTGCATTTCAGTGAAGAGAGAGAGCATTTAAAAATAATCCGATCTTGAGCAGGCTTGTTTTATGCCACGCACTTGTTCTTTTTTTAGGAAGAAGTCATCAAAACAGTAAGTCTTAAAATTAGGCTAGACTAAACCTCAAGAAATATTTCAAGTTAATATTGTAATTAAAGTGTAAGCTGGTCATGGCAAGGAGTAGTTATAAATGCTGTAGCACAGTGTCAGAAAAGAAAGTTTAAACTTTTCTAAAAAATGTGGCTACCCATTTCTTGTTAATGCTTGACAGAAAGTTATGATATTTTTATTAGATGCAAGAATAAATTAAAGGTTAAAATACCAGACTTGGGCTAGGGCTGAGTGAAGCTTTTGCAGCCCACTATGGATGATTACATTGTGGACAAAAAAACCACTTCTGTCACTTTTGCATGTTATTGCTGCGTGTCATGAGAAAGGATCATCCCTTCTAGTCCACCCTATGTTATGCTGTATTCAGTGTCTGTGAAATCACTGCAGAGACCAGCCTGCCGCGACAGGATCCTCAGCTCCCAGATTTTTCTCTGCTGGCTTCTCTTCATGCTAGAAGACATACTGAATGCCATATGGATATTTTTTTGCACTCCCAGCACCACGTACTGATGATCAGGTCGTCATCCTGTCTCTAGCAGCAAAAGCTGGAGTGACAGGTTGGAGGAAGGACAATTTCCAGACTGAGACACAAGTGAGCAGCTGAGGCTGCTGATTCCTGCAGCACAGTATCTTCTGCTCTCACTGACAGGTATTTGCTGGTTTATGGTTTCATCTGAAGCTTATAGTGAGTAAAAAGTTTTATGCTGGCTGCTTTGGATCAGAATCTGGCCTCAGGAGAGTTTTCTTTTCTTCCTCCCTACATCATCTTGATCCTTGAGTCGAGAGGGCACGCCATTTCTCTGGGAAACTACTACAGTTACTACTTGGTTTAGAAAGACATTTTGCAAATGGAAAATGACGACTGACTCATCGAGAAAGCGAAGCTTGTCCATGTCTACTGGCAGACCCCAAAACACATCTTGCAAATAATTCAAGGTGATGCCGTATAGTCAGTTTTCTCTAAATCAGAAGTGAGATGGAGGAAAACAGCCTACTTGAAGGGCAAAGAAACCCATCTGCGGTCTGACCCTGTGCTGTTCTCATGGACCACTTGGACTAGTGACAGCCAGGAGTGAAATGAGGCAGGAGTTAAGGCAGTTTCCCAGACAACCAGCTGCTGCTACTCCTGCTAGAAAATGCACTGAAGTGCTTGGCATCTGGTGCCCGCAGCTGCCAGATATGTATCAGTGTACTGACTGTTTTTGTTCTGCTGTGCTGCTAGAGTATTATGACAATGAAGGAGTTTAGGAAGCTCAAAGCCACCAAAAAATATGAAGTCAAGAGTAAATATAAAAGAGGTTGCATGGTCTAATAGCAACCAAGTCCCGATAGAGGTGAGTCTGACATTGGGAGTAAGGAAGTAGCTTTTGAGGCTCGTTTCCCTTATTAGACAGGAGATAGACTTCATAGTTTTTGATCCACACAAATGTGCAATGATATTGTTGCTTGTCATCCTGGGAACACCTGGAGGAGGCAAGACCTCATTCATCTCCTGCTCTTGGTAGGAGAGCTGAGTAATTTCAGAGGGGAGAACGTGTAGTCTGTTATGGAAATAGTTAATTGATTCCTCTGATTTCTGTGATTCCTCCGCCTACCAGAGAGTCCTGGGTGGTCATTTTAACTGCCTGAGGCACAGAGTCCTGCAGGTCTCACTTAATGAAGATCGTGCATGAACCCAAATACAGGGTGGGAGCTATGACAAAACAGCGTGCAGTTGGTGCTGTATGTCATTGAACATCAGACTAATGGTATGGTGACAAAGTCTTACTTTCTCCATCAGCCTGTGTAACAGATGAGATACCAATGAGGACAATTTGGAAACCGAATCGGAAAGTGAGGTTGGTAGATTACCATCAGCAGTTGAATCGGGGGGTCAAAAATGTGCCACACTTTGGTCATGGCCTATGAAAGTTGCACCAGTTCTATTTACAGGTTCTCAGTTTTGGGGTTTTAATGCCACAAGAAGTTTATTTTTATTGTAATTTTCAAAGCATTTCTTGAAATCTAGCTTTCTGGTGTGCACAATAGCACCACAACACTAAATTAGTTAGAAATAGCTTGAGAGCTGAGGGAATAGTGTATTTTATTTGTTGTGGCTGTTCACATGATTTGCTTAATCATTTTAAGGATTACAGTTTGGGAAGGTCAGGAACATGTTCTAATGTGAGAAGCAAAAGAGAAGGAAATGTTGTTGGCCTACAGTGAAGGTCTGTCTTCTGCAAACTAGCATTTGTGCGTGGCAAAGGTCACTTTGCCCCCACAGCCCTGAATTGATGTCAGTGCTTTAATCTTGATTTTACATAGAACACTGCAGTTCAGTGCCCACTGACTGTAGTAGGTGGATTAATGTAGGGTTATTACATATACTCTAAATCATCATTTTTTTTTTGCATCAGTCTCGCATGGCTTCTCTCATTCTATATTAATATATGTTAAAGGAAGAAGTCAGTGTAAGTCTGTAAATTTTTTTACAAAATTTATTTACTCAAAAAACCCCAAATTTATTTCAGATTGGTGAAATTTGTGAGAATTGGTAATAGTATCAATTATTTGAAAAAGTATGAAAGTTCAGTGTTCTATTCTAGTCTTTTCAAGGAGTTAATTGGAGGTTTATAGAGAGAAGCCCTGGACAGGGCTAATAAAATGTGGAATTTTGGGCTGAAACTATTCCAACAGGATGGGAAGTATAGTTGAAACCTTCTCTTATCTTACCAGTGCTCTCATGCGTGCTAGCTCTCCTGGGCAAGATGTTTGATTGATTCATAGCAACTGATGGGCAGTTTAAAATTACAAAGCTTTCAATTTCCTTGTTCCTGACAGATAAAGAGGGTGGGCATTTCCTGATTATATGGTGTACACTCAAAATATTTAAGTTCCCTATGGTGCTATTTGTGACTAATATACTTCCATGGCACATTAACACTGCTGGGTTTGTGCTGTGGGAGGAGTGTGTAGCGTAACATGCTGTGAAGAGAGGAAATGTTTCACAACAAGAGGTCCTTCTGGCTTTTCCTCTGTTTGCGTTACCACCTGGAAAGAAGAAAAGGTAGAGTAGATGGCTGGTGATCCAGATGGATTGCATGAACAGTCACATCTTCAGTCCTGACACATTAAACTGGGCAAATTCACACTGAAAAGTGGCAGGATTGCACTTCAACTCCTGCAAACACCATATAATCTTATGTAGGACATTGTGGAGGCACAAATCGGCTTGACTACCTTCATGCTGGTGGTCTTGTGGCAGGCAGTGCCCCTTTAGTGGCCACTGAGCAGCCAGATTATTCTGGGAGAAAGTCAGGGATACACAAACGTGAGGGACAGGGGCTTGAAGACATGCCCTAGCAGAGAAGTTAAAATCTGAGAATGATAAATCAGTGTCTGAGAAACCAATGTGGAGCTTCAGAGAGATTCAGAATGAGGGGACCACGTTTTTTGCTTTTCATGTTCAATTTTCTAGTTCTTGCTTATGAAAGTAGACAGATTACCTACTTGGTGTCCTTTGATACATGCAGCACTTCTCAGCACACCAAGTGTATCCTAAGTAAGGGCTGAAGATACAACAGCAGGTGAGCCATGCAGTGTTTCTCTGCAGTTATGCCTGAAGTCCCCAGAGAGCAGCTGCTGGCTGCAGTGTGACATGGTGTGAACTCGGGTCTTGTGTTCCGTGGTGTCAGGGTGGAGCAGAGAGCACACTCAGGCCCTGGGACTGGGAACTCCCTATGAAACTGAAGTGTCTGTAACTCTCTCACACTTCACTGATGTCCCAGAGCCTCTGTGACCCTGACAGCACATTCCTCTTCTTGGAGCTTTTTTCTTAACCTGTGCTTAACCTGACCTTTGCTTAACCTGCTGTTCAGTAGATTCATTGCAGAGAGAAGGTCAGGCTGCTTAGGAAACTTTTCCTCCTAAATCTTCTGCTGATTTTTTTTTTTTTTTTTTTTTTTTTTTTTTTTTTTGGTACCACCTTTTCTAACTTTACAGCATGCTGAGCTGTCAGCAAATTTCATATAATTGTATCTTCCTCAACTTTACTGTGTTTTTATTTCAGTGAGAAAGCCTGCAGTGTTTAACATAGTGGCAATAGATTTCTTGGACCAATTTAACACAAATTAGTATCTTGGAAGAAAAAGTTGCTTGCAGGCACAACCCTCCCTTTGTCACTTTCTTTCCTATTTCCTGGGATCTTGGGGATCATCATGGGGTTACATAGGTCTTTGGTGCTTCACAGACTCTATTTTGAGAGCCTAATATGCAAGGTAGTCTGCTGAAAACACTCTACTGTCTGAATGCTGTAATGAAGAAATGCTATTCACTTGCTTGGAAATCATAGCAAATGGTGCTGGCTGGCACAGGAGTTAAAGGCTTCTCTTGGACCTGTTTCTGAAAGACTATAGAAAGGAGAACCTTTAGGTCCCCTCCTCAGCTGCTTCTTTGTCCTCTGTTCTCATTTCTGATTCTCAGGGGTGCATAATAGAACTGATTTCTTCAATGAAAGGACCTAAGTAAAAGTTCCCACATCATCTTTCATACTTAAGACTCATCCCTGCTAAACAGGCCCATAAATCACAAGCTTATACTAAGGTCTGCTTATGGTAAAATCAGTGTAACCTTTCGTGACCAGTGTAGTTCTGTGGGCCTGTTCAGTAAATACAAGTCAAACACGGATCCGAATACCTGGAAACTGTTGTGTTAACACTCGGAATACTGGTTTAGACTTGTACATTGTACTCTGACCCTGTCAGTAGATGTAAATTGATGTATTGGGTTGAAGAATGGATTTAGCTCATTTTATGCTGAAATTCTGGACAAATATTAAGGTAGTATTAACTGTTTCCATTATAAGAAGATGGTTATGGCATGATGTTTTACTTCATATCAAACCAGGACCTCTCTGTGGAAGTTTTTGCATGTGATCACAGTTATTTCTGCTGTAGAGATTTCTGTAGTCAGATAATTGTACTGAAAAATATTTTGTTTATAATAGTGTTAAAAAAATTTCTAGTCTGGGACAAATCCACCCAGGTTTTCTGCTTTTAATTTCAGTACAGGTATACCCAGCAGGGCACTTACAGCATGTTCACATTTGTGCGTTGTTCTCTCTATATATAAGCATAGGCTAATTTGTGGAGTGTGCCCAGTTCGGAAGCAGGACGGGGATTAGTGCAATGTGCCTGAGCAGTGCTGAGAGGTAGCATTTGGTTACCAGTAGGAAAGCAGAGAATCTTTGGCCCCATGGTATATACTTGACAATATAATATTGTGAAGGCAAGTTTTGTGGCTGTATGTAGTGCCTACAATATGAGGCTTTTTTGTGACATGGAATATAGATACAAGTTACTACATTCATCTTTGCAAACAACTCTGTATTCAAATGCCCGTTATGAACTAAGATCTGGATGCTAAGGATGTTTGTATGGTTATCTAAAGTTGTATGGAATTGCCATTGTGGAGGTTTCTTCGTGTTGTGAAAAACTGAGAAAATGGTGAGGTCTTATTTTAAGTCAGCAGATGTTTGGGCTGATGCTGCCCTGTGTTTCAGGTTTAATAGTATGAATTATACTCAAGGTTTTACTGATTTGCCATTTCTTGGGGAAAAATAAAAGTTGATCAAACACCTAGGTTGATTACAGCAAAAGAAGAGCAGATGAAATTTATTCTTTCCTGCTCCCTCTTTCACAGTGATCTGAAGTAATGCCGCTTTCTCTATGGGCATGTGTGAAGTAGGTGTTATACCAAGGGAGTTCCAGGTTATGAGCGAACCTGTCAACCTTCTCAGACTCCATTGGACGTACCTACACATTTCTGGGTCACTTACCATGTAGAGTTGTTGTTCCTGTGAGGGGGGGTTGCACAGCAGAAGCCCATGCAGTGGCGTGATGAGGGACAGATCACGGGCAGAGCCATGTTTGAGGAATGTGTCTTTGAATGGGGCACTCACAGGCACAGAGCCCTCGTAGGTGGCACATACCTAGCTATGATGTGACCTCCTTGGTCCAACTGGTCCCTGGAGCTCAGGGAGTCACATATTGAAGGCTGGGGCTGCATCTTCCTCACTATAAAGTGAGGAAGATGAAGGCATTTTAATGCGACCCCCTGCTGGGGTCAAATGCGAGCCTTCAGAAGTCTCTCTTGAGCATTTACTGGCTTGATTACAAACCCCTGCCTACAAAACTGAGAAACAAGGAACGGAGAAGCTGAATTGCTGAAGAACTGGGAGTTTAATCCAGATAACCCAGGCGCCAGCCTGACATTCTCGCTCTTGGGCCATCTTTGCTTCTTGTTTTCCATTCCTTTAATGGCCTAAGCTCTTTTGTTCCCCTCCCTTTCTCCTTCCCACAGAGATATTTCAACATATGTATATGTCTGTGTATGTGGAATATCAGCAAAGCTGATACTTTGCTCCCTACAGAGTTCCTTGTGACCACTCTCTCATGTAACTAATCCATAGCAATGTATACTCCAACAAGGAAAATTTAAAGGTTGGGAGCCACTGACCTAACTTCTTAGTAAGCAATACAGCTGGCAATCAGATGTAACCCGAGCTCCTCGTTACTGGAGCTGCCTGAGCTATTCATAGCAAAGTAAAATTGCTATGGGAATTGAGCTGGATTTATTTTGTTTGAATGCAAATTATCCCAGGTCAGACAGGCTCAGATCTTCTGCCCCCTCAAATTCATTTGCATCAGCTCTGCCAGGCTGAAGCTTTTATCTGGAGGATCTTCGCTGGGGTAAAGTGGTTATGGGTAGTGAACCACCACCGTCTAGAGTGTTTGCTTTGGTGCTTTGATTCAGTCAGTGCAAGTCACTCTGAAGCCTAGACGTGTGAACGTAGTGTAGGGTCTACCATCAGCTAAGCCCTGTGTGGTGTCCAAGTGCATTGGGTAATGGTCTCTATTGCCTGCAGCTTCAGCAGGATATCTCATGAGGGAAAGGAAGTCTTTCAGGCCTGTCTGTCACTCTCACTCGTAACGTGAAATGCTCATCTTGAAGGGTCCAGCTGCCGAAGTCTCATCATCATCACAGGTAAAGCTGTGTTTTCACTAAAACAACCCCCTGCAAGTCTGAGTCTAGTACACATGATCATAAAGGGTGAAAAAAAAAATCTTGAAAACTCAATTGAGAATGGCTCAAGAAATCAAAAAGAAAATAAAACATCAAACCCTCTTCAGCATTATTGCAAAAAATCTCATAATTTATTCCTGCAAGGCCTGATTCATGACTTTTTATGTTTGGAGTTGCATATTCGATAGGGAGGAGTGTTCCTGATTGGAAACACTAAAGCAAGCATTTGTTAATGCCAAGTACCTATGAAAAAGAATTTCCAAGTACTGATTTCAGTTATCTATCATCAGTTCTGTTTTTTAAAGCTGCTTATTTTCTGTGTCACTATGCCCTGTTCTTATTGTTTCTGCCTTTGTCACAACAAGAGAAGCATAAAATTCATTAAGAAGGCATGCACCTTCTCTAGAATATTAGTACATCCGAATTCCATCCACATAAAATCGATTAGCTGTATGCAGAGGAGGAGGAGAATCTTGCCAGAACATTTTTCATTGCACCTAATCCTTTGGGCAGCATGAATAACTCATAGCAAACCATCCTTTGGGTGAAATGCTGCCCCATCCAAAGGTCTGTTAAAGATCTAGGTGAAGTCACATTTCAGAGGAACAGAAATGATTCTTTGATTTTGTGTGATTACACACAGTAAAAGGGCAGGGAGGGCTATATTTTCTACACTTTACAATGTTGAAAAGCTGTGCCTCTTCTCGCACTTAAAGGATTCTCCTAAGCTGTGCTCTCAGTTACGTGGGGTGCTAATTAGGGGAGTAACTAAGCCACCTTCTGAAGTCGGTTGTTCAGTTATTCTTGATGTAAGTAACTAATCAACTGTAAGACCGCACATGACAAATGGTAGGCTGCCTCTTTTTAGGAAAAGTGAAGCATAAATTGCATTCATAAAACAATCCTGCTGTTTCCTGTTTGCTTTGTGATGGATTTCAGAACTGTCATAACTAATACAATATCTAGATTTTATCTTACAGTTGCAGGGATTTGTTCAAACAGGCCATACGCAAGTGCTTGTACAGCTCCTAAGCCTGAATTCGAGCTGTTGGTTTTACCTAATTGCTCTCTAGAACCATTCTAGCCATGCTGATAGAATCATTAATGATCTTGAGTGAAACTTGGTAAACCTTTGGCACTTAACTTAAATATTATTAGTGTAGTTTACATGAGTATTTTTATTCTGTTCATTTATCATGCCTATTTCTGTTTTTCAAAAAAACCCAAACCAAAACATGAGGAATGAGGGAGCTCACATACCAACAAGCAAGTATTTAATCTGTGGCAAAGCAATCAAGTTTGTGTTCGTTCTAGAATATCTCATTACTCTGCAATAAATACCAATTTAATACGTTTAAATACCAATGTGACTGGTTCAATTATCTTAAGTGGAGGAACAAATAAGAATATTTCCTTATTTGCTATATGTTGACAGAGGGTTGCATAAAGATGTTTTAAACAAGTTCAGTCAACTGCAGAAATACAAAGGCACTACTCAGAGATAACACTGTTTTTGTTCATATAGGAATAATTAAAGACATGCAATTTTGTTACCTTGTTTTAATTATTGCTGAATGTTCTGCATAGCACTTCTGAGCAATCAAACAGAGTAGTCTTTCATGACTAACTCAGATGGGCAATTTAAACATTGTACTCTCCTGTCAGATCCTCAGATAATAAAATGCTATATGGTTAAGAACACTTAGTGGTTTACGTTTGCAAGAAATCTATATTATGTTAGAAAACAGAATAAATTGATTTATTTTTGTGAGTCTCTTAGATTCTGAAGAATCATGTGATCTGCTGTACAATTCTCAAGTCAGAATAGGCAAGCAGTGATTGTAATGCTTCTTTCATGATAAAAATGTTTTAGCGTGTATAAAGGCCATTAATTTAACCTAAACATTTGCTGTGGTTCTGAGCCAGATATTCCAATCTGGTGAAAATCAGTAAAAGTCTGCTGAGGTTGTTCTCATCTGCCAAGGACCCAGTCCAATAAAACATTAGATTTGTACTTCCCTGACTCTGGGGAAGTCGCCGGTAACTGCCCATGGACAGACATGATACTTGTCTGAGGGATGAGTGAATTTGTTTAGCAAACATAAAAGCAAGGGAAAAGTTTAGTTAACTCAAATTCTCTCTTTCATTTAGCATGTTCACATGCCTTTGTGCTGCCTGGTTTGGGATAGGATCAAAAATGAACACGCTGCGAGTTTTACTCATGGGATTTCTGACTTCAATAATACATGTGTATTATTGGAAACCTCATGAGAGTCCATTCTCACTAGTTTCCCAGAACATTTTATTTCCCAAATTGGTATAAACGCCCTCTGCAAATGCTTGCAGAGACAATGTTCAGCTCAATGGAAGCTCCTGAGTGCTTAATACTCTTTAAAAGTCTGTAATTTCTTCAACAACCTTGTCTATGGATTTAGGGTCCAGACCTTTCACTTTTCGTTGGAAAATCATGGATCTTGTGTCTTCAGAAGCTTGTTTAATTTACCCAGAGCTTCAGTAACATGGGTGCATTGGTGTGAAATGCCCTGCTGAGGCTCTGTAGGCTGCTTCTGTCCCTTCTGCAGTCACCCAGAGAATGGAGTGCAGGTCAGAGCAGAGAGGAAATTAACTTCTTTAATTACCATGATTTACTGCTATTGGTTTGGCTGTTTGCTCATGATGCTTCCCAAGGGTAAGGATATCTTTCACCTCAGCAACACTTTCTCCAATTCAGCTCCTCCTTTCTGCTTTGCCAGATATGTTGCTTGTCATTTTTCTACCTAATTTCACATCTTAATTTGCTCATTTTGATTATATTTTCCAGAGCGTTGACATTTTGACCCTAACCTGAGAGGTGCTCAATAACCCATCTCTCAAAAAGTCAGTTAGTGATATCAGGTATCTACAATTCCAGGTCAGGCTGTGCTATACTGCTGGCTATAATTCTTGGAAGTAGTTTTGCTTATGACTGTAGTAAGGTCATAGTTGCACATATTTTTCAGACTACCAACTTAACCCATCCCAAGAGGTGAGTCTACTTCATTACACATTGTCTAAAGAAATAATAATTTATTTAGATTGCTTACATGATGCTGGATTACTTGGACTAATGTCGGTTGAATATCCTTTCTTTGAGGGAGAGAAGATTCCATGAGATGAATGTTGGCAAACTTAAGAGGACATTATTCTTCCAAGGATTCCTTGGCATGTGTGAGCAAACTGTATCTTTACCCCATTTTCCAGGACTGACCCATTCTAAACATCTGGCAGTTTTCCTGCTGCCTTGACAGGATTTTGTATCAGGCTGTTGGGATACGTGCAGGACTGCCATCTCCGCAATGGCAATGGAATTCTTTGGTGATAGAAACAGGTTTTTATGTTTCCTTTTTGATGCCGAAGTGCCAGAGACTTACCAGAGCATCAGGGCAGAAAAACAAGAGTTTGACTTTGATTAAAATGAACTCTAGTTAACATAATTTCATGAGATTTCACTGCAAATTGCATGGGAAAAGACTCCAATATGCTCTGACATGAGATGATCCCAACAATATTGTCATGTGAATACTAAAAACACAGACATCTTTGACCTCTGATAATTTTGTATCACCAGCAACTGTAGTTCTTAGGTCATCTGTTCTTATTCTTTATATTTCAAGAAAGTTCTTAATTTATGTCTTTATTTGTTTTAAGTAGAACTAAAAACTGTACTTTACATCTCTGTACTCTACGTGCTGTAACTCTCGTTAAGATGTATTTGAATCAATGACTTGTATTTTTTAGGAGCTGGACAGTTGGGAAATAACACAACAGAAGTCTTGGATCAATGTCTACTGAAATCTGTGGGAAGCTTTATGCCAATTTCAGTTGGCCTTTTGTCAAGTCTTTTAAAACTTTGCACGAATATTTGAAACTATTTTAATGGGTGTGAAGCTACATTTAACTCTTGGGAGATTTTTTCATCCTGAGTACATGCATGCCCATTAAATCGTATAGATTTCACTGATTTCGGTGGCCATGGTTTTAGTTGCTATCTGTTAAGACAGTGTTTTTTTAACACCTAATCTTATACATGCACTCACAGCACTTAATAAAGCATTCTGGGTATAAGTAATATTCCCTAGACATTACATGCAAACATTTTTGCACTTTATGTCATTGAGATACTCCTGTCTTTGTAAAATTTATGTAATTTAACTTTGTATAATTTAACTTTGCATCAGTCAGTATTGAGTAGTTGTTTTTAGCAGAGAGGTTGCCCTTCATTTATTCATATGTTTTAATTCTCATTTTCATTTCATTATGCTTCTTATCTCATCGCTTGCACCTGGCTTTTGAAACTCCTGTAACTTTAATATGCATATGGCCAAGCTGTTGCCTTTAACTTAATTAGCATGTAATGAAAATGCTCTGTATGCAAACAGGGAACCCACAGCCATGAGGCTCTTCTAGTTTAGAGCCAGGGTTTGTCTGCTGTCTCAGAACTTAGCTTTGTTAAATTATAAGCAAGAAATACAAGTTCTGAAAATTCTTCACTCGCTGTGGCTGCTGTTTCTTATGGAGGGTCTGTTTGTTGGAGATGCTGAAACCTCAAAATTAATCAGGTTTACAGGCTGATAAGCTGCCAAAGACTTCACTCAGAGCCTAAGGACACGGTGGGGAGACAAATGAGAGCAGCCTTTGTGCTGTTCCAGTAAGAGGCCAATGAGGTCTGTTATAGACAGATATGACAGAGTGGGACTCTCGAAATCATTCTGTGTGGGTCTAAAATTACTGAAACATTTACCTGGTTTTGTATAGCTAGGATGAACTTTCAGTGGTTTAAAATATTCTCCTTGTTTTTCAGTTTATAATCTAATATAAATTAATAATGAAACATATGCTTCATGGTTTATTTCCCTTATCCAGATTTCATTTTGAGATTCTTCCTCCTTTTGAAACATACCAAGAACACAGAGCGAGTGCCTTACCTTGGTGATAACCCCCTGATACTGAGGAATTTCACAAAGACATACTGGATCTGAAAATTCCTTTAGCCCAGAGCTAAGCAAACATTTCATAACAAAGAACAAGTGGGAGGAATGTTGCCTTCTCATCCCTTCTCAACTTTTCTGCAAACAAACTGCAAGTTCTTCTAATTTATTGATTCAGAATTATTTGCTACCCACACAGATCAACGTGTCTTTCTGTTTATGTGGAATATCCCTTACAGAAGGACAGCAAATATGTGTTGTGAGGGACGAACAAGAGAACAGCAAATTCCAACAGAGCAATCTCTTGGGTTTTCCTTCCCACCATATTCTCACAAATACTGCTATTATTAGTGATGGCCACAGTGGGAGAGAGAGGGAATAGACAGGAGTCCCTGGTCTTTTTCATGCTGTGTTGTCTAGACTTAGTAAAAATGTTAGATTTTGTCATTCAGCTTCCTCTCATGGTGTTCTAATTGCAGAGAATCTGAAATAAAAATGGAGTTTTGACCTATCTGACCCTCTCCCTCTTGGCTCCCAAGCTCATCAAAGTTAATGGCAAGATATCATTGAGTTCAGATTCAAGGAAAATCACGTGTGCTTAGAGTTATGCTGGCAATAGGAAACCTAATGCATAAATTTCCACAGCGGTTTTGACAGTATTTGTTCATCTACTGAAGTATTGGCGCTGGATAAACGTATTGTATCTAACTCACAATTAGAGACATGTTTCATGTATTTGTAGAAAAATTCCCAGAAAGACCTTTTAAAAAATTTTAACATCTACACTAGCCAAAATCTGGCCTTCAAGAACCTGGAATTCCCTGGCAGTGTGAAGTTAGAAGAGATGATTCTGTGTTAGTGTCCTGCCTCTCTGCTGTGGCCCTTCTCAGCTGGCAGGTTTTGCAGCCAACACGAGCAGAGCCACAGGCCACTTTGCTTTATCTAAGGCTAAAATTCAAGAACCTGCAAGAAAAGTATCTGGCAGTTATTGTCCAATTACCCCCTTTGCAGCGATCCAGAGGATTGCATCTCTGCCAGAAGCCAGGTCAGCATTCTCAGCATTGCTTTGGAATTACCAAAGAGATTATTTTCATGTGAATCCTTGAAAGCATCTCGTACCTGGGAGAAATGGGAAGTGGTCTGTGATTGAATGGGTGTCCAGGCTGCTCTGCGACACATCCCTTTTCTTCTTGACAACTTCATAAATGTAGATGTTATCAAAAAAGAAGGTATCTGTCATTCACACAACGTTTTTCAATTTGGAGGATGTGTCTGATGTAAAACCCAAAGGAAAGAAGTCTTATTGGAGATTTAGGGTCATTTCTTCTGCAAAAAAAAAGTGACTACATTTGTAAGCTACAGCTGCTGCAGAGGTACAGCAATGCATGTGCAACACAGTGCCCAGAATTCAGCTCCCTCTTTTCCCCCTATCCCAAATTCTCAATCCACCATTATAATGTTAAATATAGGAATTGCATTTGGGGCTGAAAACTTTGTGTATATCAGGGACGGTGTTTCTTACAGGAAAAAGTAGAAACCCCTTTGTTCCATATGGTTTGAATCATTTACAAAATGAATCCTACAGGAATAATTTCAGATGTGGAAACCTTTAAAATGGGGAAATAAAAACCAGATCCACTACATTTCTGTTTTCCAGCTGAAAAAAAAAATAATTGTTTAGCAGTGCCCAGTTATCAGTGCACTCTTAGCAGATAAAGATTGCATCTCAAAATCATCTTTAAATTGTGTGATGACACACATCATAAGGATTAAAATACTAGTTTTCTTCCCTACAGGAAAGTACTTGGTCATGACCGAATGTGATCTGACATTTGAAATACACAAATTTATTGCAGTGAGCAGGCAAGTTAAATTCATGTCAGTTATTTTAAACCTGTGTCTTACTGACAGAGGCAATTTTAACCTTCGTTTAGAATATTAAGTAGATAGAGGCTGAAATATGTAATTGTGAATTCATGTTGAAGAAAAGAGATGGGGTAAATTGTTAATCTAAGTATCATCTATGCTTGTTTTCATGTTATCTTTCAGGAGACAATTAGACCCTCCTAGTTTATAATATGGAATCTCTTCTATTGTCAAAACAAAGATCGTTATGATTTTGAGTGTTATTGTTAGGCCCCTGTGAAAGATGTTTATGTTGGGGAATACCGTGAAGATACCTTTGGTTTGGAAGATGGGAGTGATTTTCTGTGAAAAGAACATAGTGTTTGATGATGGACTGCTGAGAACCTGTACATCTCTAATGAATCTTTTCAGCTGGAATATACTTAAAGTCAATTTTAGCATTAGCTTAGTAAATAGTTAAAGCTGGGAAGATTCCATCTGTAAGTTTCTATTTTCATTTGCTTTTCATTTTCTGTTGAGTTTTCCTCAGGGGAAACGGTTCTGAAAGTGCAGAAAATTCCACAAATCCTTAAGAAATACAGTGCTTACACTAGGCCTTCAGACTGCTTTCCTTTGATACCCTTGGCATTCTGGTCCTAGGGGGTTAGGCTAAAGAAAAGCATCCATTTCAGAAGGAAATAGGTGATACATGTCTAATATGTGCATTTTCAAAGAATGCTTTTTGGGGAAGGAAGTGGAATCATGATCGGGGAGGACTTAAGATGTCGGGCAAGATGGTTTGCAATTGACAGTTGTTTGTCTGCACATATTTTTCTGAAGCATAAGAGATATGTAGTCCTTGTGGGATGTCAATTTTGGCAGGAAGGTGTTGGCAGATGGTAGAGCCTTGTGGATCCAAAACAAAAATCTGTATCTGGTATTATGTATATAATGTAATAGAATTACCTGATGAAACTTCTTGGGTTTAGACTTGGTAAAAAGGAGTGTTTATTACAACATGTTTTACAAAACCAAGAAATGAAATAAAATCATAACTGATTAATGAGCTGCATGGAAATACTTCCTCAGTGCCACCCACATTTCCCTGGCCCTGATCCTGGAAACACTTCATCACATGTGCAGTTTTATGCACAGATACTATGTGAAAAATACAGTGTAGTTTTCCCATACTTACTTCTGTCTTTCAGGGATCCAAGAAGGAGAACAATCAGATACTTGCTTTCAGTGATCAGTTTGCTCTTGTAGGAGGGCATAAATCTTAAATTGTCTTTATGAGGATTAAATTGCAGGGAGTTGATTACTGAATGATACTACTAAAATGTTCAAATGCTTCAACTTTGTGCTGTTGTACTGTAATGCACTTGCCTTTCTACTTAGAGTTACTTTAAGTCTGGGATTCGCATCTGGCAATACCTTGTTCTGAAAAAAACCTGCCTCCTAATTCAAATATTTTGTTTTTCTAATGTATGCACTTATTAGAAGTTGCATTTTCCAAAAGCAGTTTCTTTTTATGTGAGACCGCATATCCTGTACACAAACACATGTATAAAAGATCTGAACTGTGAAGAATGGATTTGTATTGCGTATGAAATTTTTCATGGTACTGTGTGAAGGTGCTATGCTGCCAGTCCCACGACATTCTTGGTTTGTTTGTTACCAAATGTGAAATCTGGTCATCTCCAAAGTGAAATGATGTGTACTTGGATGTGTACTAGATGGAAGACCATCTAGATTCTATCTTGAGTAAGATACAGTCTTAGGCTGGGCTTTGGAGGGGTATCACTGTAAGAGCTGGCATACTCCATCTGTGAACCTTGACAGTCTTTTCTCTAACTTGTGGTGGTGTTTCTTTTTTTAGTCAGGTTTGATAAGGACACAGAAGATCGAGTTCCTTATATCTCCATTACCTCAGCAGTTAGCACAGGAGCACAACTACACGTCACCTGCTGGACACCATCCTCATGTATTATACAAACGAACTGCAGAAGAGAAGGTGCACCGGTACACAGTACAGTCCAGTCCCAAATACTTTTCTTTCGGTCATCACAGAATTCACAGTTCCCACAAGTACCATGCTCAAGCGAATGGTTACCACCATGGAAGGTTTCAAAAGCAACATTTTTGTGGACGTCGCAAGAAATGTATGTAAGGAAACTTTCTCTCCTTGTTTGAGATAGTGGCTCTTAGAGACTGTATGGTGACTCTGAGGTGTGGTTCATTGTCACCTTTGTGAGGCAGACATTTCTAATGTGAAATAGATATGAGAAAATTTATTATTCCTTTAAATTGGTGTCATCATCTGTTTTATTAAGCCATCAGAATCGCTGCTTGGTTTTCTTATTCTCTACCTAGATTAAGAGATCCCTTGCCTAATTTTTTTGACATTGACATAGTTTTCAGTAAGCAATTCCGGTTTGAATTCTGCTTTTGCACAGTGATGGATGCCAAGTCCCTGAGCTGCCCTCTGTTATTTTGTGGATATATAACTGATCAGGCTTGAAGATGGAGAAAAAGTTTTCCAAATAATTTTTTTTTTTCTGTGAGGACAGAGAATAAGTCTTTGAGAATCACCGTTTGATAATGAAATTTTCAACAACTGAGGTCTTCAAAAGCAACCTCCCATGTAAATTGTTTAAATAAGATTTTGGAGTCACCTCTTAAAAAACGTATTGGAATACATTATACTGCCAAGGTCTATTCTGAGGCCTTCATTTGGACCTCAGATTGCAGAACATTTTAGAGCCCTCTTGGACCCTTATCTGTACTTAGAGCATTCAGTCGATTCTTTTTGAAAGCTGAGCTGCTTCTGAGCTGAGTTTCTTAATGAAGGTCCCCAGGACTGCACAGAGTATTCAAACGGTCTCAGTCCTGTTATATTCTTCCAGCTTCCTATTAGAGTTCTGAGCAAATGAGCAGGTTCCTTTTCCAAAAGGCAAGTAAGGAGGAAAGAGAAAAACAAACAGAAGGGAAGGAGTGAGAAAGGTGGCAATGGAAAAGGTGGCTGAGACTGAGGCCTGAAAACTGCTTATTAAAAACTTACTGCTCCTTCAAAAGTCCTTCTCCCTAGATTTGAAAGCTGGACCTCAAATGCCAGATGCACAAGCCTATGATTCAATCTGTAAACCTTTGCTTTCTCTTGCAGTTCAAAACTGGCTCATTACATACTCCCTTTCCCTCCTGTCTGCTTTTCCCTCCTGGGATGTGAGAAGATATTACCATTATTGTGTCTTATAAATGGGACTCACAGACACAGGAGAGGTCAAGGATGAGCATTGCTTCTGCGTACCAAATCGATAAATTTGAGGGGTTTTTTTAAATACTTATGAGAATATATGTTCCTGTAATTGTATATGTGTATATATTCAATAATTTCGGTTACAACTATGAGTTGTTAGCTGCATATTCAAGTAGTGTTTATGTTACTTAAAGAACATGCAATTAGCACCCAACTGTGATGACTTTAGTGTAAGTGATTTACCCATCATTGCTTAGGAACTTACTGTCGGACACACTGTGGGAATCTGACTAAGCAGGATTGCATTTAGTTACCTTAACCATTAAAGTATTTGTTTTCACAATCTGCAGTCCTAAACTTCATGTCGTAAATACCTGTAACCTTCTGAGAGAAAGGAAGGAGGAGTTCTGAAAAATAGCAGCCTATTTCCATACCCAGCCTTGGTTAGTCTATAGAGCAAGTTGATCTGGTGTTCACTGAATGAATGCTGTCCTACAAATAACATCAGGTGTCATAATTTAATTTACTAGGGACAAATATAGGTCATAGAGGAAAAATGTATCACTCTAGTTAGGACAACATCCCTTCCATGAGTAAAATCCAGTCTGGTCACCTGGAATAGAAAATTTCAGCTTGACTGAACAAAGGCATTGAGAATGCAGTGTTACAGGAGGCAGTCCTTCGCTGTTAATGCTGCCTAGTCAAGGCTAATTAATCCAAACCTAAGAATGAATCCAAGCTTGCTGAAGAAGGGAAGAGTACACTGCCACTTTCAGTGTCATAAAAGTCCCACTCACCATCTTCTAAGATTTCATATGCTGGCAGTTTGTAAGCAGTCGAGAAGCCAGTTAATGATCTTCCAAACTCTTCACAACCTACATGTTTTTAGATCATGTGAATTGACTGGGCTGTAGTTTGTAAATCATGCTTGTGACATTGCTGCCACTTAGATTTTATTAGTAGCAGTGAAGTTAATTCAAGAGTGAAACTCCAGTGCTTGTGGATTTGAGTCAAATGTCCTAAAGTTATCTTGCCTTCAAAATAGTACATGGAAGCTGACGTGCCTTGAGGTGAACACCTCGCTCTTGGGTGAGGCATGTCGTCATGTTTTGACGCGCTTCCAGAAGTGCTTGTAAAGGACAATTGCTTATAGTGAGTGATACATTTGAGAGTCTACTAGCACAGTCACTGGCAATGTTAAATATAGTTCAGAGAGACTTAGTTCTGGAAAGCAGACCACTGTTGTGCGTTCTATGGTATTCTTGATTTCCCACTTTGGCATGGAAGGAAGTAGCGTCTGGTTTAGCTCTGTTGTTGGAACAGATTTCTGATGAGGCACAGGCAGGATTTTTTAATTACCTGAGACTCCCTCACTTGTGTCATGTTACATCCTGTGTCAAAAAAAAATATCCTATTGTTATCCAAATAGATGTTAAAGTGGTCTTTGAATTAATTCTTGATGCAAAGGAAGTGCAGGATCATGCAGAAGATGCTATGAATAACAGGAGCATTATAGGATGTAGGACATAGATTTCTTTTCCCATTTTTTGGCTCTCTGAAGAAATGGAGTAGAGACCTTCCTCTAACCATGCCATTGGCTGTGCTACACAAGCACAGAGGGGAAAAATGCACCCTGGCTTTGGGATGTGCAGGCTGGATGCATGTCTCCTGTTGTCAAGCCCTCCTTGCTGTTGCCTGACATTTCTCAATACTCCGTAAATATGTTCCCAGCAGGAATAATCTCAGTGGTAAATTCTCCTAGAAGGCCTGTGTCAATCACAATAGCAGGCTGGCAGGAATCTTACTTGTGGTGTGTGTCTGCTTTCTGTACTGACGGTGGACATCTGTTGTGGAAAGAAGTTTTTTTACCAACTGCTATGTAAGTAACACATGCTAAACACCTCAGAAAGTTATCAAAAGGAAGGAAAAATATAGATATTCTGTTAAAAAATCCGTGTGTACTTTTTGCAACAGATGCTACCATTTTATTAGATTAATTCCTTATTTTAAACTACTTATTGCGTATGAATGTGGTTCTCCCATTTCCTTCACTCCCTGTAGCTATCCTTCCCTCAGGAATGAATCAGGTCTTTTTTAATAAACATCCAAGAACTTAGCTGTAAGTATTAGATCACATGCTGTAAAAATAATCAAAGGCTCTAAACCTCTGATACTTCATTTTCTGATGAAACTGTTCATGGGTGATCTGAACCTGTTCCAAAACTGGGTTATATTTCCTTTTAGATGCACCTAAGCCACCCACAGAAGAGACATACATTCGCTCGGATGAGTACGGGACTTCACGGTTCAAAAGGTCATCTGCTAAAATCCAGAAAAATGGAAGTCTGAATGTTGAAACCCTTGTTGTGGCAGATAAAAAAATGCTGGAGAAACATGGCAAGGAAAATGTAACAACATACATCTTAACAGTTATGAATATGGTAAGATGTGGTGTAACTGAAGTATGTTTTCCCTGTGGAATACTGTTCTGTCAGAGTAGGATCTTTCATTAGACAAATACTGATACCAAAAAGAGCAGGGGGACCTTACACAAGCCTTTCTTCAAGCTTCGTGTAATGCATTACAAAAAGCTCCTTAAAAATGTATTCCTAGATTATCATAGCTCTGGCAACAGTATTGTAGGGTTAAAAAAAAAAAAAAGTAAAATATTTAAAATATTAAATTTTACAACACTTCTAGCGTAGTACAAAAAAGGCAGGTACTCTGGAATTGAAACTTTAATTTTATTTAGTATCATGGAGTTTAGTCTGTTTTGTATGATGTCTCTCCTTGAAACAAAAATTTGTTTGAGAAAACACAGATTTATTTTGAGAAAAGTAATACAATTTAACTAGAAATTTGTTTTCCTTTGTGGCTTTGCCTTTTAGTTTTATACTACAAAACTTGAACTTTGAACTTGATCACACTCAATCCAAGAGGCCGAGGACAGAACAGAGCCCACTGAAATTATTAGAAGGTTTTCAAGTTTTTTGAATAAGTGCAGTGGTTTGGGGCATAATTCTTCTGGGTTAAGCTCTTTTGGATTAATGCTGCAAGGCATATAACTCGATTAATTTGTATTGAAAATTGAAGTCTAATGCAGTAAATAAATATATTTGGCCTATTTGAAAAGAAAAATGCATTAAACATGTGGATGATATTTCCTCATCAATAATTATTGCAGGTCTCTAGTCTGTTTAAAGATGGAACAATTGGAAGTGATATAAATATTATCGTTGTGAGCCTCCTTCTTTTGGAACAAGAGCCTGTAAGTTGTGTCAGAATTTTTGTGTGGTATATACTTCATTTGCTGCTGTTCACAGGGAGCATTGGTTGTGCCCACGCTATGTACAGAAACTTTCCTTAGGGGTCTCTTTAGACATAAAGCACGAGAAGAAGATTAAAATCACAAACACCTCCAAAATCACACTTCCTGCATTTCAGTGCTTCTCAGGTTTTGATACTAAAATCTTCATTTAATATATAATGTTCTTTAGAAACGTTTTTGTGTTTCTAGTAAGATAAAACTTAGCAATTGCCAGCATTTTATTTAACGGTAATGGCTGAGAAATGAGAAATCTACTTAAGAAGTGTTTAAATAAATACAAAGATTTTGAACTGAGCTTTCCAGAATCAGAAGGGGGAAGGAGTCAGAAGTCCCAAACTGAAAATAACACGTAACAAAAAGTGGGAGCGGAGCCAATTCTTTTGCCAAGGGTGCTGAGACACAAGAAGACAAAATCTTTCGTTATGAAATCTGTGATAAGTTGATGTACTTGGATAATAGTTTTCCTCCACCGAAATCTCCAAGTATTTTAATCACAAGGTTGAAAACGGTTTAGTGTTCAGCTTTATCAGGAATCAAATATATTTGTACACTGTAATTCCAACCGCTGACAATTCCACCACAGAAAATATCTGTGTGTCTAGGGAGAGGCGCAGCTCTATATAACAGATTCACTCATCGACTGAATCAATCATCACAGAGAGTTAATGTGGGAATGCATAAGTTTATGTAGAACCAATCTGAAAAAGTAATTCCCTTTTCCCTAACCAACTCTTTATTTCTTTCAATCACCTTTCTCAAGTACTGATGGAAGCACCTTATTTCTGTGTCTGTGAAATATCTGCAGGGTGGGTTACTGATTAACCACCACGCGGACCAGTCTCTGAACAGCTTCTGCCAGTGGCAGTCTGCCCTGGTGGGGAAGAACGGGAAGCGCCACGACCATGCCATCTTGCTCACGGGTTTTGATATCTGCTCTTGGAAAAATGAGCCCTGTGATACCTTAGGTATGATTTGAAAACACATTCTGAGAAACTTGTGGGTGTCATCTTGATTGATAGAGACTGATACGTTTTAAAATTAAAAAGTCCATTTTTGCACATAATGTTAGCCTTCTTGAAGGGGGAAGAGCAGTATTTTTTTAACGTATTTGTCTTTGAGGTACTTGGAAGAAAAAGATTATTACTGGTATCATTGCCTCATAAGAAGTGGCAAAATAAGCTATCTCAAGTCATCCTTTTGGATTGTCACCTCTTCAAGGAATAATTTTGACTTTGCTATTTGAGACACTGATTAATTTATTTTTCTTTTGATGAATACTTGCCCTTTTAGAATGGGATTCCTCCCTAATTTGGGAGCAGTAAAGACACGGAACAGGGGGGGGGGAAATAATCTTAATGAGCAAAGTGTTTTTGGGGAGGGCAGGTTTGAATTATACTTCTTATACAGGAGTCCCTTTATTGTCAAATAAGTCTGCTGTAATTCTTTCATGATAAACCTGATGCAGTGGACACCTATCTCCATGCACCACAACAGACTGTCTTGTTGAGATCAGTGCAGATGATCTATGTATTTGGAATTCTGTAGAGCAACAAGCTATTCTACTGCTTCCTTCCTTCAGGATTTGCACCCATCAGTGGCATGTGCAGCAAATACCGCAGCTGCACCATTAATGAAGATACAGGCCTCGGACTGGCTTTTACAATCGCTCATGAATCTGGACACAAGTAAGTTTCATGAGTCTTACATGCCCCTTCTGTAAATAAACCCACAACAATATGTAAATGAATGGTTGATTTTGATCAACCTTGCTGCCATAGGTGGAGGGGACCTAATTCTGATACAGGTACCTCCCAACTGTTTCTAATTTGTCAGGAAACTACACACAATTTTAGGCCAAATAGAGTCAAGCCTCTTCACTCAGAGAAGCAAAGGTGTGTCCTTTAGCATAAAATGGTGAATCAGCTGCCCAGGGTGCTTTCCTTTGATTTTTATTTTTTGACATTTTATATATAATATATATTCCAGGTGACGAGCAGAACAGTAAAAGCTGACAACAATAGTCTACAAGCTTCCCACATTGCTGCCATGTTCTGGTAGACAAATTGTAAAAGCAATTTGTATCACTGTGGTTGCTCCAAAAAGAGAACGGACCCTGCAGTTCACAGTATGGAGAAGAGATCTTTCTGAGTCTCCTGCAGGTCCCTTTCCCAGAAGACCTGGCATTTCTGCTATTTGATGTGTGATTTGGCTAAAAACAGTCCTTGTGGTGGTTTCTACCTTTCTGTATATATATCCATTGGATTTCCATTTGATTTCTATAGTAATGGAACTGTAATTTTCCTAAGAACTTGTCATTTCTCAAACAAAATCAGTAATAATCTTGCAGAGAGCTTCAGCTCTTCTCTGAATTGTTGAATTAAATCTAAAGAAGATGACTAGGTATTGCTTTAGGTTTTTCCCCCAAATTTTTCACAACTTCTTTCGTGGTTTTGCTTTTCAGCTTCAACATAGTTCAAGCTGGAGTCTGTCTAACCACTGGCAGTGTAGAAGCATATTTTCTATATGTGGTACAAACCTGAAATCAAGGGTGAGATAAAACATGGGCGTAGGTTCTTTATTTTGTGCAGCAATATTACTGCCCAGAATATCTTTGAAAAGCAGTGGTGCTGTATTCTGCTGTTTGGTCAAGGCATGAATCCTTCTGATTCTGCATGACTGAATCAGGACTATTTAGTTTTCATTGTACAAATATGCTCTACAGTATATACTATGACCTAATGTCTACATGAGTGACCCTTTCAGGGGTTTCTGTACATCTGAAGGGAAACAAGGAATTAAAGAATAATCCAGCTACTGGTGAAGCCCGTGGGAACCGTGCCAACGCTTTCAATGGGACCAAATATGTAAAATGTATATTGTTTGATCCTCCTGTCACAGTAATACAATTTCACTGACCTCAGTACATTTTTAACACCTTTCGATCAGTATTAGGAGAAAATTGGGACCATAGGTTATTTTTCAAGAATTATCTCCTTAGTCCCTTAATGTCCTTTCTTCCTCTTTGTTTTCTTATTTGCTTTGAGAGATTACGCTTGGAATTTTTTTTAATGTGGGGGTTTTTTAATTTTTCACCGCTGCCTTTGATTCTTGTATCATGCAGCCTTTCTTTGGTTTACTTCCATACTCCTGTCTAATAAAATGCATCTTACCACCTGGAAAAAATCTGTGCCAGATACAGAATGTCTTTATTATCATTTGTTCGTGTTCCTGAGACTACCTCTGTACGTGATGTAAGACAACAGAATTCAGTCTCTGTGATACAGAGATTCCTGGAAGGGAAAAGAAACCTGTGGTAGCCTTGGAGGTGCTGTGAATACATTAACCTAAGGATTTCGTAGTCAGAGGATGTTGTGTGCTGTATAGATCACGCGCTGTGATCCACTGAGTAGCTTCAGTTCTTACACCTTTTTATGGTTTTCTCTTCTTTTTACCTGAAAGCTTAACAGCTCCTTTGGGAGTGCAGAGCCCATTGTGTGGGTGGGTATATAAACTGGGGATTTTTTGGCCGCAATGCATGTGAACAAAGTTAGTATTTTATAAAGGATTCTGAAATACTAGTTCAGCTGGGATTTTCTTTGTCCATTTATAGAAGAAGCCATATATTTTAGCAAGTTTGGAACCTCAGCTGGTGGCAAGATATGCAGTATTTCTGATGAGCCTGCAATGATTTATAACAGCAGAGGATCGAGTCCAATACATTAGATATTCCCTGCATGTGCACAGATTATATTCATAAAGTCGCCAATGTACTACGATGTTTGAGTAACAGATTATGAAATTTCTATTCAAAACACATTGAAATCCACAGATGTCCCGTACAGTTAGTAAATATAAAACAGTGAAAGACCAAAAACCCTGGAAAATTAGCTTTATTATAACCATAAGCTTTGCATAATTTATCATTTTTAATGTGTTTTTTATTATTGTTCATTATTCTGTATATTATCCTCACACCTCTCCTAATGAAAGCAGGGCCTCATGGTGCTGCAGACTGAGCAAAGCACCCAAAAAGAGGCAATAATTCCTGCTAAGGAGGTTACAGTCTAGACAAAGTTACTGACAATGTACAAAGGCAAGGAAAGGAAAGTGATTTATCTGAGAGAATATAGCAAGTTAGTGGCCAGAATTTGAAAAAAAAAAATCATATTTTTATATTTGTACTCTGTATCATATTCATTCAATGCCACTTCTTCTGCTACAGATGGAATGCAGCTATGGAGCTCTTCCCTCCTATTAGGAGGACAGGGATGTTATGCTTTTACTGCTGCGTGACACTGATATTTCCCTGGATTCTGATCCCCACACCATTCATTTCAACAGGCATTAGCACTAGGCAAAGAAAGGCTCAGACTGCACACGTGTTTTAAACTGATAAATTTATAGGCAGGTACAAGTAAATGCTGAGGGATGGAGCCGCTCTGCTGTGAGGACGGGCTGGGAGAGGTGGGGTTGTTCAGCCTGGAGAAGAGAAGGCTCCAGGGAGACCTTAGAGCAGCCTTTCAGTACCTAAAGGGGGATTATAAGAAAGATGGAGTCAAACTTTTGAGCAAGATGTGCTGCAACAGGACAAGGAGTAATGGTTTTAAAGTAAAAAAAGGGAAGATTAAGAGTAGATATAAGGAAGAGGTTTTCTACAATGAGAGTGGTAAGACACTGGCACAGATTTCCCAGAGAGGTGGTAGTTGCACCATCTCCCTGGAAACATTCCGGGTCTAACTGGATGGGGCTCTGAGCAACCGTCTTCAACCTAGTTGAAGATGTCCCTGCCCACTGCAGGGGGGTTGGACTATATGACCTTTAAAGGTCCATTCCAACCCAAGCTATTCAATGATACGTATTGTTTCATACTAACAGTCATTTGTATGGTGCATATTTTTTCATCCCTGTGGAGTGAAAAGGATGAATTCCGTGTTCCCTGTGGACTTCAGGCATAGAGCTGTTACCCAGAAAGTGTTCCTTCTGCTCCAAATTGTCTTTTGCTTCTGATTAACCTCAATTTTCACTCTCTTGCCTGATTCTCTTTTCAGCTTTGGTATGATTCATGATGGAGAAGGAAATCCTTGTAGAAAAGCTGAGGGTAATATTATGTCTCCCACACTCACAGGAAACAATGGAGTGTTTTCTTGGTCAGTATGCAGCAGGCAGTATCTCAACAAATTTCTCAGGTAGGTCAGATGTAAATCTGGGCTGGTGCCAGGGAATGTATCTTTAGTAACTGGGCTTGAACTCTTGAACAGACATAAAAATTACTTAAGTGTGAAATTCACCTCTTTTTAAAATGTACTCAAACCCGTGCACTATTTGAGCCCACACACTTGGACTTATGAGGCGTGTAGGTGGTATGGCACAGAAGTGGTTTTGCCCTGCCTCATTTCAAAAGAAGGAATTTCACCCTCCGTGGGTATCCTGCTGTAATGACTGGCATATCATTCTTTCCCAGGCATTCCTGTCAGCAGCCGAGTTTATTAGAGAATTAGTAGGAAGTGAACACAAAAGAGGGCAGACACAGTGGTACCAGAGCTATTACAAAATGTAAATTAACATTAGTGGCCTTTCTCACCGGAGTTTCTCTCTTGATCTAGCTAATCACAAGTAAGGTCATTGCACATTTATCATACACTGTTTCGGGGCGGGGGAAAGAAAAAGAGGAAGATGTCCAGCACGTTGTCATTACTGAGTGATGCATTTAAATGAACTGGTTCTTGGTCTGTGTTTAATGTCATCAGAACTGGAGTCCTGTACAACTTCCCTTTTATTTTATTTTTGTCATACGTGGGCAGGCTGTCACTCATTACTAAAAAACATGTAAGTGGTACTAAGAACCCAGATCCAAATCGGGCATTTTACATGTTAATTCCTTAGAGGGAGAATCACACACCTGGACAGGTCTGTGGATCTGATCCTTGGATTCCAAGTTAGTATCTCAGAGCAGCAGCCAGGAAAGGTGACAGACTGTGGTCTTCTGCTGCAATGATGCAACTTAGTCTGAGTAATCGAGCAAACTGCAAACTCCAAAGTCACATAAGCCCTCCAGCGGGCAGTACGGTCTGAGACTTACACTTAGATGATAAATCCACCGTAGAGTTACCTTCTGTGTCCATAGGTGGGTTCTTAAGCATATACAAAGGAAAAAAAGTTGACCATAGGATACTTTTGGGCTTAAGCTGGACACAGCTAGCCCAAAGCAGCCAAGTGGCAGCAGCCTTCTGTTCGTCCACACCAAGCGAATCCTGAAATAAGGTAGTGTGCCTGTTGATTCCTGATTTTGGGAATCCATTGAAGGCAAAGAAGCAGACTAGACCACCTTGCTTTTGGTTACACAGAGTAAAGGGAGGAAAAGAATTTGACATCCTCCTTTGTTATTGTCACAACAGTCCTAGAGCCTGGACATTCCTGCTTCCTTAAAACGTGGCAGGTCAGGCTACCAACAAGATGTCAAGATTTTTTGGCTCCTGCAGGCAGATCCTCTCATTTCAGTGCATACCTCTAAAGCTAGTTAAAGGTACTGTGTACCATATTATGTGTTTTTGCTGGTCTGTAGCAAATTAAAATATTTTGATATAAAGATCATAGTCATGATTAATATACATTCTCATTATAGTACAGCTCAAGCTGCCTGCCTGATTGATGAACCTAAGCAAACAGGACAGTATAAATACCCTGACAAACTGCCAGGGCAGATCTATGATGCTGATACCCAGTGCAAATGGCAATTTGGAATGAAAGCAAAACTGTGCAACCTCAGCTTTGTAAAGGTACCTATCGATATACTTTTGAAAACTTAAAATTACATTAGAGAACTGCAGTACGCTAAATAAGTACAAGCAATACAGTGTTCACAGGAGGCCTGGGCTATTTCTCTACCTTATCTTGCTTGGCAATTTGCTTTGAAGGTACTGGCCTGTTTTGAGGAATCTCTGAATCCCAGGGGAGTTTCAGAAAGAAATGTGTTCTCTCCAGGAGTCACAAGGAGTGCAGCCGAATTTGTAAGGCCCACGAGCCCTCGCCTGCCGCGCTAAGGAAATGAGCAGGCAGCAGAGTGCATGGGGTGGGGGGTAAGGCGGCCTGAGTTTCTTGTGTTTTGTTTTACCCGTGCGTTGACAGCAAAGTCTGGAAAAGATCTATAGGGTTATTTTAGAACAATAAAAACGTAACTTATGCTCTTGACTTCATGACGAAGGATTAATTTAGGTTAACCCATTATTTTAGCGAGTGCTGTGCTCCTTGCTGATCTCTTCAGAGAAGACATTTTATTAAATAATCTGGAGTGCTTTCTGAAAAGCAGTATTGTCACTCCTTTTACTCCTCTTATTATCCCGGAGTATATTGATTTATTTTATACTGACCACATTTATCAGGTGATGGCAGCAGTTTCTTCTACAGCTAATAAACAAAGGAGAGAGCAAGCTGCACCGTGAAGAGACTGTTTCCAGATATCTCCTGCGCAGATAGAAAATCTAGTCTCTGCACAGTATTATAGTTGCTGTAGACTTGATGAAATTTTAGCATTGAACTTCTTAACACTGTTTTAGTTCTGTTATAGTCTCATGCTCAAAATAGTTTTAAAAAATATATAGGGGAACGGTGCATAAACAAGATGGCAATAGACAGGATATGGCTGTGCTATGAGTCTTAAACCCTGGATTTTCTAAATTCAGAAATTTTTTTATTTATATGGCTTTTAAGGTAGTGAAGGCATGTACCTTTTGTTACAATAAATATATAATGGAAATTCTGAGTATTACAGTGAGTACTTTCTCCTTTTCAGGATATATGCAAATCTCTCTGGTGTCACAAAGTGGGTCATCGGTGCGAGACAAAGTTCATGCCAGCTGCAGAAGGAACAGCATGTGGTATAAGTATGGTGAGTTGTTTTATAAATAGGACGATGTCTTTCTAACCTGTTTTTAGACTATATTGGGTCAAATACCAGCTCTTGCCAAAACCAATTTTATCTGGATCCCTCCAGGTTTGCTGTCATGGACTTGTGGATTGCTGTCTAAAAGACTGCATTGCGATCCATAGTCAGGACTGGCCCTCACAGCAGCAACTCTCTGACAGGAGCAATGCCTTTCCCAACAAGCTATAGCATAAGATACATCTGGAAAATCTAAATCACTAAGGAAATCCATTAATAATAACAGTAGTAGACCAAGGCTTCAGATTCCACTGATATAAATGTTCCTTAAGCCATAATATTTGCTATACAGACTGAGGCCATCGTGCGTATTATCATCAGGGATCACTAGGAAAAGAGCATGGTTATTTGATTTAGTTGAACCTTCTAATTTGCACTCATCTACAGTTACCCAAAATATTTTCTTTTCCTGTAATGTTTCTTCCAGTAGAATATTGTTTTGATTTTCAAGTTACCGACAAATGTTCCATTTTGCTTTTTCTCTTTGATCAGTGTTTCATAATTGAATGATAAAAGGGAGAAATTTTAGCAGAATTTTAGCAGGCTATTTTTGAATTACATGGGAAGTTTTGAGGTTCTTTCGGCACAGGACCCTAAATTAACATGGATTTTGGGAGGAAAAGGAAGCCAAGATGACCCTCTCCAAGAGAACAGTTTTGAAAATTTGTATCTCAGAGATCTTCAGCTGGGAACCTGGAAAAATTGTAGGAAAGAGTCCTTGTCCTACTGTGAACCATCTCGTTGAGTTCAATGGGTGACCTCATGGTTTATTAGGGTTAAGCAGTGGGGTTTTTAAATGTGGGTTTTTTCTTTTTTGCATCTAGGAGGTACTGTTAACTCTGATGGGATGATGTTTGGCTTTCTTTTGGCAGTGGTGTCGAAGAGGTCAGTGTGTCAAATACGGGGATCATGGACCCAAGCCTGTAAATGGCCAATGGTCAGCCTGGTCAGAGTGGTCAGAGTGTACTCGGACTTGTGGAGGTGGGGTCACTTATCAAGAAAGACACTGCAATAATCCAAAGTAAGACATAGATGTGAAAAGGTATTGATTTTATGCTAACTATTTATGATATTAGAACAAAAAAAGATTAAAAAAAAAAAAGAAAATAGAGTGTGTTTGTGTAGGGAAATAGTACATGGAAAAATGTTTCTTAGACCTTTATTTCATGTGCAGTATGACCAGTCAGGAGCTGAAAGACAGAAATATGCCATGATATCGGGAAGTAGTGGCTGCCTGAAGACTGCTAGAGAACTAGAACATCTACAGTGCTGTTTTCTCAGTTTATCAAATACCTGCATAAGTAAGGAAACACCACACACACATATTCACGCCTAAGAATTTAAAAGCAAGGGAAAAAGGTCTAGAAAGCTTTTAGGACTTCTGATCAGATCACAAAATCCAGCATATTAAACCAAAAATGTTTGAAGTCAGTATCAAAATGGTTATAGACAGAAGTCTTTGTCTGTCATATTCCTTGCATTCTTTTGTTTCACAGGTCAGAATAAAGTTGCTTAACCCTAGAATTTGTATGTGAACTCATGAAACATTTCTGGTATTTTCCTCTAGTGAATGTCTTACCACTGTAAATACTACTATTCCTTACAACGCTCCCTCAAAGTAGAGGTGAAGAGTTATCTCACCCCTATCTTTTCCAACGACTCAATTCACTTCAACTGAGAAAAGGATTTCACTGTTTTATTTCATACACAACTTCAACAGGCATAGACACATGTACTCTTCATTGCACACAATAAAAACAGCATTTAAACTGCAGCAATAAAAACCAAAAAATATGACACAGTTTATATGAGGCTGTAAAGAAGCCTCACACCTACTATACAGTGCTGCAGTAGTAATATCCACGCTTCATATACTATGTTATAGGAAAATGTGAGTTAGTTAAAATAGTCTTTATTGCCCTCACTCAGTCAAGCCAGTTTTTGCAGATCCGTAGCAAAGCTTTTTCTCAACCTTTTCTGTTGTTTCTCAGCGTATTTGGATATATGAAGTTACTTGGATAGTTTGCTTTATTGAACTATTTAGCAAGAGAATGCAGGGTCTCAATTACACTCATGTATATTTTGCTCTTCTGAGTTCAACCCGTTTTTCCTGCTAAATTTGCATGTGCACACATTGCTCTCTGCATTTACTCATAAGCCTTCCCTTGCTCTCCCTGCGTGACAGAAGGATGTCCAGTAGTTGAAATGTTTCCCTTTGGTGCACTGTAATAACTGGTAATGATTTCCAATGGTCTTCCAAAAAGCTGCCCTTTAACATGAAGGGTGTGACTGTAGCGTTATGTACTTAAAAACTTGCATTCAGAGTGATCTCTCTGTTCTAATTAAAGTAAGACTTGATGCAAGACTTGATGTAACCAAGTAAGGCTTGATACTAGAACTGGAACATGTCTCTGCTAAACTTAATGTTATATTAGTGATAATTCAGTTAGAGCAAGGAGAAGATGCTATAAATCCCTCTCAGAGTTAGAGTGATGAAATGACGGGACTATAAATAAGCCATCCACAGCACACTGTACGATGTCCAGGTAGCTGCGTTTCCCATCACAGCGCTTTTGTAGAAATGTGGAATCATTAGAAAAATGATACTATCCATTTTCAGTGTTACACCACATGGAATGATTTATAACCCAGTCACTGTTCATTATTCACCTCTGTAACTACACATAAACAAAGAATAATGAGTCCTTTCTTTTTCAACTTCTGAAATATATTTCAGATGTTTATATTGCTCAGTATATATATGTGTATTATTTCATATGCAATATATTTATTTCCCTTTTCCTAATCCAGATTTGCGCAGGGGCTAATGTTTATTTTGTTCAAAAGCTTGATAGATGATTTTGGATAGCAAAATTTTGAGAATGACAAAGGAAAAAATATATTTGTGTAAGAGATTAGGACACAGGGTATGGATCTCTGAAGAACTGACTGGACTATACAATAATATATATAAGGTTTTTAAGTAATTAGTCAATTTTTCAAAGCAGCTGAGTTCTTATAAACACGGGGAGATTTCTAGGTTTCCAGTGGTTTTAAGGATGACATATAACAAGCTTAAAGGCAGGTGGAGAACACACATTCAGGCTGCTACTTATGAATGTCTCATTACCTGTGTTTGTATGTGAAATTCTGCTCTTGCAAATAATATCCAATAAAAACAACTCCCTTTTTCTTGGCAATTTTAAGAGAGACCTTGTGCCCACACCCGAACAGCTCTTGGTGTGGCTTTGGAATTACCACCGGAGTTGTGTACCAATCCATAGCAGCACACACCTACGGAGGTCATCTGTAGAACACGGGACTACGCAGATTTGCTAAAATCATTATGTTTCTGTAAATTGTCACAGTGTAATTTCATGGATCTGGTTTTCATACATGGCAACATTTTACAATTGAGGTTCTTTTCCGAGATAGGAATAGATTACATAGTTTAATAGTTTAGCTGGGAAAGAACCTCCAGAGTGCCCAAGAGATTTAAATTAATACCTCAATCATATCTGTGGGACTGCATCCTGCCCACTGCACAATAGAGCATTGTTCAGGAGGCGCAGAATGGAGCTTCAGACATGTGTGCAATCAAAGACTCCATCAAAATTGCTTGAACGCGTCTTTTTAATCTTTTGTGTACCTGTAACAGTGATTACGGACAATGCAGATGTAAACTGATGCAAAGTGACGATGCTGTTTAAAATACTGAAAACAGAAGACTGTGAAAGACCTTTTTTTATTGGCCTTTCTCACCAACTTTCTCCATTTTCCAATTATCCTCAGCCAGGCCTCAGTTCTAACAGCATCTGTTCTTGCAGGTATCTTTACCTATATATATATGTATATATACTCATACCCCAACACCTGTCTTTACCCAGCCAGAGCTGGGGAGGTGGCAGATGGGTGAGAAGTGTAGGTTCTGCCTGTATTAGGAGCAGAGTACAGCTACAGAAATACTGGCAGACTCTCTGAGCAAAGCATTCCGTAGTAAGTGCAGTGCCCAACAGCTTCTGTGGGCAGTCAGCCCCAAATCTGCAGGTGGTATAAATGTCACCAATAAAAGGGTGATTTTGTCACTAGAGATAATAGCCTTTTTTAAAAAAAAAATGGCTTTCTGCATTTAATTTCCTGTGAATTACTTAACTCTTACTGACATCTTGGTAAAAAACAAAGGTGGGGAAGTTTCCATAATTCTCTGGCCAACAGTTTCAGTGATGGGAGTGTACGGGAATATTAAAATGCTGTAAGAGAGCCGGGAAGCAGAATGCCTCGCTCTGCTCTCCTTTAGTTTGGTGGAATTTTATACCATCCTCAAATGCAAGACTGTGGCTAGAAATCACGATCTAGCCATAAATAATTCCATTATATTGCTTGTTTGGTGGCATTTACTTGGAAGGAGGTTGCTTCTTTTCCTTACACTAAAGCAGATTTCTTCTCTGGGGCTGAAGGAGGTCAAAAACCATGCATGTGCTGAGACTGTAAAGAAAGTCTGTAGAGAATTGAGAACGGACCCAACGGTTTGGCTGCCTTAACCGAGAGCTCTCACCAACTGCACAGTCAACATAAAAACTCCTGCTTCACTGATGTCACATACCCCTCTGCCCCTCACAGACTGAACTGCCACCAACTAGGGCAGAAAATTTGACTTTTAAGACCTTCGCTGTTACACCATGTCAGTTTAGCTGTAGGTGACCTCAAGAAAAGTCACTAGAAGTCATTTTCTTTTTCTGCAACACATTCTGCTGGTGCTTTATCCCAGCTTTAAACAGAGTAGTGGGTGAGTTTCCACCTCTGCCTTTGAAAGACTGTTTTGTAGCCCAGAATTCTGGGAAGGCCAGATACTGTGTATGATCAAAGCTGATTCAACCCCCAAGCCCCAAGGTTGGTTAGAGGGTTAGACATGAGGGTTAAAATTTACAAATTTTCAATAAAGCAAACAGGAAAAGCACCTGGATTTTCTCATCCGTGTTGCACTGGGCTGGCTCCATAGTGCTCCAGCTGCAGACATGATCGGAGAAACTGCATGGGATACCCACTGTGGGGAATAGTTCTCATGTTTCGGGATTCAAACAAACAACTCCAGTTACACTTATTGCAACTGTGTCTTTTGTACTATCATTATTATTATTTATCATTATTGTTAGTTAATATAGTATTCTAATTTTTTTTAGTGTGTGTAATGTGGGCGAGCTGTCCATAGCTTATCTTTCAAGTATGTATGTTCCCTACTTTTTAAAAGTCGTTATACAAATCTGTGTAAGTGCAGCATTGTTACATTTCCTTTCACTTGATGCAAGAAATTGTATAATACAACAAACACTTCTTAGAATTTGGTGGTTTGAAGATTTGGCTCGGTACTTGCAGATACATATCTGAGCATTGTGAAACTGCAAAAACAACATCAGTGAATTCCTGTGCAGATCCATAAGGAATACAAAAGCAAGTGAACACGTTTCTCAGCAGCTCGTGAGACCTCTTAGTCACTTTAAAAAGAGCAAGTCTTACATTTTACATTGTGTTACAGTCATCTGCCCAGACCAAATGGTTAAAAACTATTATTCTGGTAACATAAGATACTTGCAAAGTAACAGAATGTGCTCTTTTCCTCCTGGCCAGCATGGAGGGAAGTGCCCAGGTAAGGTCGGCTCAAGTGGATGTGACATGTTTGAAGTTCTCTGTGAATTCCAGCGTTCTCCTGAAGCAGGACAGCTATGCACAGGCCTTTCCTTTGACTGTTTAAAAGCACATTGTTTCAAAGTGATTTACAAAACAAATGAACAACCACGTGTAATTATTCATTCTGTTTATGTTTGATCAGTGTTATGTTATACTTTATTAACTCTTATTGTGATAGGTAATTCTTTGCACATGTTCATTCCTGGGTTAGAGCAGAGTAAAAATAGCCACGTAACAAGACTGAAACCAGCCAATACTAAATAGCCCTATAAATTTAAATTAGTGAAAACATGACTCACCTCTAGATGGTTGCATCTTTGCTGAGTTTGCAGTGATCCAAGTAGATAATTCATGGCAACTGCTTTGCTTGGGTTTAGGAACCATGAAAATTAATGGCCTATGTAGGAAATACTGATCTCCTAAGACAATACGTCCTCTCATTTTCTCTCTTAATATGCACATAACATGCCAATCATACAAAAGTAAGTTTAGCAAAATATTTTTTTCTCTCTTTTTTTTTNCACAGTACGGTGGGAAATTCTGCCAAGGTTCCAGTCGTATTTATCAGCTTTGTAACCATCAGCCATGCCCAGCAAACAGCTTGGACTTCCGAGCCCAGCAGTGCGCAGAATACAACAGCAAACCTTTCCGGGGATGGTACTACAAATGGAAGCCATACACTAAAGTGGAAGGTAATTATGCCACGGCTCTGATGGACAAAGGCAATTGCAGGAAGCAAGCTACAAGCTGTAATTCATCCATATTCTTTGGGCAAATATCACCCCCATGTAAGCAAACAGAATTCAGTTGGCTTGTTTGAGATGTGTTTGCTTTCTAACGTAGTTGAATCTGGCCTCCCGTGCACAACTGCCTGTAGGAACATGCAGAACTGATTTGGGTTGTGAATTTAAATCTTTGTCCTTAGCGTGATTCCCTGGCTGTTGCTCCCCCTCTCTTTCATTTTACATATCTGTTAGTGTAAAAACAAAACAATTTCCATGGATTTTTCAGCATGGGAAATGTGAGCTCCCACAATAACACTACCAGAATCTTCCTTCCTTTGGAATGTTCTCAGATTTCGAAACGTAACAATAAATCAACCTTTTGACTTTTCTGCTGGTATAGTCCCATGAGAATTGGGAAAGCAAACAATGTACTGGCATAAATTTTTTAAAGTCATCTTTAACTAAGAGATCTTTATCGAGTTCAGGTCTCAATAGCTATTTCTTGTCTTTTGTACAAGCAAAGCTTATTTTTACTTTACACATCTTAATTTTGAAAATATTTGGAATCGGTATTCATTTTTACCAGATACATCAAATATTTTCTACAGTTTGAAAGCAGAGGTTTTAGCTGAAATTGCTGCTACTTGACTAAAAGTGGCTGGATTATGTCACTGTAGCTGCTTCGTTTAGCACCTGCACAAATTTGCTTTTGCTGACAGTAAGTGTATAATCACATATATGCACATACACGTAACTTTCACTCATAGCCTGATTAGATTTTCTTCAAAGGACTCTGCAGGCATTTTAGAATTTAGGTATATAGAAACCTGTGTCCCAACAGCCAGCGTGAACAGAGGAAAGAGGAAATAGGGTTTCAGAGCGTGTAACAATGGTAGGGGTATAATTTTCAAAAGCAAGACATCCCCATGTGATTCTGAACTTGAAAATGCCTGTCCTTACCCTCTTTGCTGCTTTTCAAGATCTCCCCCAACATCCACATTTATAATCCCGAATACATGATCTAGTTTCCAAAATTGCTGCAGATGCCATGCCTCTGTAGAAACTACTGAAAATCCAGTTTATTTAAGAATAAAAGGTTACTATTTTGAATCCAGTTTCATGTTCTTCACAATTTTATTACATTATTTTTTGCACTTTTTGTCTTAAAATTGCGTATTTCAGTAGTTGTTGCAATATCTACAACTGTGTGACTCTTACATTCTTTATAAGCATACCGTACCATAAGTGTATAAGAATAAGGTTTTAGAGGAAAAGTGTTTTTGCTAGGGGAATTTCTGGCCTCAACCCTAGCTTTCAGCTAAACTGATCACTTGTGCCACCTTGTATCTTTCTCAAATTGTAATTAAAAATTAAATAAAATTATCACGGTCTTCCATTTCTCTTAAAAAAAAATGAAATTTGAAAGTGGGAACCACTGGAACTTAAACCAGGGCCACATCAGCAGAGCTAACCCAATGAGCATGTTTTCACACTGGGTTTGAATTTTGTGTGTGGACACTCAAACCCACAGGTTCTTTCAAAATCAAATAATACCAGCTACTGAATTTCTGCCCATCTTGAGGTCCTAATAAGTCACCACACACAGTCCTTGTAGTTTGTCATCTAGGAAGAAAACGATAGTAGGGTCCATTTTATTGCTTCTTGAAACTGTGCTGCAGGTCTGCTAATACTTTCTTGTCTTCTTTTCTGTTTTTTTCCCCAGAGGAAGACAGATGTAAATTATACTGCACAGCTGAAGACTTTGACTTTTTCTTTGCAATGTCCAGCAAAGTGAAGGATGGAACCCTGTGTTCTCCAAATAAATATGATGTTTGCATTGATGGAACATGTGAAGTAAGATAAAAACTAAGTTTCTTACAATCCTAATGCCTTTTTTTTTTTTTTTTAAGTGGGCAGTTGACTTCTTTATGGAAAATCCAGCTGTTTCTTCAAATTCGCTTGTGTCTGAGTCCTTCACTTGTGCCTTTTGGTTGCAGCAAGTAGGGTGTGATCGTGGACTTGGTTCCAAAGCTGTACTGGATGCCTGTGGAGTTTGTAAAGGAGATAATTCAACGTGCAAGTTCTTTAAAGGCCAATATTTGATCCAGCACAAAGCTAATGGTAAGGAAAGCTGTTCCACATGATCATCAAGTCGTTGCTGCGCTGTATCCCCATGTAATATATATGACTCCTTGCTCATTAGGGCAGTGGCTAGACGTCCAGATGTGAACTGAAAATCACAAGGAGAGTGAGAGGAGAGTTCACATTTCTCCTGTTTCTTGGTAACAAGAAAGCTATGAGCATAAGTCTTGGTTAGTTAATTTGCAAGCAATCCTCTTGTTTCTTAAGCCACATTTTCCTTTACGTGTGAATTTCCTCTTAAAAGAGATTTCAGGATTCAGGCAAGTGAAAAAATAGCTGTCAACAGCTCTGACTGGAATGGGACTGTAGCAGATATAAAAAGTGATACACAGCATAATGCCAAAAATGACAGAATTTCCATGTCCATTTTCAAATTAAGTTGGCTGGAAGCTGTCCAGTTGATTCAACGGACGATCCAGTCACTGGGAGGTGAACTTTCCTTTCGTGGACTGTCACAAACTCCTTGTGAAATAATCTCACTATGCCTCAGTTTCTCGGGCATAAAAAGCAGGTAATGTTTCTTTACCCATGGCGGTATTTTGCTGATCCATTTACTGTTGATCATAAGATTTGTCATTAGCACAGTAATACAGGCTGGGAGATAGTTTGGGATGTGGCAGTACAGAGATACAATGCTAGAAAAATAATCTGAACTGACTGTTGGTGAAATGAGCCGTGGGCAGCGCCTGCTGGCGATGTCAGCGCTGTCTCACCTGGCTCCGACAGCTCTCAGTGGGGAGATCCCGTGGTGTCTGGGGCTTTGGGGAAGCTCTGCATCCCGGTGCATCTCACCTCAAAATCCTTGTCCATGATGGAATTAGTGCCTTCCAACTACTGTAGGGAACTACAGGGAAAACATGGGAAAACATGGTAAAACAATTAGAGTGAAACCGCTGTTAGTCTGTTCTGCGTTTTTCTAAGGTGAACTTGCTTTTCCTTGTCTTTAATCACAAAGAAAAATTCCAGGAACTGAAATACCTCCGAGTTTCTCTGATTACAGGATGTACAGGGGGGTTAAAATCAGAACTGTGAAAAAAAGAGTGACCTTGGTGGATTGGAACAGCCGTCTTTTAAAGACAAAAATTTCAAATCGGGTCAGAAATGATAAACCATCACTGAGTATTTGAGAACTGCAAAAACATTGCTTACTCCTTTCGTTTCAGACTACTACGCCGTGGTCACCGTTCCAGCAGGAGCTCGCAGCATCCAGCTCCAGGAGATGCAGATCTCCACCAGCTACCTTGCAGTGCGCAACCTCAGCAAAAAGTACTACCTAACAGGAGACTGGACAATTGACTGGCCAGGAAAGTTCTCTTTTGCTGGAACAGTTTTTGATTATCAACGCTCTTTTAACCATCCTGAGAGTCTATATGCAGCGGGACCGACTAATGAGACGCTGGTCTTTGAAGTAAGCTTTCTGCTGTTTATTCTTCCCTTGATGTCTATTACAGAATTAGTAACGACAGCTTTAGCTCTGCACTGTAGCTCTCAGCGAGATTAAAGAATAGCGTTGAGTCACGATAGTGCTCAGGCTTAATTGTGTGGTCAGGCTAGATTGAAAGGCCTTTCACCAGCTTATCGAGGTCTGAAGTTTAGTAAACTGTCACAAATTCAGTGAAAAAGAAGGTGCGTAAAACACACCATACAGCGTTATGTCTCAGTGTCTGCACAATGGTAACAGAGATTATAAACACAGCCCCAAAATAGTGTACAATAAATAGGAACAATTAAATCTAACATTGTGGCAAGGCTTAATGGTAACAGCTTCAAATAATACTTCTTAAAGTCCAGACACATCTACCCATTTTCATATCTACCTTGGGACACAAGTACCACACATGGGCTCCTCTGCACTTTCTGTTGACTCACTTCTGTTGGTGAAAGCATCTCAAACAATGAAGCTGATACATGTTTATCTCCCGCTCAGATTTGTATCCCCTCCTCTGTCTGCCAGATGTCTGGTGTTGAAACTGTATTTCATAGAAAGTAAATCTGGTCCTTGTATGGTCTGTTCCAGTGTTGCAATTCTGAAATTGGCCAGAAGTAGTTCTGGGGATTTCTAAGGAAACTCTCTTTCTGCATTAGGTTAATTTACTAGATTTTCTTTTGAAATGCATCAGAATGTGTAAGGGTCAATTTCTGGCTGAATTGCCACAGTCTTTACTCCCCGTTAGCCGCATTACTTTGCCTGCTTTGTCAGAAAGCTCTAGCAAATCCCTGTCTTTGTAACTCACCCGAGGTGTCTGTGTTGTTGAATCCTCCCCTGTGAGATGGAAGGATCACTCCCCAGAATGTTTTCAATTCCTCCCCACCCCTCACAGCAGGTCTCTGCTCTCTCTCTCTCAAACGTGCCCCTGGGGAGCACGAGGCAGCAACTGCAGTTCTTCACCCATGGTCTCACAGCGGGACAGAGCACGGCTCTGCATTTTACTTCCTTAAACTTTGCTTAAGCTTGGCTTCCTTAAACTGAGAAACACACCAAGAGTAGACCGTGACATGAAATACGTTCCTCAAGGATTATTTAAACTTTCCCAACTCTTCAGGGAAGTTTCTGGTCAGAGTACTGCAGAGCCTGAGTAAGGTACTTAAAGGTATGTTTAAGATCCACTGAAGTTCATGGACATGAATCATGTTAAAGTACTTCAGGACAAACACGTTTAGAATGGACAGTCTGACATGAGCCAAGGGCATATATTTTGACAAATCACCACCGCAATTTGCAGTGCCTTTTTGAAACACGTTTTTCTCAGTTGCAGAATTCTGGTTTTGGGTATGTGAGTTAATGGGGATGCTTTAGTCCAGGGAAGGGTTTGGTCTAACAGGGACCACGCTTCTCTGCCTGCAAATCATCTCCAAAACAGCCTCACAGCAAAGGAACGAGCACAGTTATAAATGCTATGAAATGTAAAGTTGAACTCTCAGGAATCTTATTTGTCATAATACCAAGTAGATTGAACTTTATTATTAAAGAGCTAAAGTATGAATAATAAATTGCCTGCAAGATGACTTACTTGGCTGCGTATCGTGTACATATTTGCAGAATAAAGATTAAAGAAAAAAATTTAATGCCAAATAGCACTTCTATTTTCATCCTATCAAATTATGCTAAACAGTTTTATTAAGATTTAACATTTAACTGGAGGCTATTGCTCCTATGAGAGCTTATTTAAACTTCCCTTGTATTTTTATTGAAATACCTACACCACTGGCATTGGTAACCAGGGATTCTAACGACTGAAAATGTTACAGTTACGTGGTTCCCAATTATATATATCTATGGGCTCTAGTTAAGGGTTTTATTTTCCTTTCAATAATTTAAGCAACATTCAGCAAGCTGAATTCTCAAAATAGTGCAAAATTTTGTCTGTTCAGAGATCTGCATAATTTATGATTTACTAATAACTAAGCACCAAAAATGCCAATGAAAACTAAAGAAAGATGCTTTTATGAGAAAACACACATATATTGCTGAAGAGCTGTTTAGAGCAGTAATAATAAACCAAATCCTGCTTCAGCTCTAAATACCAGAAACTGATAGAAGGCTGAAAAAAAGGAATATTGAAACATGCTTTGTTTTTATTTGTATTTCATCTGTAATTTTCAAAGCAAGAAAAGAAAAAAAAAAGTCCTGCTTGCAATTTTTTATCCAATGAAGCTGATTTTCAGGAAGATAAGGCTTTCTGGGTTTTTGACCTCAACTTCCTCATGTAATGCTTAGCTATTTTTTCTTAATTTTTGAAGTAGGTTGTATTCAAAAGAAATTTAATATTTATTTTCTAGGTAATTTTTTACCAGAAGGGTGTTTTTTTCCCAAAATAATTCGCTGCAAGCTCTTGTTAAAATGCACACTGCAGGTACTGAGGAACTGAATAAGCTGTGTGCAGAAATACAGGAACTTTTATTATTCAGGTGGGCAGAAAATTGAAGGTTTTGTGGGTGTATTTATTGCCATTCCACTATGATCTGAAAGACAGATTAACACAGCTTGTGCCTGTTTAACTTTGCAGTCAGAGTTTTTCTAGACGTTTGTGGGGTGACTGGAAGGACCAGGTTTTTGACTGGGTTTCTGCAGATCACCCTGCTCCCCCCTAAAACGGAGGCTGTGCACGTCCCATGAGCAACACTCCCAGGAGAGGATGGGACCAACGCGCTCCAGGTCTAGACAGGTCTGGCAAGTCTGCGCTCAAGGCAATCACTGCTTTGAAATGCAGTCATTCTCCAAAATATTTTCTTGAAAGAGACATCTGAGGCACGTATTGAGAGAGAAGGATGAAACCCAAATAAGAAAAAAAAAAAAAAAAAAAAAATCTTAAAATTCCCTATTGTCTTGCATATTGCAAGTTCAGCCATGCAGTTCTACACAGTATTTTGTGTTTCTGTCTCACCCCACAGTATGTCCCTTCGCATCTATTTTGCTGTCAGTTTTTTCAATAGTTCCGCAGAGCATGTATCATTTAATCAGACTCTGCAGTCCTAAACACTATTCAGAAATGGAAGAGAGACAAGAAAAAGACTGATAAAGTGCTTTTCATATTTACCCTGGAATTTCACAAAAAAATAACCACACACATATATATTTACATATATTCCATGTATAATTACGGGAACGAGTTATACCAAAGAAGGCAAAGGGCAGTAAGTCTGTAATTTAACAAGGTTGTGGGAGAAAAAGTACAAACTCTAGTGGCCAAATATTTTTGGAGGAGGAGGACAATGTTGTAAAGAAGAATGTGGAATTACATGTGTAGGTCTAGTATTTCCTGAGTCCAGCTATTGGAAGTGTAAATCCATGACTTTAGAATCCAAGATTTTAGAATTCATCAGAACCCTTTTTGGATTGCTCAAGAATTGATTTCATAGATGGAGGGAAGGAGAGGGGGACAACCCAGTAAACCAGCGCCCTTCGGAATTTGTGTATCTGTATCCTTCTGAGGCTGCAGTTACTGCTATTGATATTGGTGACTGTGGGTTTGTAGAAACCAGTAAAAGACAAAATGAACAATATTCGTGGCTTCGGAAGGTGGTTCCCAGAATGGTCAGGTTCAGGCTAGATGAAATAACAGACAAAGGGCCAAGTGGTGGAAACACGATAGTTAAAGGATAATCTAGGTTCAGAAATTAAGACCAGGTTTTTAAAATATGGTCTCAGTAGCGTAGTTGTCTCATCTTAAGTGGAAACACGCTGCAACTTTTTTATAATGTAGTTGAATATATTCAGCTCGTTTATCTGTTATTTGGTCATAGGTAATCTAGGGTCAGCACTTTCAATTTAAACACCTTGTCAGTGTGTTTCTGATAACTGACAAATATTTAACTTGAGCAGAAACAAACAGTAAATTCATCATTCGTTTATCTGGCTTTGGGAACCACTGACTCCTGAAAATACTGCCCAGAAGGGGCTGGCAGAAGCACGAGGGACATGGCCATCGCAGGGCTCTGGTGACTTCTATGGGCTTCACTCATCGCATGTATTTTTTGAAATACTCAGTCACCTTCCAAAACTGACCCAACTTCCAGGAAAGAGTCTGAAAGGGCAAAAGAAGCTGAGCTGTTAAGTGGCCATAAAATGCACTGCATGACGAGTGACTCATAAACAAACTTAGAAACACAACAGCTTAATAATTTGGTTTTCCTGTCTATCAATAAATGGATGTGGAATTGAGTGATTTGAGATCTCAAAGCCAATTTGAGAAAGGACTGTGGAGTTTTTCCAGGACAAGATAGGATCAGTGTCCTCACTGAAATTTACCTCAAACTTGGTGAAATCCTGAATCAAGAAATTTTGAAGTCTGTGGAAAAAACCAGAAGGCTTATTTTGACAGCAATAAGTAACAGATGGAAAGGATGCTTTGCAGAGAGGCAGACATTCACAGGAAGACAAGGTGAATGGAACTTCAAGGCAGGAATACGTCTAATTAAAAGCAGTAAATCACTTCCTCTTTATCAATAGGGGAAAAAAAGAGAAAGGAGACCAGGTGGAATGACTTTACTGATGATCTCGCTGCCACTGGGAGAAAGCCAAGTTACAGTTACAAAGCATTACATTTATTATTAGCTACTAGATGATAAATTTGTACTGATTTCCCCTAAAGAGAAAGTAAGCTAAAGAGAGCTAAGATGTGCTTATAAGATACAGATGTTGATTCAATCCAAGGGATAAAAGGGTTCTACTCTAGTGAGGAGAGATTAGCTGGACGGTATCCCTCAAGGTTGTACATTTAGCATGTGAACACTACAAAAATGGAGACACAATAACAACAGAAGATAAATTTGAAACAGCTGAAGTAGAAATGAGATCATACAGGACCTTTCAAGGATATTCTTTTTTTTTTTTTCCTTTTAATGACCTTAGTGGACTTTCTTGAAAAACAATAGTTTGTCATAAGCTTTTAGTTAAGATTTTGTTTAAAGTGACTTTAGAAATATTGAAGAGATAAAACCCCTTTTGTTTTTAAAGTCTGGCTTAAGTAAACAGTGGTTTCCCAAGCAGGTGTTCTCTCGCTTTCCTCTGGAGCTCCTGGTGCTGGCCACTGACAAGGAGCCCATCCAGTAAGTGCCCGTTCAAGACAACGGTCCTGTTTTAAAGCAGCTTTGCACTAGCGTCATATGCTGCACGCTTAGATTTATCCCACTGAAACCAGAGTAAATCCATATAAGTTAATGGAATTATCTTGATGGAACAGAGGCATTAGAGCCTGGGTTAGGACATTGGATGTTACTTCCAGAAAATGAAGATACACGAAGCACAGATGGGTAAACAGTGGCTGTTCCTCTGCCTGCCTTTTCTCTATGCTCAGCTTCCCTCCGTATCTGATCTGTAGATGTCTGTTAGTCCTTCACAGAGATGCTGAGTAATTTTTTTCAGCTTCTTACATGCCAGACATTAGTATGCTTTCCTACAGACTGGAGAGAATATCATGGAAGAAAAAGGGGTTTACCTTGTGTAATTCAGTGTGTTGTAAGTAACTTCACGTACCTCTTTTACAATAAAAAACACCTGAAAAGCACCAGGTCGGTCCTAACAAAGCAGTGTTGATAGACTCTTTAACAGTTTGACCTGCAAAATGGAGTGCTGTATTGGAAACTCAGGAGAGCCGTGGGAAAAACAAAATCATCAACAGAGGAGCAGATGCACAGCTCGTTTAACAAATGTATTGATTTAGCTTTGAAATCAAAATTAGCAGCAACAGGAAAAAAGTTCTTTACTCAGGAGAATTCAATTTATCCATTGTTTTAACATTTTGTGCCCTAAGCAAAAGCCACAGTTCTTTTTTCTTCGGAATAAATCTGGCAGATTCCAGCCGTAGAGTCTGTGGTTTTCGAATTCAAGAAGCTGTAAATTTTATAACTCTGCGCCCTGCGGTCAGAGCTGCTGAGTGTTGTGTCTGAAGTCAGGTGGTTGGTGTGTTAAAGGTAGACATTAAACAGTTCTATTGAGGAACTGGAAATGTTTAAGGAGGTTGTTTGCCAGCTGTAAATTTGGGAGCAAATGCCAGTTGGCTGAAAAGATGCTGGAATGCATCCAGTTAAGTAGACTAGCACTGGAGGTCTTTCCAAATTTGTAGGTCTGATAACTTGGCTGTATATGCAGACTTCAGTTATTGGGTTGTTAAGGAAGGGCTTTATAATGAATGTTTGAAAATACGATAGAAAACTTTTTATATGTTCATTACTTTGGCAAAATTGCAACTTTGCAGTAGTGTTGCATTCCTGGTGAAAATGTGGGTGACCATTATACATGGTTATACTAGTTTTCAGGTGAGTGCCAGGGACGTTCCGTCTATGGTTTTGTGCCCTGCAATATTGTGTCTCCAGTGCTTTTGCAGTTTGATTTTGCCTTTCTCCTATGTAGCTTTCCTACAGGAGGAAGGAGCCCCCGATGCAGCTCTTGCTCCGAACCCATTCCCTCCTGCAAGCTGCCGGGTGGAAGGGGCTGCAGCTCTGTCTGCTGGCCAGGGCATGGAGGGGAACTTCACTTCTCCCTGTTAGACTGGTGTTTGCTTCCCAACCCAGGGGAGGGGGTGTAGCCCAGGGTCTCAATGTGTGTATGGCCCCTCCTGGCTGGGACTCGGGATTTCCCCTCAGGCATTCACTGAGTTGGAGGGTGAGAGTTTCTTACATCCTTGTGTGGTTGTTCTCTGGAGCAACAGATACCAGCGGGTCCTGTTCGAACTCGTCAGACATCATTTCCTCTTCATTCCCTTCCCTCTGTTGGAGCAGCAGGAGGATGTTGCTCTAACAGGAGTAAAACTGGTTCTCGCTTTTAACTCTCATCCTCCCTCTTTTGTTCTCTGAATTCTGCTGTTCAGGATGCATTTGTCCTGTTTCTTGCCTGACAAAGTAAAGCACGCTTTCAGAAGACAGATGTTCAGTCTAATACATCAAGGTATTTTTATTAGAAAGTTTTAAGCTTTACTGGTTTTTTGGCCACTGACATAGCCCAGTTTTATGACAGTTGTCAAAATGAAATGAGACGAGGGCTAACCCTTACACAAGGTCTTGAGGTACGGACAAAACCTCCTCCTCTGTTGACACATGGCTCACTAAAAGGCCACAATTTCAGCTGCTGCACTTGAAGGAACACAGAGCACCCACTGAAACAGGAGAAAGTGCATCCTCACAGGACCACGCAAGAGGAAATCTGACTTTGACTGTTCATACATTAGCCAGAGCTTTTCTAACACAAGAAGAAAATAAAGCTGCTCTGAAATTGTTTCTGGCTGCCTAAGACACTGAGATCTGTGCTAATACCTTGGACTTGTAGGACCTTCCAATGAGTAAAAGCAAATTAAAGCATTTTGAGGTCTGGTCTGTAAGAAGATCCAGGAAAGGAATTGTTAAATAGTTTTCCAGGACTCAATTCTTATTAGGGTTAGTACACCCTATTTTTTCTGAAGCACATGTTTTGAAACTTTAGATATTTGTCTCCATTTGTCCTTAAGAGAAGGACAGCAGAGTGAAAACATTATTGCAGCCTGTTTTTTCTAAAAACTCTAATGCTCGTGGACTTGAGGTCAAGAGTCAAAGTGATTGTGGAACAGCTGTTTTAACAAGAGGTGGACTTTTTTGGATCAGAAGCCAGACAGCTTTCTAAAAATAAAAATTGATGTAGATGAGAGATTTTTCCTTCATCTGAAGGGGCTGTTAAATCTTATAAAAGTTATACATCAGATAGTGATGAGTAGCCAAGGAGAAAAGAAAGGTCCTGAAAAAAGTTATAGTGGCAACAGTTTGAACAGAGCACAGAGAACAGGGCACAGAACCCCACAGTGATCAATGAGCATAAAGTAAAATATGGAATTTGTGTAATACGCTCATGAGGGAGCAGCTTGTGCTGTGAGCACGAAATGGGTCAGAGTATGAGATCCAGGGATTCAGAGAGTATCTGTGCAGGGCAGCAGTATTAATTCCAATGTTTCCTAATTTTACAGTGGTTGATTTCAATCCTGTTCTTGTAAAATTGTTGTGAAACATACATACATCTATGACTCACCCCTAAAACAGAGATAGGTATAGTATTTCTATCAAGAATATTCAGTCATCGCTCTCTAATTCCTCCATAATCTCACAGGTCAGTCAAGGTGCTCATAAATGGATGTGAGATGAAAAATTTCACATTAAAAGTTTAATTTCCTTGTTCTTTGAGGATTTTCTAATCTGAATCTTCCAACGAGAAGGCACATACTCTCCAATTCGTTTGGAAGTATTTTGCCTTTTACAGTCCTAATTGCTGTATTCTCAGTTTGGATCATTAGGGTTCACCAACTAAAATAAAATCTTTGGCTACTGAGAATGTAAAATACAGCATTGGTTTTTCTTTCTTCTAGAAAAGCAAACATTAGGCTGTCCAGCTCCTTCATGTGTTCAACATTATTGAGCTGGAGGTCGTGTAAATTTTGTCTGAATTTTCACTGTCATGGGTAATTTCTGTTTTCCAATAGGTACATTTTCAGAATACTTTAAAACCTTTGGCTGCCTTACAAAATGTTATTATATTTCTATGTCTTAAATAACATAAATGCATATTTGTTGCTATTTCATGAAACCAGTCTATACAGAGATCAGCTCAACCTTTGTGGCTTGCTTAAGTGCTCAGGTTAGACATCACAAGAACATAACTGATACTAATATTTTGAATGGTAGTCATTAGAAAAGGCTGAAATTGCACCTGAAATACTAGTGCTTATCAGAAAGCATATTTAGGAACTGAGATTAACTGCACCTGCTCTTTATATTACCATGACCAGATCCATACTGGTGAAGAATTAAAATTTAGTAGAGCTCTGTAACTGTAAACTCTTGCACTTGTTCTATTAAGTTCGAATATAAATGCACTTTGCTGCCAAAAATAGTTTCTAAAATAAATGTTGTTAAATAGATATTTCTCCCCAAATTAAGGTATGTGTCTTAAGGTTCATGCATCTTGCATTGATTATAACTCAGAGTTGAAATGAATACAGTGAATTTAGGAAGTTGCCTACATGAAAACTGCAATATAATTCAACACTACAATAGTATATCCCTGAGAGCTGGGCTCCCCAAGTGAAATGCAGAGATTGTTACTGGAGTCAGCAATCACACCTTCTATAAATTTTCTAACACATTATGCTAAAATCATGAGGAAAATATTTTTCCAATCCTTCTTCCCTTGTAGACACTCAAGGATGAGTCCTTTCCTGGACTGAAGCTTTTATCAGCTTCTGTCAGCAGGAGAAAAATACCAGCTGAGGGTCTTCCAAACAAGCTTTATCACCAGTCCACATGGAAGGATCACTAGCCTGCCCTTTGCTCACTAAAATACAGGAAACTTCTCCCATCCCTAAATCTGTAATGCACCCACTGCAGTGCGGCAGCACCTGCCCGTGAGCCCCCAGGGAACGCAGGGACCCACTTGTTGAGGCCAGTGGCAGGAGCAGAGCACTGAGAGCTGGGGCAGGGGCTGACGCTGCACTGACCAGTCTCTGGGTGATGTTTCATGTCTCCTTGAAGGCATTTCTGCTTCACCAGGATTCTGATCTAAAGGACTGTTACGCTGAATGGTGCATTTCTGCGCTCTTCTCTTCTATGCCCTGTAGGTGTTAGCCTAAGCAAACACTTTGCTGTTTAGGAATTACTTTGATGGGATTTAGTTTATTGAAAAATTAGGTCTCCTGAAAATTCTTTCACAAACATGATGTGTATAAATGTATTATGTATTGTGCTAGTTCATCTTCCTGCAGAATAACAGAATCCTTTTTTTCTTTTTTACCTTCTCCCCCTGAACCTTTTAAACAAACCCCAAATACTCCTCCACAGATCCTGTTACAAGGCAAAAATCCTGGGATTGCTTGGGAATATACATTTTCCAAAACCAGCAATGAAACCAAGACATCAGTCAAAAAGCACAGCTACTCCTGGGTGACGGTACAGTCAGAGTGCTCAGCCACGTGTGGTGGCGGTAGGTACCCTCACAGTTGCCAATCCCCTTTTTCACTTTTTTGAAAGCTCATCAAACATTTCAGCTGCCTTTAATTTTGCAGATATGTATCAATACGTACATGGGAGTTACACTGAACACATGGTCCTTATTTTTTTATCTGACAACTTCTAACACAGATGAAGTACCTTCTACTTCCTTTACAGTAAAAAAATATAAATTCACACTAGTCTCAATTCTTGTCACTGGAGTGACTCAGTTTTGTTTCTTTAGGTCAATCCCTCTGCACTTAATACCTTGCTGTTGAAGTAATGTGGGAATTAAATATGTGCTTTGATGATGTTGTAATTTGGGAACATAGAAAGATAGCAAATAACAAGTAAAATTTATCTTACCTGTAGTGAGTAACAGAAGATCAATGTATTATCAAGCCCTTTACTGACAGTTGCACCCTGATCTTCTCCTGTTTAATTAATATTTGAGTTCTGCCAGGTCAGAGTCTGAAATTCTGTACAAGTTGAGGATTTCTTATAACCATATCCCTCTAGGTATTCCTTGGTGCAGACCATCTATTTGTTTTTCTAAATCCTGGATATTCTGTCAGTGAAAATAATTCTGCGTTGTAAGAAAAGCAGAAAACTGGCATGGGGGAAATCCTGCAAAAAGAATTGAGAATCAAAATTTTAGTGGCCTTTAAACTGGAACTGGGTCATGACAGTCAGACTATACAGTGCAGCTGTCTGTAACACCAAAGAACAGAACTGGGTGACCAAGGAAGTGCCACGTTATGCTCCTGCACTGGCAAAAATGCCTGGGTGGAATGTAGGAATATCTTGCTGGCGTGTTGTCAGGCTTCACAGCCTCGCTATAGATGGGCTTCTGGAATAATGACCCGCCAGGAGCACTGCAGACAGAAAGTATGACAACTATATTTTTCTTGCTTCCCTTTATAACAAATAGAGGTTGCAGCACGGATATAAAGCTGACGGAAACATCCGTGTTTCCAATCTGACTTGCTGTGGCCAATGAACCGTGAGTGAGGTGAATGATGCATCTCCATTAAAAGATGGAGCTATAAAATCATTTCATCTCTTAAGGCACCCGCAGTCTTCTCTGTGATCTGTCCTGACGCCGACACTGGTCAGAGCCGAGGTACAGGAGCCTGCAGAATTCTCAAGTCTGTAAAAAGTTGCAGAAATGTTTTGTTTCAGTCTTCAAGCGGGTGAGGAGAGCTCTCAGCAAGCGCTGCTGCTTCCTGCAGGGAATGAGGATTTGAAGAATTATTAATTTTTGCTGGGAGAAGATTCTGCAAATATGCTGTTTATAACTAAAATGCTTCATCTGACTTCAATAGTACCTGTGCTACAGAGGGGGAAATTAATGTTACAAACATGTTGCCAAATTAAATCCTATTTTCTTTAGTTGATGTCAGTGGAATTGTACCAAGGATGAGCTTGGACTTGTTTAGTTCATACTCTCCCCTACTACTTTTTCTCTCACATTTTGAGTGAACGTTATATTTTGACTAAATGCTTATTTTCCTGTATTTTTTCCTAATACTTCCATAGGACACATCACAGCAAAAGCAATTTGTTTAGAAGATCATCGTACACGGGTGAATTCCTCCTTTTGTGGCCCAAGGATGAAGCCGTTAACTGAAACCAAACTGTGCAATACTAATCCCTGCCCGGCATAGTGAGTGCTTTTTATTTTTGTACCTTTTTGCTGTGCCTCATGACTGAGTTTGCCACGACTGAAGTCCTCTCTGACGGCATTGTATACTCTGCTACATGAACCCACTTTTATTCTGTAACATAAACCAGTAATTGTTTAAAAATGTTAGTTGTGTAGGCTTCTGCCCAATGATAACAGTGGAGGCGATATTTCTGATGTTGCTGAGCGAGCCCTCCTGAGGGCTGCGTGCAGCTCTGTCACCGTGCTGGGGTTAGCTATGTGACACTGAGTAAATCTCAGTTACTTAGAGGCCTGTTCTGCCACCTTTTCTCACCTTGAATCAATAAGACCATTTCCTCAGTAAAGTGCTACTCCCTGTGAGGAAGCTTGGCCCCGTGACTCAGATTCCACATATTAGATTAGGTTAAAAGAATCTTGTGAAGTGTAATTAGTGATTTTTGGACAAAACGTCCCACAGAGTATTATGATACTGAGAAGAGGACTATCTAAACCAAATAAATCATCAGCAACGCTCCTGGTGCCCACAAAAATAAATATGAAGACATTGCCTCTGTGCGCACTCCTATTTTCTAAAAGACGTAAGAAAGGCGCGATGCAAAGGAGACAGTGACATATAGATAAGCATTTAGAATCCAGCTGGTCTAAATCAATTGAACTCCTTTAAAAACAAGGGAGTTACTCTGATTTATAGTAGCTGTGGTAGGGGTCCCTTGGAAAAAAAAAAAAAAAGTTGTGTGTTCATATAATTAAACACAGTATTGTGTGCCTTACAATATAAATGGGTAGATTTAAGGACACATTGGCCACCTTTCTTCTGCTGATGTTTTCACTTTTGGATTCCTGAGTCTGCAACCTCAGCATTGCTTTCATTTTATACCAAAGATCAGAAAAGCTGTATTATGTTGGATGAGACATTCTGACTGCCAGAACAGGAGATTTTTGAAAGCAATATGTTGAAAAAATTAAGAGTGTTTCTGTGGGAAGTAAAGACAGTTGAAGAAACATTGAAGCAGAGAGGCAGGAGAAGGCAGAGGAAATGCAGGAAAGCCCTAGTCCCGGTGTCATCTGCTGGTTTTGCTCTGCCACGATGAAAGCAATGGGTGGTAAAAGCTACTGGCTAAGCCCATTCCCATAAAATATCCCATTTAATGGAGTTTAATAGGAAGCGTTCCCCAACTCCTCCAGTCCAGAAGAGGATGGTGGGGCAAAGCAAAAAGATGTGTGTGTTCTGTGGTGGCTCTGTTTTTACATCAAAATCCATAGTTTGCAACATGTTGAACATAACTGAAAAATAGACCAGTAATAGTTGGGAATTTCCTGAAAAATTTAAAGAGTACAGCAGAGTACACAAAATCCAAATGGCAAATTATACCCTATGACCACAAAACAATTGAGATAAAGTTTAAATAATGGCAACACGTGACATGTGAACCCCGTGTTCCTGCTTCAGCAGTTTCTTTAGGCTGCGTTTAGCCACACGATTCTCTCAGTGCCAATCTGAAGTCATCGCTGTAGCCAAACACAATCCTTTCATTTCTGACTTATCTTCTGCCAGAACTATCTTTATGCAGTGAACTCAGTATCACATACACAGGAATGCATTGTGTGAGATGTTCCCAGGAGTCTTTTTAAACTGTGGATGCTCACCTTGGTTTCGATGTGGCATTGATGGGTTATAAAGCTTCACCGAAATCATACTCGATTCTACTGACCGCACACGAGAGTTCCATTTCTGTTAAACAGAGATCCCCATGAACTGTGAACATCCAGTGATGTATCAGTCACTGAACATGCTGAATATCTTTTCTGACACACAGTGCGATGCTTTCATCCTGAAATTGCTCTGATATTCTTACATTTACTATTTTAAAACAGAATTAATGACTTGAGCACTAAAAAGAGTACAAAAAGAAATGCCGTAGAAGCCCCAAGCCTCCTTTAGGGAAAAACAATTCAACTCAAGAATTAATTATTTTAAAAATCCTTAGGATATATTAATATATGGAGGATCTACATGTAAGACCATGTCTTAAATTAAGAGATTGCCATTCAGCTGAGTGAAACGATGCCAGAGTATCTCTGCCAAGCAATCTGCCCAGAAAGTCACGGCATGCAAGATTTCCCATAAAGCCCAGACTGCCAACATCAAAAAATGTAGCATTACTAAATTCCATGGAGGAAACAAAGAATGCTTAATAGCCAGCAAGTAAAGCAAACACAAATACGGTCAGCACAATAGGCAAGGGAAGGAGGTGAATAACATATGAGATGCAAGCGTGTCTCTTTTGTGACATGAAAGAGGCTCCAGACTCATAAAGGTCAGCGAGGAATAATTGCTGCATAAGAACAAAGACTTATTAGTGTGAGTGGGAACAAACTACTGTCCCAACAGCAAGAACACAGAAAAGCATGGTTGCTGCACAATGTTGTTGGATTTCAGAGCTGCCAAATCTGCTCATAATTATTTAGTTATTTGAGCTAATGAAAGATACTCTTGGATCCCAGCCCAGATAATCTTGGAAAATGGCAGTTTACTAGACGACATTAAAGTAGGTTTATTGCCCTCTCCTCTGCGAGGAGAGGAACTTGCTGGGGAGTTACGGTAAGTAAACTCCTAAAATGAACACTTTTGGTTGTTCTACCAATCACTGATGTCAGAAACATCAAGGTGAACTAATCAAAAGTTGTAAAAGGGATTAAAACTGTAATTTTTTCCCCTAGAAGTTCGCATTGCAATAGTCCAAATAATTATAAATAAGACTAAAAAGAAACTTCTGACGTGGTCTGGAATTACATAACCATTGACTTTTCACATTAATATTTCTTTGTCCTGAAATTAGTGCTTTTTATATTTCCCACTGCTTTTGGCAGTTGCTGAAGTTACTAGATGGAGAGTTGGGATTTCTTCTATTCCCAAAAGAATTTTTCCAAAATAGGCTTTTAATCTATTTTTTACAAATTAAAATTAGCTTTGTTTTCAGGCCAATGTGAGCAGACAGGCAAATGGGATCAAATGGGATGCTGTTCATCTTTCTCACAGTAAGAAAAGGAAAAATAAAATAAATCTTTCTTGTCACTACACCTGTATGTGCATGTGAGCTGTTCTCTTCCAGGGCTCACAGGGATGAGAAACTGTGGGAAGTAGGAGAGGCCAAGCAGTTGGATTTGAGACCAGAACCTTTTTCTGGGGCATAAATTATTGTGACTTTGTAAAACTGCTGTTTTAAAATCTGTTGAAATTCAGTGCTGGACCTCTGAATAAGAATTCTCAACTTAAGCAATAATTTGGTCATTCATAATTTCCTTTGTTTCTTCACTTCTGTTTTCCTGTCTTTTGTTATTTATGGTCTTACGTTGCAAACCCTGGAGGACAGACGCTTGGTTGTACTTGTAAAGTGTCCCACGAAGGCTGGGGTCGCACTCACTGCTTTGGTCACAGAAATACTGAGCAGCTACTGGCATTTCCAAACTGAACTTAATCCTAAACAATTGGTAATAATTTTTCAGACTTTGTGTAACTTTGGTGACATGACGCGTCAGTGCAGTGTGTCTGTGACAGCACAGATTTGCCCAACATCTTTTCCTGGTTAAATTTCCTGTTTTATTTAGTTTCTACAGCATCTGCCTGCCAAATTTATTAGTCTGGGGATGTTTAAATCCTCCAGACACTAATGACAGGGCTGCTGATTTTAGCAAGACAGTTCTTTTTTGTGAACAGAGGCCGGTGAGGTTTGACATAAATAGGGGTGGACAGCACCACGCCAGCACTTGTCACCCCGTGTGAGTGTATCTGCGCACAAATGGGCTCAACTGGCTCCACGGCAGCTCTGCCCTTCTGTCAGCTCAGGTGAATCCTCCTCTGCCCCCGAGTCTTCGGAGAGAGGTGTAAAAAGGAAAAAAAATGTACCAGAACTTCCCAATAATTGAATCTTATTGATTTACGGACTCTCTCCCTCTGACTGGCTTCTTCCTTTGCCCTCAGGTCTGTTAGGCTCTTTGGAGGTCTCTTCAGCAGCTGAATGGACAGAAGTGATCATCCTATCATTTCTTTAGAAAACATCATTCTTTTCCTGGTTTAGAGAGATTTTTTTTCCAATTAAAGCATAGACACAGTTAAAAAAGAATGGTGATCTGATAGCCAGCCCCGCAGACCTTCTAGATACTCCACCAGCCTCAATGGCAGCGTCTCTCTCAGTCCCTGTGGAATAAGCTATTCCATGTCGGATTCATAGACAAGTTGGTTCTGGTAGGTGGGCAGTGTAAAGAAGCAATACTAGTTTTTCTAGTTGTGTGACTTAGATTTCATCCCTAGCAGAATTGTCCAGGCTTTGAAGACAGATCTGTAACTCAGGCTTTTTGGTTGCCTGAGCAGGTACCAGCACATCGGGAGAGCAGGTCAAGCAGAATCCCTGAATAACGCACATTTGCTAGGTGGCTCTTATGTATTAATTTCATAAAATTAATTGGACTCCTGTGTTTCTAACACGTCTTTTCACCTTCAAGCTGGTCAGCAGGCGAATGGAGCACGTGCAGCAAATCCTGTGGAGGAGGAGAACAAAGTCGTCTGGTTCAGTGTGTCCAGAAGAGGGCTTTCCAAGGAGAGGAGGTGGTGGCCCATTCACTGTGTCCCGTCAGCACCCCCCCGCAGCTGCAGGCCTGCAACACTCAGGACTGCCCACCCCAGTGGAGCCCCGGCCTGTGGTCTCAGGTAAGCTGGAGAAAAACTTACATCTTCTTTCTCTGCTGGCATAATGAAAATAGTGCCAAAACCTTCCGCTGTAAATGAATAGTGCACTTCGTGAAGGTCAGGATATTGCCAGTGTCTCTGATGGTGAAGATAGTATGTAAGCTATATAGAGATTTTAACCAGACTTCCCAAGTGCTCAGACAGGAGGGCTTTCTGGAAGGGGACACGTGGTGGCCTTTTTGGTACATACAAACAGATGGATAATTTTCTTCTGGTTTCATAACTTAAGGCTCTATCAATTCTTCCCAGCCATTAACCTCCCTTCGAGGTTACTTCCCACCCATATTAACTTTTCTCCGAGATGACAGGCAGTCAAGGAATGAAGAAATCTTTGGGGTTAGAGCTGCACATTAGTGCATGCGCATACGTGAATTGTGGCTTGATAAATTTGTGATTTACACATTCGTTAATCACTTCTATGCTTTTGCCTTCGTTAGAGTAACTATTGCACTGCAGACAGAGCACTGCTGCAGTAATTGCCATGAGGGGCATGAGGCCCCTGGGCAGATTCCTGTGTATGCACACCCTGCACACTGCCTGGGCTCACACAGACCACAGCTCTGCTCTGTCTTTCGCTGGCATTGATGCTGGCACAGACTGTCAGTTTGATAAATGAAGTACAGGGAAATATGGGATTTAAGTGCGAGCTGACAGTACACTTACATCAAAAGGAGCTATGCTATTTTTATTTTTCCATCTTCATTTAGTGAGATTCATGGCAGATTTCAATTTACTGAAAAATCTATTAGTTCTGTGTGCACTTCTTGGTATTGTTACTCTTTAGGAGTTACGCTGGAACATCCTGACCTAAGCTCTCCCCGCTGAGAAGCACAGATTGCCTCTCCAGGGGAGTGCCCTGTAATGTACCATGACAGTAACTGCTCCGGAGTCCATCATAACAGAGTTTTAACACTCAAAAAGAAATGTTTTCTTCCAGTGTATGTGAAGGAAACCTTAGTGTGGCAGGAGATGATAAAAATCTGGTATGATGATTAGATACTTAAAAAGGAAGAACAAAGTCTTTTTTTCCTCCTCTTTAGGATGTGTACAATTCCAGTTGGGATTTTCAAATAAGCCTACGAAAATTAAGTCAATGAGTCCTGCTGAAATGCAGTGAACAGGCCTGTTGAACGAGTTAGTGAAGACTTAAGATTCAGCTGAAAGCTGTTATATCACAGGCTCAATGGAGTCAAGAGGAAAAAAAAATGCAAAATACCCAGCCTCTCCACACAAATCAGAGTAATTTTAAATGAAAGAAGTTTTTTGTTTGTTTGGGGGAAAGATTAAAACCACCCATTTTCAGCAGGCAGACATTTCCGTTGCATCCTGAGTCTCTACCTTCATGAAATCTTTTAAAAACATTTGTTTGATTTAATACAGACAGTGCTAGTGCAGGGTTCTGCCTTGGAACGTGCCCTTTAATTATAAGCACAAAGAAGAACAATTAGAAGAGGATGTAACAAGGTAGAAGCCAGCAGAGTTACTGTGGGGCTGTTTATTTCTTCACTTCATCATAAATGGCTCAATCCTGCTTTTTTGTTGTATGCGAAGGCAAGGAAAACTAGAGATGCCTTTTCATCGGATCCACGGTTCAGAAATGCATATTTATTCACTGGTGACTTGTCGTAAGCTTCAGCTGTAATCTTGGCAATTAAAATATCTTCAAACCATTGTCTGCATTGGACTCTTGTAGTGAGATTCATTTGGTGATGTAGAGATTCCCTGGATAGTTTTCTCTGCCTCTGCCTCATCCCTCTAGGCCAAGGTGAGGACAAAATAACAAACAGCTGAAAACATCTTGCCGTGGGAGATTCTGCGAGGGGAGGTTAGGACCAGCTTTCAACTGGGCTGTCCGGGGAAAAAGGCATTTTACTCACAACTCCAACTTACCTCATCTAGGGAAGAGAGACATTACTTATCTGTTCTACATGGGGGCTGTAAGAGCTCATAGTTTACATTAAGAAAGCACTTAGAACAATGTTTTAGAAGTGACATACAGATGTAATTACCAATGGAATTTCAAGTTTACTTATATTATAATGTCAGCTACACAGCACGTTATCCATGGCTTTTATGCTCTGCTATAAAATACAAATAATGCCAATTTTCATTTCCTCTGGTTCAAAGGAGCATTTCTTTCCATCACAGTGCTCCAAGACTTGTGGGAGAGGTGTTAAGAAGCGGGATGTCTACTGCAAAAGTACGGGTTCTCCCAAGGTTAAAATCTTGCCGGAAGGTCTGTGCAGCGCAGACCCCAAGCCTGAGTCCCAGCAGAGCTGCGTGCTCGGACGCTGCCCCAAGAACGACCGGCTCCAGTGGGTGATTTCTTCCTGGAGTGAGGTAAGACAGTGCCGTTACGTGGCTCCCCACGCTCCTTTGCGGTAGAAATGTGGACTCGGGGACACACACCGCCGTGGGGGAAAGCAAGCTGAGCTGTCACTTGAAAATCAGGTGTTGCAGGCAAGCTGCTCTGAAACCACTGTTCTTTACCTACAGATATAGTTAGATGCACCCCAATGTCTTTGTTTTTCATGATTTTCACTGACTTGAATCCATATTTCAGTTTGCATGTTATGGAACATGGTCTTCATGGGTTTAGTTGTATAATTCTTTTGTAGTTTCCCACAATTTGGGGTCTTTTGCACAAAGCACGTTCTCCTCTGAATGTGTTTCGATAGATCTGAAAGGTGTGCTCTCCCTTTGCAGTGCTCAGCCTCCTGTGGCCCAGGTGTGCGAAAGCGAGAACTAAAATGCGGTGAGAAAACCATCCACGGCAAATTGATCACCTTTCCTCAGAGAAGATGTAGAAACATCAAGAAACCAAACACCAACCTGGAAGAAGCCTGCAACAAGGGAGCCTGTCCATCCCAAACGCTGTATAACATGGTGTCTGGCTGGTACTCCTCACCCTGGCAGCAGGTAAGAATGGGAAACTCTCACCTCTCAAGATTAGAAGATTAAAGGTACCAAGATTAAAGCCAACTCCAGTCTTAGATCGTGCTATAGTCAAACGGCCGATGGTATGGAGGAGGTACCACCAGTGCTAACAGTTCACAGGTGTCTCCTGCACGTAGCCATTCCCTAAAGAAGGTTGCACCACTCACCCACTGAAATGCGCTGCAGCTGGTCCACATCCATCGTGTACTTTGGTGCAGCCCATTTCTTTGTCCTGAAACTGAAGAATGTCACCTAAAAATGTTATTGATGCTCAAAAGGCACTGCATTCCATGCTCGTTTTCCAGCACTTTCTCCAAACTGCACTGTGGTTGAACTATTACATATCTGTACGCACAATGTATTCCAGCATCTGCACAGATTGCCTGGAATTCCCTAAATATGATGATTAATTACGGGATCAGTCTGTATTTGTTTCTACATTCTTGCAAACAAGCTTCTGTATTTCTGGAACTTATCTACTTTATGAGTCACATATCAGTGAGACACACACTCCTTTAATAACACTTACATGAAACAATGTATGCCTGACAATTGTAATCAGATGAAAATGATCACATTTATCTTAAAGACAACTTTTCATGAAACACATACAAGTAAAAGGCTTATTCATTTTAAAATACTTCATAGATCTTCCTGCAAACGCATAGTGTTTTTCCCCAGAAACCACCATAATTGTGGTTCCAGAGGGAGTTTTATCTCTGTTCAGAGAGCGGGATTGGGCCCAGAGGCTCAGCATTCAAAAGAAATCAGTGCTGACAATCAGGAACAGGTTTTTTAAAATGTTCAGTTTGTGTCTTGATGCCTAAGTAAGGAACCAAATTTGCAGCCGCGTCCTTAAATAACCAAACTTTCAGGAGGGAGAACAGATGCACACATCTTTGAAAAGCTGGTCCTGATGGGGATTGCTGAGCAGCCACACATCTGATCCTGACCTCTCTCTCTTTGAAAATCTCATCCAAAGCCCCTGAAAGTTCCTGCTTTGGCTTTCACAGGCTCCCAGAGAGTCTCTACAATGAAATATGGCTTTTACTTTCTTCCTCCCCACAGTGCACAGTAACCTGTGGAGGAGGAGTGCAGACCCGGAGCGTCCAGTGCCTGCGCCAGGGAAGACCAGCACCCGGGTGCTTGCCCCATCAGAAGCCAGCAGTCCTGAGAGCCTGCAACACCAACTTCTGCCCAGTCCCTGTGAAAAGAGGTAAAGCCCAGCTCTATGTGCTGCAGCAGGGCTGGCTGCTTTGAACTCCAGATCCAGCAAAAATCACTTTTTCCACTTATACCCACTGAAGATTAGTATTTGGCATGTTCCCTCATGAATGACTTTTTCCCAGGGTTTCCAGCTTTGTGGTTATTTCCTGATACTACAGCATCTCTCTTCTCGAAGTGAACTCTCTTAAAGCTGACTTGAGAGTACAACTGACATAGGAGATCTTAAACACAGAGATATGTTAAAAATAAATAAGTATGTCAATAAGTTACGGCATTTGGTTCTGAGCTGCGTCTTTATACTGTCTTGTTGAGTAACATAGAAACATCCTATCCTGGTAGTTTTATGATTAAGACCAGCAATAAGAACTTGCCATTTGTTTTCAGCCTTTTGAAATTTGCCCAAGCTTCAAGCTGCACCCATATCCTGGGAGTCCAAAAATGCTTTGTCTCGAATTTACTTCTTACTGCGGTCAGGGAACATGAAGTAAGCTCTGTCCCCGTTTGTAGGTCTGCTGTAGCCTCTCCACCTCTTCAGCGTGTTTTGCAGTCCTAGCAGAGCAGGTTTTGTGTTGCTGTGAATGGTGGGAAGGGAATTCTCTCAGAACCACCACAGAGACAGTGGTGTTTTAGCCCCGTCACATGTATTTGCTTACAAGCTGGTGGGAAAAGAGCTGATGGAGGTCCAGGTTTGTCCCATATAACGCCAGTTATCTAGGTATGCTAAAGCACTTTAAACATTAACTTTCAAAATACCATACGTTAACTGTCTTGTTACCATTTTAAAACCAGGAGCTGAAAGTAACCTCTATAAAACCCAGGGGGAATTGGAAGAGAAAGCTGGTAATGGAGCTGGGAGCAAAGGTCAAGCTCTGGCCCCGCATCTTGTCAACTGACATTAGCCAAGCACCCCCAGCTCCACCACCCACACCCTGTAAATCCCAGTGCTACCTTCACGGGCCACTGCTGCAGGGTATCAGACTGGTCTGTCAATGGTATATACCAGGCTGATACTGAATCCAAACAAGGATATATAGATGAAATGCTCCTAAAAGGGATACTTAACTAGTTGTTTTTAAAAGTAATTGTTCATAACGCTTCAAATCCACCTTCCCAAAAAATTCTGCTGTACTTTGGAGTTTCTGTACTGTATCTTTTTCTGTCACGATACAACAAGCACTTTTCTTTCACCCCTGCCTTCCTCCGCTGTATTTCATGTCTGGAGTAATGTCTGTTACTAATTTTGGCCTTGGCCTGTTTCTCTCTCTCCTCACATCTGCAGGAGCCCTTTCCCCTTTCTTATAACTGGGTCGTCAGGCTCTAGAGATCAATTATCTCCTCACTGCTCTCTCACTTTCTGTCTAAACCAGCAAAAAGAGAGGGGAGCAGCTGTGCTGGAATCACACTGAGGGAAATCGGTCCCTGTTATCAGCCACGCAGCTCCGGCTCAGTGATCACAGTCAAGAAATTAATGTTTCAGAGAGAGTTTACACACTTTTCTCAACAAACTGGGTCATTCCGATCCTCTGTCAGATGCAGTTACAGTCACCGTAACTCCTAGTAAATCCAACTGCTTAAAATGAATGAAAATTTAAACACAGAAATGAGTAAATAGAAATAGGGAACTTACAGCCTGATTCACATCCACTGAGGTTTGTGGGACTCTTTGTGTTCTTTCCAAAGCTCTTTGGATTAAGTCCCAAGAGTACAGGTTTTGGCCATACCTCTGTAATGTCAACATCGCACTTTGAGCTTCAAAAGAGGCATAAAGATTTATTAGCACTGCCTCCCAGTGCTTATAAATGGTTTTGAACAGTAATTCATAATTTTTGAAAATTTACCCTTCTGTGGCAGCAGGGCTTCTTCCTGACTTAATCAGAACACCCTTCCTCACATTGTGCTGTCCGTGTTTGCCATCCATTGTCTGCTCTGGGTCCTCCCCGCGGCACATCCTGCCTGGTGCCCAGCAGGTGAAGCAGCCTGAGAACCGGTGCTGAGCTCCCAGCTCATCCCACTGAGGCTCCAGCAGGGACACAGCGGGAATGCTGCGGAGTGTAAAGGTGTCAGTTCAGCACCAAACTGCCCAGTCCTGGCACAACTCTTTGTTCAAAGGACAGTAACTTCTCTACATAACACGAGCATTTGCAGACAGGTGTACGTTTTTAAAAATAGAACAAAAATAGCTTCTTTAAAAAAAATAATATTTTCTTACTCACTCAAATCTGAGGGTGATAAAGGTACACAAAATCACCTTTGCCCTCATATAAAAGGGAATCAAAAAAAGCCAAGTGGTGACTATTCATAGGAAGTTCCTCCAGAGAGAGGGGGAGGACTCCTGGCCCACAGACCAGGCAGTTCTGTGCTGCGTGAAGGAGCATTTATCTTCTGTGACTCAGCTCTGCTGATCTGAGAACGCAGACAACGGTGGCTGGATTTTTCTTCACTGTCTCCTTGTAAATTCCTTTTATTGACCATGTAAACAGTAGTTCTGAGAGGCGAAGAGAATCTTTTCCCATGCTCACAGGAGATTTCAGTTTAGCTATAAATTTTGCTAAACCTCATTTAGATGTCTTACTGCTCTCTCAGACATGGTGAATTTGTTTATAAATCATCCATATGAATCATCACTCTGCTCTTTTAAAGAAACACGAGGCATTTACTGCAGAACTGGAGAAAGGAGCAGCTATGAGATGTTTTTAAAGCGACTGGGCTGTGTATATAAATGATCTGTATATCAATTCAAGTGAAATCAAATCTTAATTGAAAAATATGGTTTGCATTTATAATTAAAAGCTGGACTTTTCAGAACGAAACATTGTCAGCCCACCTCTTTTCACCAAAATCCCAATCAAAGTCCTAAAAGCCTGATAAAAAGTGTCTAAGAAGAGAGATTTCTTAGGCTGCCCGGATAGTCTAACAGAGAACACTCAGCCCCTCTAGGTGTTGGAACACAATCACCCAGTTTTCCTAAACTTCAAAGTGTGCTCTAATTTTTTCAGTTATAAAAATTTTTATTATCTTTCTTACTGTGTTTTAAAATTCAATTTCTAGTCTAATTTTAGTTAGCCACTGACCATCCTCCTATAATAAAACAGTTCCATCTCTATCAAATTAACAAGTTTGGTCTCTTAAGAAACTAAAAATTTCTTAACAAATCAAAAAGAATCTGGTGTTTTTGAGATGAAAGCTAGTTTGTGGTTCCTATTCTTTGAATCGTGTCACCTGTAGTGTTTTTAACATTTCCAGCCGTGCAGAACTATTACCAACTTGTAGACTTGCTAAAACACAGCCTTACCACATTGCTCTGATTTCTCTCCTTCAGATGATCCTTCTTGCGTGGATTTCTTCACTTGGTGTCATCTGGTACCCCAGCACGGTGTCTGCAACCACAAATTTTATGGCAAGCAATGCTGTAAATCATGCACGAAGAAGAACTGATAGCAGCGTGTTATCTGAACCCTGCACTGACAGGATTCTCTTCTTCAATTTATGCTGGAATTAACTTTGCGAGACACGGTGCCACGTAACCCACTGATGGGAGAGACTTTTTCTACGGGAATGTCTGAGGTACAGTAATTGTTGGATATACGCTGAAAAAGGTATGGTTCTTTCTTTTTTTATATTTGCTGACCTCACTAAAGTACAGGGTACTATGGATCACTTGAACACTGAGACTCGAGGGGCAGTTCTTCATTTTGCACTGTCGTACGTTATGAGGAAGAAATTAAGGCAAGGAAGCCTTTTCTGGCTAATTTACCAGACTGCAAAGCAAGAGAGATTGGAAGCTTGAGGAGGAAGGTTCCAGCGTGGCAGCACGACAGATCCCACTACCAAAAGCATTGCCTTTCCTATTTGTGTGACACGGTGGTCCCAGGGTAGGGCAGCCGCTTCCTGCCACTGTCCCACAGACACTCGCACGGCTGTTGACCGGAGAGCGCAGCGTCCCGCGGGTGGCCACAAGAAGTAACTAGTGCACTACAAAGATAAATGGTGCTTCTCCATTCCACTTGCTGCTGGAAAAGCAAGTTTTGCATCATGCTCACGTTTTTATTGTTTTGAAGAATTCATTTTCTGCTTTGTGTAGAATCTCAGAGGTGGTTAACTAGTAACTTGAAATGTATTCCTAAAAATATTCAGCGTTAGAATATTTGGATTTTTAATATTGCTGTGTTACAAGTAAAATAGAATTTCATATTTCAACTAACTCAAGGAACTCAGACTTATGGAGCTCAATGGTTATGTTTTCAACTTTAAGCTCATTAGCTACGTAATTTTAAAATTTAAACGTGATATTTTAAAGTAGTTTTTTTCAGAAGCTAGGTTGTTTGAATGCCAAGATACTGAAGAATGTCTTCCTTTTAATCTCAAATCTTTCTGCAAATTTTGATCCAGTCTTTAACCACAGGAAATAACAAGAATATTACAGTCCATCAATTCATGCTAAATGTCTCTAAATAGTTATTTATTCACACAGGTTATATGGAAAAAAGAGAAAAAGATAAGTGGATGATTTACTCTAACCAAATAAAAGTCAATTCTATTTTTATACATTCTCCTAATACTTGTATTTAGTTCAGAATCCACCCACAAAGAAAAAACGAAAAGAAATGTAAACATAATGCTGTTTGCAATCCCTCGGTATGGAGATGTGCAGGGACACTACAGAGCAAATGCTACACTTTAGAAAGTTTCTGCATTGAAAAACCCCCAACCTTTTTGCCAAACCCATTCAGAGACAGAGCTGTGTCCACTGTAATTTTCTGGGGAGCGCCTACGAGGGACATATTTATCTAATTCCACCCAATCCCACAACTTTGTTTGATGAATGTAGTTCAGTTTTACTGGTTTTTTAAAGTATCGTTTCAGCGTAAGATCAGCCAGCTCAGCACTAATGCCAGACAGTGGTCACTTAAAATTAGCAGTTCCTTCTGCAACAATTTAAATTAAAAACATGTATTCTGTGATACTTTAAGAAATGATGATTGAAAACAGCTCGACCCACACCGCTCTGTCTTGATATTGGACATCGTGTAATTATAGCCTTTTTTCTAGTAAAAACACAAGGGTTTTTGTTTTGTTTTTATAATTGTGTCCTTTTTATTATTTGATGTAAAATAATTAATTTATTAATGCATAGCTTTTCCTTTATATTTCTTTGCTCACTTCCATAAGTGACAACCGAGGAAAGAAAATGGTAGTGTCACAAAGTATGAATTATGGTGTAAAAAAGGCAAAAAAATATAAGTGTAATATTTAATTATTTTATAAGCTTTGTAATAAAGTACTCTAACTGGTTCATTATATTTGGAAAAGTAAAATTCATGAATAAAATATGGAGGTTATAAGTAAATATCAAGTAATATAAGTGGTGTATGCATTGATTGTCCTGTAGGATCTTTAAGTAAAGCATTATCCCTGGCCATGGGAATGTCTGTGCTTGGAGCCTGCGCCAGCTCCGAGGAGGCAGCGACAGAAGCTGCCCACCAGAAGGGCCTCTTCTTTGGGGCAGTGGAGCTTTGGGCACCAGAGCTAAGTGTGACCCCTGCCTACCCATGCCCCCACCAGTCAGGCCACGGATGGGTTAATATTGGCCGGGAACCCTCAAAACAGTGGGTTTGAGTGTTAACAAGCTGTTATGATGAATGGGACGGGGGTCACTCCTTTCAGGCACTCAAAGTCAGGCGTATGTGCTGAGGTCATGTGAAACTCCTCTACTTTTAAAGGTTTCATTATACGGGCAAGTGAAGAATGTATGACTGGTTATTCAACAGAGTGAATATATTGTAGTTGCCTTTTAAAAGCAGAAGATGTTTGAATGACTACCTTACCCCTGCAGCAGCTGCCTTGGACTGTGCCCTTTCAGGCACAAAAAGGCAAAAATGGACACAACGTCATGGATTTATTTCCATAACACCACAAAAGGTAAAACAGACAAAAATACAGTTGCCCCTCCGCCGTGTGCATGGCAAAACTAACCTCTCTTCTCTCCCCAAAGACAGTGGAAACTCGTGCATCACAGAACCAGCGCGACTCTTCCCTGCGTGCAGAAGGTGGTTTGCAAGGTAAGAGCCCTCATTCCACATTCTCACCTATTTACAGCCTCTCCCCTCTGCCTGGGGACACTTTATTTTTCTATAAATGACTCAGCTAAGAAGTTTCCGAGCCAACCCCTAGTAGGGACTACATTGATTTACTGGATTATTTCATATGTACATTCTCTAACAGGTATTTGCCACTTTTCCCTTCATTCCCCATTACTCAGTTCTCTGACAGCAGCGAGCGATGTGGAGTACTGTTGATAGGAAATTCTGGAAGCACTTCTGAGTTGCAATATAATCTATAGGCGATAATAAGCAATAGATCAGTCTGCTCCTGCAGGATTCCCAGCAAGCTCTTTTGAACATGGTTGGGACTAGCGAGTTAGATAATTAATATGCCCGCACAAGAATTCAGACTCTAAACTGCTTTGTGTTCTGGGCTAGGATTTTGGAATTAAAATGAACTGACGGTTGTCAGTGAATTACAGCATTGGAGATGGATGTTGAAAGAGGAAATATTGCATAAAGATGTGCTATTGTGTGGTTGGATCAACCCCAAGTCCACAACTGTTTTATGGCTGAGCCCTTACAAGGATATTTGGTATACAAAGCTTGGCAGTTTCCTAGAAGGATATTGCTGCGAGGCTCACTTTGTCAAGCAGAATGGGGCCTTTTCACAAAGGAATAGCTCCGTTTCCTGTAGTCAGATTTCATCACTCAGGTAAAGGATGCATCTGCCTAAAACTCAAACAGATATTCAATGAATGGCTTGATTGTGTAAATCAAACTCAACTATCTCGGATGCCCAGAAGACATGAAACGTTGGAGACAGATGAACGTTTCGCTGCATGTGGTTTTACGGTAACATGATCTGCTTCCCCTATTTCCTTTATTTTTCAGCAAATCCTATTCAAAAGCATCAATAAAATAAATAAACATTATTAGTATTTCTATTGTAAGAGAAGTCCAGCCCTACTGAGTCACTGGGACCCCATTGTGTCCAGCACTGTACACGTGTCATGAAAGCCTACGGTCCTGCACGCACAGTGAGAGCCAACAGGAAAGGACCACGTTAACAGGGAGCCCCTTGTGATCAGCAGAAAAGGTGCTGCTGGTGGCTGGGTGGCTGCCTGGGCTCTGCAGAACACTTCAAAGGCAGCTCTGAGCAGGTAAGATCTGAAAGAGCAACACTGAGGAACTTTACCTCCACTCTGGTTTGAAAGCGAAGCTGAGCGTTGCTGAGGATGATAGAAGGCAAGGCAGGAGGGAAGCTGGAAGTGGAACCAGCAAAAAATAAGGTGAGTTCAATGCCGAGTCCTCACCAAGACAGTGACTATCACGAGAGGAAAGCAGTACGTAGGAATTATTCACACTGCTAGCCTAGCGGTTACCAGGGACTACAGAGAGGCAAGGGTTTGGCAAGGCAGTGAGTCTTCTTGCCATCAAAATGAGTTCTGACATAATGCGATGCAGAAAACATCTTCAGTGTCCCAGCTGGGCTGAGCTACAGACAAAACCTGAATTTCTCAATTCACAATGCAATGCAGTAACATCAAAACCAGTTTTTCTCATTCTCCCTGAAGAAAAGCATCCATTCTGGGATCTGTACTTCAAGCTACTAGATATATTATGTACTTTCTGTTCAATAATAAGAAGTGTTCAATCACGAACAGCATCCATTTCAATTTCTGGGTTCTGCCAATAGAGGCAGGAACCTCTAGGTAAGGTTCTCCTCTAACTCCCCAGAGCTTACTTTCTAAGTGTTAACTCAAGCTATTGTCACCACACATTTCAGCCTTAACTGTTACGTACCTTCCGCAACTTAAGACAGACCTCGAGTACCCCTTACGTGACTTGGGCTGCCAATTTATTACATTCTGTTGTGATAATGTTCACAAATCCTTTCATAATAACACAGGAGAGCTGACACAAAAGCTCATTCAAAAAGAATGTGAAAGGGTTTATAATGGAAATGTTTACTCATTAAATTCTTACCTATGGGAAGCAAACATTGCAGAGAAAAGCATACAGAAGAACTCCCTCTTTGGGATCTTCACCTTCTCGTATCACTGTAATACCTGAATTAGGGCTGTCTGATAGGAGAACCAAAGGCACCCTCCCCAGAGCAGGCATCTCCTGTGCTCCCAGGGAAATAAGGGCCCTCTACCAGCTCTATTTAGATTATAGCTGAAGCGATTCAGGGTCTCTGCAGAATTCAAGAGTTATTCTTGTACAAAATACTTAATCCTTGTTATAATGCCTTTTCTGACCACTCTGTCATAGCACTTTTGGTGCGATAACCTCACCTCAGGCACTGCAGGACATGTCGATGACACACTAAACAAACTATTTTGTGGCTTTCATTTTGGGGGGGGATTTTGATAGCTAAAATATACCTTTTGATTGAAAAAGACAGAATAAGCTTTCTAAATACATTCTAACTTTTCAAAGTGATCACTCCACTGATTTTCCCCAAATGCTATCGACAGATAAACCCTGCCTTAAGTGCTTGTCGATTATTTGCTGCATTAATAGTAAGTCACTATTTATCCACAGGAGCTGAGTAAGAAGTTTCAATGTAGAGATCATCATTTCACCCTCCACAAACAGATACTCTACTTCCAAGGCCATTAAAGGAATTTTAACTTCTAAAGAATTTACTGTTCAGCACCCTCCATTGATAGATGATATTTAAACAGGCCAGAACATTTCATTTCTAGACAGAAATACTGCCCATCAGCAGAAAGCTCATCAGCTCAGACTTTTTAAAAATACACTGCAAATGCCAAGTTGCCCAGAACTACCCCGACTTTCTCATTTTTGTCTTTGCTGGTGTGTGGGGAAAAAAATCAACCAGGACAGACAATAACAGGCTATAAACACAGGCTATAAACACAGCTCTCCCCAATTAAATACAGTATATACTTCTTCAAGCTCTATCATTTACCACAATTTAATTTTGAGGTTTTTGGTGTCCACTTCCAAAATACTAGTTGCAAAAAAACCCCCAAGATTACACATAAACAAACTGGAACATCTAATTTGAAAAGCATCCAGCTATCGAGTGAGGCTGTTGGCTGGTATGTGGGCTGCTGTGATACACAGCTACCACAGTACATGTGCTGAACTCCAACTGGTGGTGTGTCCCATGGCCAGTTAACATCTAATGCTGACTCTGTTTTCTCATTCCTCAATTGCAAGGAAATTTGTCACGAAAATCATGAACTTGTTACAACCTTCCTGTTCCACTGAGCCTCCAGCTTGTTCAAGTGTCAGCCCACTCCTCTCCAGCCAGCCCAGCCCCAGCGACGGTAGCCACACCACTCAGGAGTGCACCAGTGCCACTCTGGGGCAGCTGATACAAAAACTTAACTCCCTAAGACACATTTAACACCTGGCACGCTCATAAGCTGTTGTATTTATTGCTTAGCACAGCAATTCTGCCCTAGAGCCTGTACATTTTTGAGAATCCTGCTGACTTTCACCAGTAAGGCGGAGTTAAATCCCCGTGCCCCCCGCCGCAGTGCAGCGCTGCAGGTCAGATGGGAGCACTGGTGAAAACCCTCCATCTGGGCTAAGGAACTGAGAAACAATACATTCACAGACCTGCTGAGGTTGCTACCAGAGCTATAAATTAAGGTTTGGGATTAACAGGGCTTCTGAGCTTTGCCCTGTTGCGATCAAGGGTGAAGGGAGGCCAGCCTGACCTGTGCTTGCCGTGCAGGATTTGCACCACCTTGAGTTTGACCCGCTCTTCAGCATCTCTGCTGGTCTTCAGCAAGGACCTAGAATGGGTTTTTCATCTTGAAGCATAACTCAGAAATACAAACTAGAAGGGAATCTGTCTTTTGGCTGACAAAAAGCAGAGACAAGATACTGCACAGGGTTTTCCAATATTCTCTGGTTCCTGGTTGAATGATTTGCTCACTCTTATTTTACAACCAGTGCTAACTCTATAGTCAAGAAGGAGGAGTTTGTCTCACCCAATTAAGATCATCTGGACACTTTCAAATGCATTCCTAGTATTATTGCACATATTTTGACCTTTTTGTATCAAGTCTGTTGTAAGGTGATAATGTTCCTGCCACTTCTTGTACTTGCGCTGGGGAAGGAAGAAGAGGGGAAGGGGAACAGAGGAGCAGCTACCCTTCTGGTTCATTCCAGACTCTGCAGCTCTGACACAGCAGAATTTGATAAAACAAATCACTGATTAGTTTGGTTAAATGGTTAATTTTATTTAGGGCAGGCATGGCTCACACCTCACACCTGCATGAAGTCAAGCACAGTGGGGCCCTCGTGTTGACTGGTACCAGTAACAGCACTGATCTGCTGAGAAATCAAGACTTACAGGGAGATTAAAGGTCTGTCTTTTCCTTTAGGTCGGAGTAGAGATTCCTCTAACAAGGCCAATTTTAGCATCTGCCACCCAAGCTCTTCTCATCCACATATGTACAGTATAGTTCTCCTAGGCTGTTAATCTAGCTCTTCATTTATATAAGGAACTTAATTAAGGTGTAAGAAGTCCCCAACTATTTCATCTATGCTGTGTCGTCTTATTCAGGAAACAAACAGAATAAAGCAGTTCCCCGGCTTCCTCGATTACACAATCACACTTTGCCCAGGATCAAAGTATTTCAAGAACTGAGTTATTCTTGGTGCTGTTTTTTTGTAAATGCTCTTCCCTGAGTTTCTCATTAACCTTCTGAACCTTGCTGCCTGCTGGATGGACCCCAGCCAGCATCCTTCAACTACCAAAGGACTCTCTGAAAGGAGAGTTTACACCTCAGTTTCCAAATTGTGTTACTGTGGTGGAGTAACTACATACAGGAGGAAGGCAAACACTGGATTTGCCTTTTTAAAACCAGCAGTCGATTAAAAACTAAAAGTACCAATAATGTGAGAATCATACAGTCCTGAAACCTTCAGACATTTTGGCACATAGCTCTGTCTCTTTCGGACAATTGCATCCCCTTTTTCACTGCTTCTCTCCTCCTGTTCCAAAGCTTCCCTCCAAAGCCATGGGGGTTGGGGGGCAGAGTGGGTTGTGAAGTGTCTTGGGGTAATCCGCTCTGACAGGGAGCTCTGCTGATTAAAAGTTATGGCTTTGGAACAGTAAAGCTCCCACTGCTGTCCACCTACAAGTTGCTGCTTTCTATTTAAACCTTAACAGTCACATCTAATCAAGAGAAAATAAGGACGTTTTTATGAATTCCATGAGAAAAATTCCCCTCAGGTGTAGGCTGCACGGTTTGATCAGCTCCAGTATCATGTTTTAGCGTTTCATATTAATCCCACAGATTCTGAGCCAAGAATGCTAGCTTTCATACTCGCCTGACGGCCAGGCGAAAACACTTTGGCAATATGTTATTATTTCAGCTAAACTTGCAATATGCAAATGAAGATTTATGGCAAACGAAGGCTTAAAACTATGCATTTATCTTCACGTGCAAAAGGTATCGTGCAGTTGCAAGGTGCCAAAAAATACCAGAGCTGGGCAGAGAACAAGCGATTACAACTCCCAGAAGGCACTGGAGAGTTGTACATCAGCATTTTGTGTCCTGACGACAGGAAACAAACTATTTCACAGTCTGAGATTTTCTGGAAGATACGGAGCTGACCCAGCCCTCAGACCAAGTATCTCGTTTCAGTGTTTCCAACAGCAAATTGTTTCAAGTGTCAGGTAAATCTAGGTTTTTCAACAAGGCTAAGCTAAAAGAAAAATTACTGTTTTATGGAATATAAGTATCCTGTTGAAAACACCGTGATGGGAAAAAACTGATTAAGCACAGATAACATTTCTGTTCCCTCCTATTGTCCCTCCTCCTCCTCATTTCCCATGCATAAGCAATTAAGCTCGTTCCCAGCCGATGCAGCTTTGCTGCAGTCACAAGAAGGTGAGGAGACAAGATACTGCCTATTCCCCACCTCATCTTGCTGGGGCAGAGCAGGGGAACACAAGCCATGTAAGTAAGACTCAGAGGTGCTCCAGAGAGACACGTTCCTGTGTGGTCTTATTCCCTGCTCTATGTTCTGCAGTCCTGAAGACAATAGGATGACACATGGCCTGGAGATGGATCCACACATACTTTCCTTCATAAGTCAGGGTTTCCAATGAAAAGCATTGGAAAACTGAGATACATGCCCAAAGTTCAGCTCAGCCTGAGCCTTGGGGTCCAATTTTCATCTCAATCAGAAATAATTTCCCTTAACTTAAAGGATTCACAACCATACAAAATCAGGGCGTACAAGCCAAACTCAAGCCACATCTGGTGATAAGGACTTCAACAACAAGAAGGATGTTAAGACTTTTTTCTCAGACTATCCCCTCACACACAAACCACAATTTGCAGATTCTGGAAGCTGCTTGGCCTCACTCCTCCAGCTAACAGCAAGAACAAACTACCCTTAGTTAGGCACAGGCTGCCTCATTCCCTAATTTTGCCTAACTCCGATGAATACTGCACGTTCAAAAAACTGCTGCTGTGAGAAAGCCATTCAAGCAAGACTTAGAATTAGTTGATATAAACATTTAGTTTTGTCTTGGAGAACAAAAGTGGTTTAATTCAAGGGATCTGGTGCATAGTACATGTGGGGCTGGGTTCCCCCTGCCCAGAACTTGGAGCTGGGACCTGCTGTGGCTGATGAGAGGGTGCTCTCCAGTGGGAGATCAGAGAATGGCAGAGCAGCGGAAAAGCTGCGTTTGAGCGAGTTAAAGAACATGAGTGCTCTTAGACAGCCACCTAGTGAGCTCGGCGAGGAATCGGGAGCTGGAAGAAAATTCAGTGAATTCTTAGGGAGACTGGAGTTACACTACAAATACAGTGCTAAAGGCTAAAATCACCAATGTATTTCATGGGTTTTCCACCTTGCAGTAAATGCAGTGGCAGAGCACATGGGCTCTTGAGTTACTGAACAGTTGGGAGACAAGACTCTTCATTGCTTTTACGATTCTAGAAATGAATTCTGGGGTGAGAGTTCAAGTATTAAAAAAAGAAGTCTGAGTGTCAAGTGAATTTCAAAATTTTGTTTAGGAACAAGTGTATGTATAGGTAGTTATATATACCCATTTCTAAATCAAAACATTGCTGTTGACTGAAAAGCTTTATACTGTGCAATAAAACAAAAGGGGCAAAGTCCAGAGGGAGAGATCATTAGAACAGGAATTCACACAGATCCTGCCTCACCCCATGGTGCTCTATCATTTCTGCTAACCTGCATCTGAATGCCGATGTGAAAACAATCTGAAGTCTTTTCAGTGAGACACGAGAACCTATAAGCCCAGTTCATCTCAGGAATAGCATCTGCATTTGCTCATTATGTGTGCTAAAATCTAGCTCCATGAAAGAAAAAAATAAAATAAAAAATAAAGCCTCCAGCCATAAGGGTTCACAGAAAAACATTCAGGTATCATTCCCAAGTTCGCCTTGTAAAGTCATTCCAGGGAGAGCTCCGACAAAGTTACACACTTACAGTCTCCTCTCTGTGCTAGTGCTCTGGATGTTCACAGAGCCACAACATGCATCTTCATCCTCATATTAGAGAGATGCAAGATGCGTGGAATTATAATGAAGCAGCCAGAGCAGGCAGCTCAGTCCACCAGTTACCTATTAAGCGCTGCTTGCTAAATTACTTTTTGCTATGAAGACCACTTGCAAGAAGAAAGCTCCCAGATGGATTATTTTTATAACTGTGGTCATTGAAAAGAAAATGAAAAAAAAATAAAAAAAAATTCAGCTGAAATAAAAAATTAAGACACTAGGGGAAAACCTTATCAAAAATGGTTCTCCAAAGTTTCATCTAATATTAATATGCCACAGAGTAGCTGCAGGGGAGTGAGTAGGTCAAAAAAGAAACAATTAAACCCTGCTGATGATATTCTGGGATGCTGTAGAATTTCTACTAAGATATTTACTGTCTCCCAAAAATCTGATACAGAGAAGTGCCATCGCTGCAGATCCCATCAGTCCTGGGGGCAGTTACAGCCCCTTGATCCTTATTGCTCCAGCCTTGGACATACAGTTTCTTTGTTCTTACAGCATTTGTAATCCCCCAGTCCATCAATACAATAATATACTAAAAATAGCTCTAAGTGTGCTTTGAATTCCTCTCAGAAACATCAGCTCTACATGCCTAATTAAATATCTTCGACACACAAAAAATAATTGCAAGGAAAAAGAAATCTCCCTCATGAGGGCCAGATGATTTTAATTAGGTCTCACTCAGAATCTTCCTGGCCTCACACGGCTCAGCTCGCTGCAGAACACTCACTCACACTGAGATTCCACGCTGTGCTCCAGGCCTCTCCTTTCCCTTTCACACTGCTTGCTGCTCTTCTGTCCCAATTTCTTCCTGTTCCTTAAGAATTTAATGTCATCCAGCCCTCAGAGCTCCAGCTCTGAATCTCCCCAGACACGTGGGGCTGGTGCCATTTGCTTATTTCTTATTTTTTTCCACCTCAAGAAGAGCTAGCCTGCACATATGGCACACTTCTGTGTAGAAACTGAACATATGCACAAAAGTTCCACATAAAATTTGTGGAGGAGGAAAACCGGTATTTATTTATTCCATATAAGAGTTACAGCCCCTTGATCCTTCCCCAGACACAAGCAGGTCTGCTGTCAGCCCAGCAATTGGAATAGAAACTGATCTCACTGCCTGCCTTGCAGGGCAAGAGGGGTTAAATCCTGATGCAGCCCACCAGATCCTGAAGGGTATCACCAGAGGGAGGGTGGGTACCACCACTGCCAGAAGACATCTCGACAAATTTACACTTCTGCCACCTCCCTCCACAAATCGCAGTTTTTCAACCCTTTGTACCCAGAGAAGAATTCGTGCCTCAGTGCTGTGGTGTTCTGTGACCACGCTCAGACATGCGAGGAAAACACTTTTCAGTGCCCCAGCTCCAGATCAGATATTTAAGGCTTTGGCATTAAAGAACTGGGGTGTCTCTAAAGTACAGTCTTCCACCTCCCCCTTCCCAGCCACACTTATTAAGTAGTAGAATTTATAGTCTATGAGAATTGGAATGGTATCAATATCCAGTTTGCTCTAAGTAGATATTTACTACTACTAGAATTATTTCATGTGCTCCAGTATAACTGTGACAACCAATATCTGTTAAAGTCCAGCAAATCATTCTTGTGTGATTTCTCATATAAGTGTAGACTTTTGGTTTGATTTTATTTTTGTGTGTACTATGAGTCCAAACACATCCAGAATTAGGTGTCACAAGCCTCATCCTGACCCTGAAGGACTTTTGTTTACTACAATGTTGAATCTGTCACCTCAAAGGTTCATTCTAAATCTTTCAATGACTTTTGAATATTTTTGTTTGTTTGTTTGTAAATGCCAAATCAGGGAATCTGGCAAATTATAACTTCCAGTATTAAATTCCAGCTGTTGAAAAGCCATAAAAACATGGAACACAGACCTTCCAAAAGATGTCCACTGCAGTGTCACATCACTTCTCCACTTGGGGTCACCTACAGGTGTTGCCCAAATGGCCACTAGTTCCCAGCGCTCCCCCACTGCTGGAGGTGACCACTCACAGGTGGTGTGTGTGACATTTTGGTCTGAACTTCTGCCAGCCACTTCTGTGGCTGCTGAGGCGCCCAGCTCTGCCGTTAGGAGTTCTATTCCTCCATGCTGGGTTGGTTGGTTGCTTGGTTTTTATCTTACTCCTAGTACTGCAATTTATCCGGGAATTTTATCGAGAAGTCTGCTTCCAGTTATCTCTTAGTCACACACACAAACCTCTTTAAAGACACAGTCTCCATGACTCCTCTGTGTGCTTCTCCACTTCAGTACTGATACCTGCACAGATCTTACCAGCAAAATTGAGAAGCCTTTCTCTTTACTTGTTAGAGTTTGAAGCAAAAAAACCTTAGATTAAGAATCATACCTAATTTGGCTGCTTAGCGCTGTACTATGAAGGTATTATAGTAGCCATCAGGGTTAAGAGGACTCTAACCTGAAGCAGTTGCTTTAGCTGTGAAGCCATGTCTGCATTGAGCTTCCTACCAACAAAGCCTAATTCTTCCTTTTAAGCAGCTCATCTGAAGTGTGAGTAAAACTGACCCCAGACGAGGCAGCAGGGATTGTTTCTTAACACTTGAGAATGTATAAAATACATTTCTTTATGTTAGACTTGGAAAAATTATACCCTATGTTTTTCTTTTAGGTATGGCAGTAATTTCTCCATTATGTGGTTAAAATCTTTTCAGTGACAATCCCTAAACCAGTCATTCAGGAACCCGAGTTCCCCCGGAGCAGTTTGACAGTGTGTCCCCCATCATGTATCTAGAAGTCCCTTTCTGGAAGCATGTATCCTCTGTTCCTGCAAAGCGAATGAGCGTTGCATGTTCATACCATCTGCTATGGACAAACATCTCTCTTGTGAAGCCCGATTCAGGTTTTTTTATTTTTATTTCCATGACCATTTTTTTCCTGATACAACTCTGTAACCAGACTCACCCCATGAAGTACTGATTAACAGCCCTAAGACATTGCAGAATTTAGGCTTGTGAAAACAATAACATGAACAACTTCTGAACCTACAGACAGGGTCAGATATACCCTGAAATTCTGTTCTAGGACTTCTGTTCATTCGACAGTGTGTTTAATCCTGTTGCTCTGCTGTATTAAGTGAAGAGTCCAGGCAGGAACTGAAAGGATCCAAGAAACTGAAAGCAGCCCAACTGTCTGTGGCCCCTGGAAAAATACTTCTCATACAAATGAGCATTAAGCTGCATGCATCTCTCTGTGGTTTGAAAATAAGGACAGGACTTGACTGAATAACTTTAAGATCATGGGTTTAACCTTTAATGATTCAGGGCAAAAATATCTCTCCAGGGTCTTCTAATTTAGAAAGAAATGCTATGATTCTCCCTGGTGAACTACTCCTGTAAATGGAAATCTGGTATTACCCAAAGCCTCTGGAAAATACTCTAAGTAGACTGGCAAAATTAGAACCATGAATTCTCTTGCAGAGGACAGTTTAGTGGATTTTTATTGCTTCCCAGATCTTTAACTACAGAAACATTCCTTTTAGAACTTTGCAGACCTTTCATAAAACAGATTTTGAATTACTTTGTTGTTTCTGTCCCTGATTTAGTAACTGCAGATTTTCTTTTTAAGACTTGAAGGCAGGTAAGACAGTGAAATTACAGCTGAAGCTTATCAGAACTTGAAGTATGGAACTGGAAATTCACCCCTGGTATCAGAGTAAAGCCATTTTACCACAGTAACATTGCACATCGACATCACACTCTCAACACAACACTCTGGCTCTCAAGCCTATGGAATTAAACATCTAGGTGATATTGTTTTACTATGGTTCTATTTTCTTCACATCTGACATACCAACACAGAATACAGAAGAGTAACCCACAGAACTAGGAAAGCGTATCTTTAGATCTCTGGCATATTTCATGTACATGTTTGTGTTATCCCATGAACAGGAAATACACAAGAACAGAAATTTAACTAATAAAGTTTGCTTCAGGTTTTTTTGAGCTGCAGTTGACCAAACTAACATATAGCGTGTGCTTGCAAGCAGTGTTTTGCAGACATGACTTGCCTGTGATTCTTTGCAGGTAGTTTCAAAGTCCTATCAAGAATAGGAAAAAAAAAAACCCTACATTTGCTGGCTGAGCAAAAACTGATTTGTTCCACTTTAGCAAAAACAACCTCAGAGACACAAAGTTGTCACACTTTTTGTAAAAGAGAAGAAACACTGACCGTTCTGAAAAATTAAGAGATACCTACTGTTTCAATAGCATTACATGGATTAACAGTGTGCCTGTATTGATAATACCTCTGGGCTCAGATGACAGAGCCAACAGAAACATGGTACTGAGCTTGCAGAGAGCTTTTCTCTCTTGTCAGTGTTGCTCAGTGCTGTGCCTACCTAGTTTTGGAGAAAGTCTCATATTTTGGATCTGAAAGAAACAAAAAAAAAACAACCCCTCTCTGGTTTCACAGATTTAGGAGATTTAAATTCAGGCAGTCTGTGAAACTTCATAGAAGCAAAAACTTCCCACAGCTCATCTAGAACTTAAAAGAGGTGTTTGCTCATTCTATTTGATGTTTTACGCTCTTCATGTGAGACAATTCCCTCCACTGATCTCCCCCAGTGGTCTTAATTTCAGAACAGAAGTGTTGTATCACAGAAGCAGACTGCGTGCTGAGACGGTAGAATAACTTGTAGAGAAACTCATATGTCATACAGGAAAACTTTGAAAGCAAGTTACAGGTGTTTAGATTATTACAAAATGAATGATAAATCCTTCCTTTATACACTTTTTGGACATTATTAGAAGAAATACTATAACAACTATCCCCAGAAGTGTGTTATTCTGGCTGTTCAGTACCAATAAAGCCTGAAAACTTTTTACCTTTTTCCCCTTGTTCCTGTATCTACAAATCAAGAGGGCTGCGGAACAAAACTGTGAGGAGGCTGCCACTAATGGGCTCTGAGAACATGGGAAGAGCGAGCTTGCAGAGGTCCCCCGACTACAGCTCGTTGCTGTGTAAGCATGAGAGGAGTTGATCAAAGGTCAGTGCAAGATCTGAAAGAGCACACCATGCAAAGTGGGAAAGGTAGGGAACAAGACAACTCTTCAGGTAGATTTGACTGGCTTGACCTGCTCACTGGATTAAACTGTGTCCAGATCAAACCTAAGCAGCATAAAGTCTCTGTTACGCTGCTCAGAGCGCATTAGAAGGGTTGGCTCTTACTTAAGAGATCTGGTGAGTCTTTGCTTAAGGGCACTACCACCTTCAAATTACAGGCCAGAAGGAGTTTGGGCTTAATTCAGATCACGGCAAAATCATCAAGATGGTACACAGGGGAGCCCTGCATGAAGAAAAGTTTTAATTTAACAACTTTCTATTTCTTTCTGTGATTTCACAGTAGCTCTTCTCTCTGGCCTTCTGAAACCCCTGTATAGAAGTAGATGGCAAACTGGCTGTACTGCTACAAGAAGAATCCTTGCTTCCTTCCAGGAGGAAAGTCTACATAAATGTAGTTCAAATGTTTCCAGCAAGTGACAAAAGTCAACAAGGAACCTCTTTCATGTGACACCTATTTCTGAGCTACCTTTGCTATTAGCATCCTTTCTGAGTTGACAAAAATTGAAGCAAGCTTATTAACATTACACCTGTTTCTTTAATATACACCTCTAAAAAGGTGTTTAATGAGCACCTTTCACAGCACACAAGCTCCCTAACCCCCCTTCACAATCCTACTCCATTGAACCAGGCACTAAACACAATGCATAAATGAGCAATTGCATTCATATTGTTTGCCTGAAGGTTTTGCACATATGTGGATCTACTCGTATGCTTGAAGAAAAAATACTCCTGCAAGTAAAAACATGAGCGTGTCCTTAATATTGCCCTTCTGAAAATAGCTCAGCCTATTTGTAAGAATTCCTGCAATGTAGCACATGCTTCATCTTTAGCTCAGAGTGTTAGCCAAGTAATAATCAGCACTCAGCAAGAATTAGAAAGCCAGTTTGTCACAGTGAGGTCATGGGGAAGATTATTCCTGCTTTATGTCTCCGTTTATAATAAATATTCCATAGCCTGTCATGGAAAGGATGTAGAACATATTTATACTTCCAATCTCCCTTTTCACATACAATTCATCATCTTATTCTGGTAAATTCAATAGCAGCCTATTCCCTTTTGTCATTTTTTACATGCCTCCTTGCTCAGGAGAACCAATAATCTACCTTAGAGCACAAGGGAGATACACAGTATCTTTGAAAGTTAATGTAGTACAGATCTAGATTAGCAAAGGTGTTTAGGTATTTCCTTTTAAGATAGAACCTAACTCTACAAATCTTCTTCTTAGAGTCAAGTCAAACATATGATGCACTCACCTCACATTTAGGCTGCTTCTGACCATCTGTTGAGATACCATGATTCAATTTCACAACTTCAACTTACTCCTATCCAAGTATTTATTACCAGATAAATGTGGGGTTGGAAAAGCAGCCTAGATGACAGTGTAATGGCTATCTCTTCCTCTTTCATAAGCAGTTTAAGGAGAATCTAGTGCATTTCTCAGAACACAAACAAACTCTTCTCCAAGAAAGGCACCAGCAAATGTGAGCAGTGTCTCACTACGTGGCAAGGAACTATTGGAATAACTTGTGGTAGTCATTAAGGAGTTAGTCCTACCCTAAAGGGATCTTGGAAGAACATCCTAGAAAGTTATCTGCATGTAGAGGTGCCAAGGAAAATGGAGATGAAGTTGGCTATTGCACAGCTTGATGGGAGTGCTATAACAAAACATTTTCTGCAGATGGGATTGACTACGTTGGAAAAATCAGGCACCCAACTACAGCGTCTTAATAGTCAGAAAAGCCAGAGCAACTAGTCCAACCTCTAACGGGTGGCCTTCATCTGCCGTACCCATATGGTCAGGGTTCAGCAGACATTAGACACAATTTTCCTACATCCTCAAATTCTTTCAGGCAATATGGCAAAGGATTTGGGTGTGGTAATTTTATACAGACTGGAGACTCCTCACACCAGGAAATTCCCTTGAGAATATCTGGAAAACAGCAGATGCCAACACCAGCTTGCAACTTGGTGTTGCCAAGTTTGCAAAACAGGTTGGAAGAAAAATTCTAGGTTCTTTTCACTCTGAACATCTTAGTAGCACTGCAGTGACCATGCAACTTGAAAAATAAAATAACAAAATAAATCAGATTGAAGAATGTATCATGAATTATAATACATTCAGGTCCCAAACCACTAAAATGTTATAAAAAGGCAGAAAAAAACCCATGTCACCTAGGATTTCAACAGGATGGTACCTCAGAAAGGCTTATAGCATGAAATTGGCCAGAAAACAGAAAAAGCATTTATTTACAAGGCAAGGAGATAAATGTTGTATCTGGGTCCACTATAAATATATAAAAAATATTTTAAGGCAGACTATTGAAGCAGATTGAGTACAGACAGCTATTTCTTTTTACAAAACATATGGGAATGATCAAAATGGAATTACTCTTTTCAGAAATCCAGGCATGAAGTTCTGGGGAGCTTCCAGTTGTACTCCAATAAAATAATTGCTTAGAGAGAAAAACATTCATTTTTTTTTTCTATGAAGAAAGTTTCTAATCCTACATTTCTTAATCCTGTAATTCTTACCCAAATGTCTTTCCCTGAAGTCTACTGCATAAAGTACTCTCAAGCCAGTGAAAAATGGTAATGAAAAAGCTAGTAACATATTTAAGCTTCACAAAAAATAGATGTTTGCCTTGACACAAACTTGAGAAATAACGTGCATATGGATTTTTTTTCCCTCCAACATTGCAGCAGTTGCTGATGGGGCTGTGCAGCATATCATAGCAGAGCTGATTCTGCACTGATATTCAATGCCGAGCAACACTTCACTATTTCACACAAAGCTAACAGAGGAAATGAGTGCACCTATCCTTACGAGGAGACAGGACAAGGATTCTGGAAGTAGAGAGGAAAAATTATTCCCCTCTACCTCTCCAGAAGGTTGGGAATCTGTTAAAACCCTGTGGAACTTTGTGGAGTTTTTCCAGCCAATTCACACAATTGTTATTGCAGGACACTAAATCAGAGAAAGGATGAACAAATGAATGAACAGGTATGAAAAAACCACACCAAGAACAAAGCAGTAACCACATCTAGGTGTTGAAAGATATCAGAATTCATATTTTGAGTCTCTTAAACTACCATCTTGCTCTAATGACCCAAATGTAAGTACCCTTACCTCCATCTCCTGATCTTTTCCTCAAAACATACATCTCTGTTGCAGATCTGACCTGGGTCATTTCCCATAGCTGCTCCCTACAAGCTCCTGACACCAGCAGGTAGTTATTACCTCTGGCTGTTTAACTTTGCAGTAGCCAGATCTTCTCTTCCATATCCAGGAATTGTTACAACCACATCATTCAGTTCAATGGACACCTCCAGTATTATTATAAGGATTCTATGACATTTTAGTGGCCATGAACCTCGTTAGGTTCACACAGGCCCACTTCTTGAGCTTGTCCAGGTCCCTCTGGATGACACCCTGTCTCTTGGGCAAGTCAATCACACCCTTCAGTTTGCTGTCATCTGCAGACTCGGTGAGGGTGCACTTAAGCCCACTGCCCATTTCGATCCTCTAACCTAAAGCTGCTGGTAACCCCAACAACAGGCTCTGCATTCTGATACATATACACACACAGATTTTCACATTACATGTAAAATACTGGTGTTTATCTGAAAAAAATGTCAAATGAGCTTAAAAACTGCCAGGTTTTGAGAGTCCTTCTGAGGCTGCAGCACTTTACAACTATCAGCACGGTGTATAAAACAGTCAAGGGTTAACACTGTTTTAACTACCCTCCTCAACCAGCCATTCGCAGTTGAGAAAGCAGCACTAGCTCCTCCCTGCTCCAGCTGGGGAGGCAGAAGCAAGAAGTTTATGTCCTTTCTAAAGTAACATCCACCATTAGGATTTGACCTACTTAGAATTCAGGAAAGTCACCTTAAAACCTGTATACAATCCAACCTCCCTTACTGAAGCCTTTCCTTTCCCATGCAAACAGAACATAAAAGTGTTTTCCTGAATAAATCTTACAGAAAATAATAAAAAAGTATCAAGAGGCAAGCCTCTGAAAAGTGAGAGGAAGGATTAAAAACATGCAAGACAAATAAAGATATGAACACTGAAAAAAAACAAACCCCAAACCTAAAGCACATCAGTAACATATCTTCAGTTAAGATGGGCTACACAATAAATCTGTCACAAAAGCCTTCTGCAGACTCAGGAACAACTATATTTTTTAAAAAAAATCCTATAAAAACCACTGAGCACAGACCCAATTCAGTATAACTAAATACTATTTCTTCTTGGATGTAGCACGAGTGCAGCACTCGGTTAAACCTCTGGCCCTTAAAAGCACTTAGAGAAATACACAATGCAATCTTGGAAGCCAGGCAAAGACAGATGGAAACGAACAATAAATGAATGGGTGGCCAGACAGAGAGAAAAATCTCACCCAACCTTTTATCTTCCATCTACTTCTCATTGTAACTGTACCTTTACACAACCATCAGTTCAAGCCCAGATTTCCCTTCCTGACACTGGATATGGCACAAGGAGTGTTTACAACAGTGGAATGTGTTTAAACGCACACAAAAAAACAAACAACAGAATTAAAATCTGAAGGTAAGCATTTGAGAACAGAGAATCTTGAGAAAGATTTCTCTAAAATAAAATATTGTTATTTCCTTTGTTTTTCCATATTGTTCTTTAATCTTCCTCCTGGGGGGGGTCTGAACAACAGCAAGAGATAAGCAGAGAAGAGATGAAAGAAGGAAAGATGCAGCTTTGAAAAAAGTAAAATCTGCTTCTTTTTGTCTATCTCTAGTATCACCTGCAGCAAGATGGAAAAGCAGTAGGAAATGTGCTGGGGTGGGAGCTCTGCTGCAAGCTGCTGTAACAAACAGGGCAGTTTTGCATGGCACACAGTAGAGTCTTTTTCATCCTTCCCATCAGGTCTAATGATATTTGACACTTACACGTGAACATATAACATGATATTTCAAAACACTGCAAATCATCTTTCACTTAAATTTATGTTGCTGCAGTGGGGCAGAAGGGAGGACAAAATTCCAAGCAGCTAAAAGCTGGTAGATACCGAACATTTTTCCAGGCTCAATAAACTACAACAGTCAGTGAAATCTTCTAAGGGTTTTTATCCAGGAGGATTGGCACCTGTGATGCCACGTACTGTACCACCACAGCTACTTCAGACACACACAGGACTAGTATTTTCTCCTGTCATTCAATGTACAGTGATAATAGGAGACCAAACCTTTCTCTTCCTCTACTTTGCTACCTAATACAAAGTTAGTTCTCCAAAAAATAAGTGATAGACAAAGTGTACTTAGGGCTGAAGGCACATTTATAATGCAGCACTAGATTACTTCTTCAAACAAAACTAAAAGCCCCCAAATATTAGGGGCTTTAGGGGTTCTGACTCATCTACATCACACTGCACCTCCTTTAACTATCACTTTCCATCCACATTTACTAGACACAGAGAGTACAACAAAACCATTTTCAACAGGATTAGCAAATTTGAATCAATTGGTTTAATTGATGCAAAGGACAGAGGGGTTTCTGGTAGCAAACGAAAACATAGACCTCCACTAGAAGCTTCCACTAATTTAGATTTCTTACTTAAAAGCAGCAAAACACTTTGAGTTGTCTCTGGAGACCAGTTCCCGAGAACGGGATTGGCATGGAGTGCTAATTCAATGCATCAAAGGACACTGTTCCCCAGCACTGACATAATGTGGTGTTATGGCAAAATCAGATCGATCTCAGGACTACTCTGTAGTCAAGCATTTCAGGGGGCTGCAAAGACTTCACAGGAGTTGCAGCACCAAATTTTATCACTTGTGTCAGTTTGATTGGGCTGTATTCCAGCTTCAGAGATATCAGCTATACAGAAATATTTTATTGCTTGTATATCGGACAACAACTGCATTATCTAGTTCTAGAAATGTACTTGAAAGGCTGCAAATAAAAAGCAAAATTTTGCAGGACTAGCATTCCAGGCTGTGAATGTCAGGAGGGCACATTCACAAAGGGACACTGGTAGCATTTTGTGGTCCATAGTTAAGTGTTACTGCTATTTTAGCAATTGAATAATGATGGAAAAAGCTACAGCAACTTTGCCTCGGGTCACAAGGGAGATGGGTGTATAGATTCAGAAAAAACCTCTGCATATCCACCTCCCTGCACATTAGCTCCCCATCTTAGGGAACACTCTTTGATAAGAAATGTAATATGCAGTCTTTTGATTAAATAAAAAATTAAAAATAATAAAAAGACTAATTCTGCTGAGCAGAAACTTCGCATAATGCTCATCATAGCACTTAAACAGCACAGAGAGGCTGCTTCTGAAGTTATGTACTCACTTGCTCTAGTGCCTATCACTACCTTCCAGCAAACAGCTTATTTTGCAGAATCGCTGCTATTCGGTACCAGAGATGACAACACCAACTCTGCTAACAGAGAGTTTACTTCAGCTGACATAGTAGAGAGCTGCTCTGAGAGCAAGAGCTGCAGAGTTTGCATTTCTGTGATGTTTTGAAACTGATCCAACATCCATTCCAGCTGATGGAAAGACTCCTGTTGACTTCAGCATGCATTATATTAGGCCCTTGGTGCAGCTAGTCGCAGTGACAGTGTTTGAATGCTAAAGTTCTTGAACCCTTATGCTACATGGATATTTCACAACTGAAGCAAAACATATAAAGCAGAACTAGCAGAAGTTATTTCCCCTCTCCTTCAGTGCTCATTTTACAGTCTACCACAAAAAAAGTACCAGTTACTCCAAGCCGCTCAGAAACCTTGCTTTTACATGCTTTTGTTCTTGGGAAAAAAAAAGAAAAATCAGACAAAAATATCAGCTGCATTGTCTCAGTATCAAACAGATACTTCAAAGCAATGACTGTCTTAGTTTTTTCAATATTTAGCAGTTAAGAAATGGCCTGTGTTGAGAGTTGAAAAGAATCAGCCATTTCATCTAGTGGATTGCAAAATCCTAGTTAAAACCTTCTTCCATTTCAGGCATGTCCCTGAATCACACAAGGCCACGTGCTGCCTTGATCATGGACCAAGAGAAGAGGTTCTCTCAGGAGACTCAGCTGAAAACTTCTCAAATATCACCTCATGCTATGTACTTCAAAACTAGTTTCAACAGTCTGATTTCTTCCCCCCAACTACTTAATTTCTAAAACTGCAACTGCCTCTAAAATTCACACAATACATACAGGAACCTTTCAATTCCTAAGCGTAGTTATCTGGTGGTTTGTCCTACTATTACTGTGATTAAATATATCGGTTGTCAGCAGCAGGAGCTCCTACTGACAAATCATCAGATACTGGAAGTGCTTAGGAGAGAAAGGGCTGTGTGTGTAAACAGCACTTTCCCTGTCTTCCATATTTTTATCTATTTTTAAGTGCCTCCATAATATGAGATGTCACAACTAACACAAGAAATTTAAGTTACTTAATGTTATTACACTGTATTTGTCCCTTCCAGCAGTGAACCCTTTCCCTTTTTATTGTTTAGCAGAACAATGCCTACACATGGTGACAGTGCTGTGACCAAGGCTTACCAAGTTACAGGCCTTGGAGATTTAAAATCAAGGTGAATTCTATCCCTGCAAGAACATATTTTGTTTTGTGGTTTTTGTTTTTAAACTTAACATAAGATAGCATCATCGGGAGAAAGACATATCCTGGAAGATTGTTTCAAGAGTATGAGGATTACAGGCTATCCATGGAAACAATCTACTTGAGGTATTTCCTAGAGATCCTATCACTGTCATAGTAAAATTTCAATGTGTGAGGCAGATAAATATGGATGGCAACTGAGCTGCAAATTGACCTTGTAGGCTTGGGATAGATTTAGTCACTGCTGCCAAAAAAATTTTCAGGTACATCAGAGATTTGTGCCCAGGGGTCCTCTTCTTACCCAACTAACTTGTAATCACAACTGTCAGTTTCAGAACATTTATATGACCCTGTGGAGTGTAATGTGAGTCAACCATCTGAATGTGAAATTCGTTAGACAACTGCAGCATGCTCAGTGGGAGCAGACTGTGAGACAACGGCGATGTATAAGAGAGGATGAAAGAACAGGTTAAAGGGTTCCTGCAGTGGTTTTGCAGGTTTGGGAATAGGTGTGCACACATTATGTGCCAACGTGCCTTCTCACACACCTCAAAATAGATCATTTGGATGCTGTGAAAACTTCAGCAGTAACAGAACCTGACACCTATCTCTTCCAGTATCAGGGTATAACAATGATTGGACTACACTTTAATAAGTCTTGCCATTCCTCGTTTATCAAGGACAAGCTTTGAAAGCACAAATCGCTAGATTATAATTTGGCTATAAGAGGTGTGAGCAGCCCTCCCCATACCATTCTGCCCATTACCCACAGCACCTCTTTGCCTGTGCCAATCACTCACCTGTAAATCATTCTAATTGTATAAAGAGGTTTCCAACACTCCTAACTCGTGTCTAGTACAAGCAGGGTTGATTTATTACTCCTCTCCCACTTATATTCCAAAAGGAATCTATTGACACAGTTAAGAACTTTATGTAAAGCTGAACCCTTAAGCAATGAGAAACTACTTGGCAGGCTCTCACTGAGTTATCAGTTACATATTTTTTTCATTTAAGTCTAATTTTACTTCCCACTTCTATTTTTCCCCATAATTTCTTATTGCTTAGGTGGGCACTTACAGAGAAAAGCAGCACTGCTATTAAAAGAATCAATACTTACATTGCTTCATTCTGTTTGCATCCCGTGCCCTTCATCTACGAGGAATGGTGATCAATTATGAAGATCTGTCAGGTCTGTTATTACACGAGATCATTTATTCTGTTAAGAGGATAAAGCAAAGTCAGCAAGCCAAGAACATATCAAGTTAACTACAGTCTCAAAGCCTACAGTTACAGCCTGTTAGAAAGACAAGTAATTTCCTATGTTCTAAACTCAGAGCTTAAGAACAAAGGGCCAATTCCCTTCACCCTGACCAGTCAAGAAATTTAATCAAGAACCACAACGTACCACTTGAGAATTTCTGGAAAAACTTTTTCTAATTGTGCTTTTACCTAAAGGCTTTCCCCTTAAGGCCTCCTCTCCAACATAAAAACCAGAATAGCCTTTATCAGATCCTCTCTATACTGGAGCAAGAGAATTACTTAATTTCCCCTAGGTGGCCCAGTTCAGGTTCTGTGGGAATTACAATTAGGGCATGCAGCTGTGGTCTCTTGCCTCTTTAAGGCAAAACCATCAGATGCCCAAGTGCACGGTAACAGGTAAAAAGAAATATATAAAGCATGAGCAAAATACAACCTCCAGATCTGTAGGAGCTTGCTGGCAGTGTGACTAAGCTCTAGTATTGTAACTGCACAGGGTACACACCGTATCATTAAACCTGCAAACACATTTGGTTGCTGACTAACCAGACTGTAGTTCCACACCTGCATGCCTAATCCAGGCAAAGGTAAGGTCAAAGACAGACTTTGTTTCTTAAGGTTTTATAGTTTTGCTTTTCTTCACAAGATAAAAGACAAAGATAGGAGCAGAATTTCTTCTAGTGATTTTCAACCAATGCTTTGAAAGAGGAATTTCTGAATATTTAAACTTCCTCACAGTGGGAATTCTGATATTTGTAGCCACTGCCAAGGAAGGATCTTTTACTACTAAACTGGTTGAAACTGAAAGTGAACATACTGCAGAGTCCGGGAGAGATGCCAGAACTGTGAGTTCTCAGAACAGGTATAGTGCAAGTATAGCATGTTCAAGATATTTTCTGTCCTCGGCAAACATCCTCATTTGGGAAGGACTATGTTGAGGGTAAAAAGCTTTTTCATTCTGCCCTTCCATTCAGCAGTGATTTAAGGAGCTAATTAGTGCCAATAATTGAGGTCCAGATCCTAAATAAGCTTAAGTGCCTATTATCTATTGCATCTCATAGCAGCTGAAAGCTATGTACCTTGGAGGATCTGTGCTCAAACTCTAAGAGATCCAGCTCTATACGTTGAATCTCCCCTTGCTCTCCAGTTAGAGGAAGCCCAGGCACAGGGAAACCAGTTCACACTTCTGCTCAGAGCTTACAGGCAGGAAGAACAGCTAGAACTGAGAACATGAAGAAGAACTTGACCCCAGGTACCAAAACCACTAAGGTTTAAGCTACTTGCATCTTCAAAGCCCTGTGTAAGTTATTGCTTCATATTTAAAGCCCCGAATCAAAAATTATTTCTGTTAAAATGCATTAGATGCTAGGTATCTGCTTGAAGGTATGCATAGTACCACAAACATCCTTAAGAATGATACTTAAAATAGGTTTTTCTCTGTCATTCTGCTTCATGTGACCCAAAGCAGAAACTATGGTCTTAAACCACACAGCTCAGCTGCTGGCTAGACCTACACCATGCAGACTCTGCTATTTCCAGGGCCCAATTTTATTCTCAGTACAGATTTAAATGCTACAGAGTGAGTGGAGATTTTCCAGATAGTGGCAGGAGTGCATTTAAAGCCAAACTTCTCTTGTTTCTTACTATTCTCCCACATTGCTCATTTACAGCTTTCTTTTAAAATGTGAACAATCTTAAAATCTGTAATTGCCTATATGAAACCAGAGTTTGCATCCTGCTCTGAATGTGGCCCAGTGACATTTATGCTCCTGTGCCTGTCCCGACTCTGCTGATACATTACACAAACAATGACAAGCTGCAGAGAAACAATTTAGAAGAAAAGAAATGCAATTCTAAACGTGTTAGGCTTATCTACATTTGTAATTCCAGTCATGGATCCTATCTGTTTGTAAATTTCAAAGCAAAATATCTCTGAACTTGCAAAGTCAGTATGGATATGCTCATCTTTTTTTTTGCTGCATAAAATTAGACACATACCAGGCAAGTGTGAACTGATTAAAAGAGTCTCTCCAGCAAAATAAAAGAAGATAGGTCTTGTTATAAACTTGGCTGCTGACTCTTGACACAGGTAAGAATGTAAGGTGCATTGAGATGCTTATGAGATTCCTACTGACTATTATGAGAACTTTAAGAAGTGGTTATATGCTGAAAAGTGATTCTGAATAAATAGCATTGTGAAGTTCCAAATTTATTTTCTCTCAAAGTCTTACAGAATAAATTTGCCCGCTTTACAGGTAAAGATTTTTTTTTTTTTCTTGCTGACAGCCCTGCAAACTCTGAAAGTCACAGCTGTGTTCTCCTTGACTTGTGCATTTCATTACTGCTCTTCTGAAGTGGCGTCTTAGTTAAAACTCTATTGTTAATGTAAGAGAGGAGAAAGGATTTAAAGTACTTCCCTACTGCTCTGCTGATTCTACAGGACTAACAAGAGTAAAAAAACCCTAGAAATTGTTTTTGCCATATGAAAGGAAAAAGGCATGAAGGGAAGAGCTCGAATGAGTATGAAGGGACCACTACACTACACTACATGTGGCTCCATTTTTGACCAGAAGGAGAGAAGAAACACAGGGACAGGCAGGTGCAGGTGATGACCTGTACCTTTTCTAAACCCAAATGAATTTTCTCACATTCTTCAGTAGCCTGCCTTCCAATCTGGGTTGCTTATGCAAAAATTATGGAATAAATCCCCCCAGAATTAAACAACCACTTGCAATTCTGACCACAAAAAACATCCCGTTTGTGTCAAATTCAAATTACAGGTAAAAGTGCAATCTCCCTTATGTAAACTACTATTGTGACTGGCTCAATGGTAAATCTAGAGAGCAATCAGTTCAGTCACAGCCTAAAGGCAGCTGAGTCCCAGAGCCAGCAGGTGAAGGCACCTGATGCATCTTGTTGAGTTCCTTTGCTCAGAGGCTGGAGCGAGCACTTTCATCGGTATCAGCCAGCACAGCTGTGCTGCTTGAACACAAACTGAACAGGCCAGAGCTTATTTCCACACTGTTTGTGTATTTTTTTGGGTTGTGTGGAGTGGTTAACGTGTAGGGAGAGATATGCCGAGTGCCTCTGCGCTGTGCTTACTCCGACGGGTTCCGCTATGGAGACAAGTGTTTACAACTGTGATGGCTGCAGTTGCTGTGGGCTAGGAAGTAAATCCTCAGATGTTTTTGCTGTTGCTCAGAAGCCTCCCCAGACATTAGTGGAACTCCTCTCTGGAAAACCTCTCACTTCAGCCACAAACACGAAGACAATTGGTCTCATGATGTACTAGGAAACTGCACAACCCGCAGTACATTTACCCATTTAGCTTCAGAGAGAAATCCTGTAACGGGCCTTGAATATAAAAAACAGCTAGTTCACATCCTAAGATTACTATAAAGCTATAACCATAGCTAAGGGGGGACACAAATCACTCCGAGATTTGATTTCTCTGAATCATAAAGATTCACCATAAAAACCTAGTTATGAGCATCATTAAAAAAATGAGCTTCAGAGCATGAAATGTTAGAGACGTTTGCAATCTTTTAGAAAAATAGTGTCTTGTTCAAGATCAGATTTTAAATCACCCTCTCCAAGTTGTTTGAATGCTAACATCTTGCAGGCAGGTCAAGGAGACATGTAAAAATGTTGGAAAAGTGTCTTAAAAGTGTCATGTAACACACCCAGTACTGGGACGCCATGGTCTGCCCTTTTCAGAAAGGGATTAGGGTCACATTTTGAATGGTATTTCATTTCTAAAGATGTAGATAAATGGTTATTGACAGTTTTTAAAAAAATAAATAAAAAATTAGTATCTCACTTTTGTCAAAATCCCTTAAATCCAGAAGAATTTCAGCTGGTTTGAAAATTGCATGAGGTACTGAGCATGGCAAGTACCCAAATGACTTGAAAAGTCTAATCATCAGTGCCTTTCAGTGACTGGCAAAAGAATGTATAGAACAGACCTCCTACACATTTAAAGCAACAGATAAATAGACCACAAAATGCACTGGGACATTTAACATTGCTCTGATTCTGTTCCTTCTATTAGGATACATCACATTATGTCACTGAAGTTGACTGCAGTTCACAGACGTAAAACTTCTCTCCAAACTCACAATAGCTTTTCAGAAAATAAATTAAAAAAAATCTAGTAAAATCTAGTAATTTTTCTTATTATATGTAGAACTTTCAGAGGAAGTCTGGATATTACCTAGTAAAACTCCAGCTCTGATGGATCATTTTCATCTACAGAAAGAATTCTACATAAGAGAAATATTCCAACATCCAATTTTCTAGATGGGAAAAGTGAAGCACTGGAGAACCATGTCATGCAGGAAATCCAGAATATGAACTGCTAGCATCCCAGAGAGCACATCTGGATCCGCACTCCATCACAGTCTGTGACTTTGCATCAAGGATTTGTTTTAGATATAAGGAAAGAATTGGGATGTAGTAATATTCTTCCAATTTAAACTTGGAAGATTTCCTGGAAACTGGAAAACCTTGGAATATTTCCACAGAAAATAATAATTATATACTTTTTCCTGATTCCTTGGTGCACATTTAAGTCTCATGAACCAGACATGATTAACAGGTCACATTCCAATTTGTTCATGCCATTCTATAACACCACTGTTTTGAGCTTACTCTGCCATGTTTATTTACTTTATTTATATTGTCCCATCACTAAATCAAGCATTTTAAACTCCCTGAGAAATTTTGAGCCACAGGAATACTGGGATTAGATCAAAATCCCTAGATGGCACCAGTGGCATCCTCTTTGGAGTATGAATAGAGATGTGGAGAGCGAAGAACAGATCCCTGTGCTCCCTCCGTTCCCCTTGTACGGGAATGAATGCTCAAAGCACGGGTCCTTAGGAAAGACTTTAGATAACTGACCCACCCAAAATCAAGGGATTGCAAAATTCTTGTTTTCACAGATCTCACTTCTTCTCAAGTTATCTGGCCCTGTCTCCTTGAAACATGCATTTGTTGTTCAATTTTACAGGCAGGATCTTCTATGTACATTCTGAAGTAACACTAGAGGGCAATAATGCATGAGATATTCAGAATTTCTGAGCCTGAGAATATCTGAGAAGGGTGGTCTTCATTTGTTAACAGTTAAGCTAAATTCCTAATTTTGAAAGAAAGGGGGAAGAAAAAGCTTCACAAGAGTCTGGAAATAAAGAATCTCTTGCTTACTTTCACACTGTTTTCTTAAAAGAAAATGAGAAACTCTTTTGGGAAGAATATCTGCATACAGGGAAGGGGTGTCTCTTCCAAACAAAATATTAAGGGATATTTTAAGATCCCTGAATTTATTTTGTATTTTGGTAAAGCACTGACAGATAAAAATCTGTTGGAAAGGAGAGAAGAGGGGGAAAGGAAAACAGAAGGAAAAAGGGAAAAGAAAGGGGGAAAGAGAAGATAAAAAAGAAAACGTATAGAGGTAGGTAGAATTAAAAAAATAATTGTCTCTTCATTAGAAGTATCTTACCTGCACAGCTCAAACATTGTACTTGCCTCTACTGGCAAGTCTTTTAAGTTTCTCTCAACTTCTGTCTTTAAAGTTAGCTGATTTGTAAACTGACAGAGTTTGGCAAGGGAGGCAGGAAGGGTTTGGTCTGGTTCTCTTTGCTCTTGAATCTAATTTATTACCCTTTCATACAGTGTCATGGGCCATATATTATTTTTAACAACTTTACTTACTCTCATTGCTATTACTAAAGGATATTGTCTAAAGCTTGGACCTTGCATGGTGCTGGAAAATAAAACAAAAATCATCTCGTCCTGCTGCTTTCAAGTCTCAATAAATTCAAGGTACCTGGATGGCTTTTTGTCTTGGATTTGCAGCTCTGGTGATTAACATCTTCAGGGCGCATTCAGACATCAAGAGAACGTTTTGCTTCAAAAAAGATCTCTTTTAGGAACTTCAAGTGCAAAATTAATGATTCAGGATTCAGTCTGGAAGAAAGAGACACAAGTGTGAAGTGAACCTTTAATGGTCTGTAAGAGGGAGTGACTGCTTAGAAGAGTTTTTATAGCACTGCTCTTCCTGCTACTTCAGTAATAATAACAGTAACAGTAATAATGCCTATCTCTTATATTTCACTTCCCATCAACAGAACTCAAGTAATTATGTTCATTTGTTACCTTAAAACAAGCATTACCAAAGAAGAGGAATGGGACAATTTGGTATGTGTTTTCTACTACCTGTATTTTGAAGCAACGCAGAAGGACCGGTTTTGTCTCCTTTACTGAGGTAGGATGCAAAGAAGGACCAAATAGCACACACATTTTAGACAGATCACTCTAATTTCCTTAGAGGTGAGCATCATGTCATGGCCACACAGGATGTCTGGCTCCTTTGAGCAGATAAGAGTATGTCTGTTCCATTTAAAAGCCTGCCCACTTCTGCTGTCAAATACATACCACAGAACTAACATGAGGCCACGCCAGTATGACACATTATTGATGGCTGATGCTCCCTATTGGTTCAAGCCAGGTGGTTTGAAAACAGAAGAATATGTTCTTTTTAAGAAAAGGAATTAAAGAGAAGTCTTACAATGCTCATCAGTCTGAGTGGGCTTCATTTTTTCCCCTCCTGTAGCCAACAGAAAACGATCACGCCACATGAAATTAATTCAGGTCATGAGAGTGCAGCTGTAGAGCTGGAGGACAATTCATGGCGAGTGCTCAGAACACACTCCCTGTTTTCACGTTACATTTAATGAGCCTTTTGGTTGAAAAATTTGTTATGATGCACTTCGTTTCCAGTACAAGATGAATATGTCTCTTGTGGTTTTGAGCCTCTCCAAGATAATCACTGAGATTCAATTGTTTCTACTTTATGTACCTATGTGTTCCATAGGTCCACATTCACTTTGTCACTGGCAGGGTATGAAGGGAACAATAAGGATATTCACACAAGTGAGGTTTCCCTGGAGAGACCTTGCCTCTCATACTGCTGTTCATTCAGCTAATCCAAACGTAAAGATGAATAGTAACAATTCCTTCCAGCTATATATTATTAATTTTAAGCAGTCTAATTTTTCTTTCAGCCACTTTATATTACCCACATGTAATGACCCTTGCCCACATAAATCAGCCAGGAAGATTTAATTCACTTACTGATGAACCCAGTTCTGTTCAATTCTAGACTCTTCCTGCAAAACTCTGACCATAACGATCAGTTTCTTTTTCAGTCTTCTTGAAGAAGTAACACATAACTAAACCCTTCAGTGAAACCTGGAAAATCGCTCTTCAGGTCCTAAATGCTGACTATTAACTGCAGGAATTTTAAGTGTTTCTCTCTATTGTATTTAGCTCTACTATGCGAGATCATCCTTGATTTTTGCACTGTCCATTTTGGTTGAATGAGGTGATAATTAAACACATGCAGTCTATAGAATAGAAAGTGTTATTCAAAACTAACCAGCAAAGGTCACAGAATAAACACATTGACAACTTGCTAAGAAAGGAGATTATCCAAAGTCTTGACTTGGTGTTATTTCAAATCCCAAGACACAAGAGAGTTTTTATTCCCTCTCAATTCCTTTGTTGTTTGGGGATTTCTATGTATTGCTTAGCTTTAATTTCTGTCAAAGCCATCCAATCAACTCTGTTGACTGCTTGGTAAAATTCCTTTTTACACTTGGGTCAGTATGTACTGAAGAAGAAGGTTATCTGCACTATTAAACCTTTGACTTCTTGTCTTTTGAAGAGATCATTTTGCATTTTGCTATGGCAGAGCTGTAATTAGATCTGTTAATTAAGGACAGAATGAACTTTTTAAAAACTCTAAACCCCTCTGCATTTTTGATAAGTTTGCTTAGGTTGCTACTGACCTTCATACAGGGTTTGCCACTGCTTATTAATTGTTAAATTTTAATTAGGCATGCTGATGAATATGCTAGCCTTTGCAATAAATAAAAGGTAGCTTCATTTATAATCGGATATTTACCAGTCTACAGTGAAATTATCTGCTCTCCTAGAACACAGCCAATTTAACATATTTTGATAACAGTAATTGGTGGTATACAAAACCAAAACCCAAACAGATAAATGTAACAACTCCCTGGTTCAGAGCCTGAATTACCAGTGCAAACTGAGCTAGGACACTGGATCTTAAAAAAATTCCACAGGCACTTGAACTAAATGACTTTAACAGCTGGCCAGATATTCACGGTATTTTTACTGAAATTCTTTCAAAATGTGTTTCCCAGAGAAGAATCGACCCTTCTTACAGAAAAAGCAGGTCAGACTGGGGAGACAGAAATAAGGGGATGAAAAAGAGGATCATCTTTCACACCTAAGGGAAAAGAAAATCTGCAGCACTAACACACAGCCTGCTTTCTTCTTTGCCAGTAATAAGGATGTGGCCCATACCTGCGCCTGTGTGACACATCCAGGGACTCCATAGGCTAACTCACCGAAAAAGCTGTGAAGCAAAATAATGGGAGTCTGTCCCAAACTCCCTTGAAAAGGGTACCAGGAATCAAAGTAATTCTTTTGGATTGATCAATAGTGCCATACCTGAAAGAAACGGCAATTATCTATCCCATTGGATTACTTCAGTAGAATTAGTAACCACACTCTTTAAATCAGACTTCCTGCCACTCTCATCTTTTGGTTTTGCCAGGGATCATCATAGACTCTTCACATGACGAATGAGATATTTAATTAGCCGTGTCCATTACCATGAAGAGTTAAGAATCAGCAGCTTCTGACACAGCATAGTCACGTATGCAACTATCCCCAGTTTCAGTGCCACACCTCCAAGCTGTGCAGCAAACTGTGAAAGTAACAGAGACAGGGACTGAATTCCTGGTTCAGGTAGAGGCAAGTGCCAAAAGTCACCCTTAATTCCCACACAGGCCTTTGGAGATCAAGGGCCAAACGCCCTGCAGTGCTCTTCTCAGGACCCACCACGTACATAATGAAATGCTACAGCAGCCGGTGGTGATTTGCCAGCTGTTTCACTGTTTGCCTTGAAGAAAGAGCACGTATGATTCACTTTTTGCCGGGATGTTTATTAAGTATCTCTTCCCAGGTCTGGATAATTAGATAATTACTGATGAAATGCTAGCTAAATTTCATTAGGGATGGTCCAAACAGGTTTTGAAAGCTGATGAAGCACATGGCTCAGAACTGTGTTTGTTGTGCCAGGGGTTCCCTGTCCTCTGACCACCTCAAAGCGTGTGGTCACTGCTGTTTGGTTTGATGCCAGTTCTTCAAGTGTCGAGTGCTGCTTTCAAGATTCACACTGCAAGCAGCAGGGCTGATGACTGACTTGCCAGGGTGATTTCAGGCAGTCATGAAAGTACTACTTTTCAAAGGCTGGTGCTTTGGGAGCAGTCTACCATACTGTGGGAATATCTTGCTAGTGGTACACCCAGTTGCTAACCAGACTTGGAGTGAGAACCCAGAGACAGTAGGCAAATTCATTTTCTGGGTTCTAATAAGTATGCCTTCCCATAAAACAAGTTTCAACAGACTCCTTATGTGGGACTCGGTGATACGTGTTTGATTATCTCCTGACATTGAAAAAGAGACCTTAGCCAATTTTTCAGACTGTTCAAGTAACCTGTCTGCTGTTAACCCTGTTTTATCCACAGATGTTCCTGGCAAGTCTCCTGAGAATCAATTCTTTTTTCTTTTGAAATCAGGTATGATTGCATGCCTGGCTTTGCTCTTCCCTGCAATGAAAAAGCAAGAGAAATATCTGAAAGCTTCCCTCCCTATGGACATAAAAATGACATTACATCTCCAGCACAGGGTGGGGCGTGCTTCATCTGATACTTCAAGACACAGGCTAATGCATCTTATGCACTGCTGCCGATTTAAGTGAAGACCCACACCCTAGAAATACAGTTTTTACTGCAACAGAAAATGGGGCATGAAATAGAGGCTGCATATCAGTCTTTAATAATGATCTCCTCGGAGCTGTATTAACGAGCTGGAAGCGAGGAATTATGGTTGAGCAGAATTTCTTCCCCTTGAACTTAGAATAGCAGCAGGACATGAAGGAGCTGTAATAGAATGTTATTTTACAAGAAGTAAATAATGTAATAGAGTCTATAAGGATGTCAGCAGGAGAGTTAGAACTGTCATAGCATAATCCTGACTTGAGCAGCAATGTGTGAAAAAGTAGCCTGCAGCAGTTTTTCCAGTACTTCAATAATTTCTGCTTTCTCACTGATCTTTGTTTACTCTACTTACTTTGTCAAAAAAATGTTTTACCTTATGTTAAAATGCAAGTTAAAAGAGGAAAATGTATTCCCAGATATCCCAACTTTTCAAGCACACACCTTTTCTTTTCTTTTTGAGATGTTGTGGAAAAGATGGAAGAATTGTATTCCCTTCACTTAAAAAATACGAAGAGTAGTAAAACCATAAATAAAAAGAAGCAGCCAGTGTCTTTGTTGCTTCTTTTTCCTTCCGACTAATGAATAATTCAAAAAATTGGCAGTATTACACTTCACATCCTTGTGATATGATGGCAGTTTTTCCAATGAGTCCTCAAATGTAAGCTCAGGAGGGTCATGAAACTACACAGCTATCATTATTGGAATACAACAACATCTTCCAGGATACTGCAGCACCTTTATATCACTATTGAAGCAAGGCAGATAGGATAAGTTTGCAACTAAATAAAATGCTAAGTATTAAACTAAAGTTACAAAAAGAATGGAGGAGGGCTCTGTCTTTTTGTCATTTCTCTTTTCAGATGACATCTATTTATATTTTCTTAAACCATTATTACAGGAATGTAGTAAAGACAAACTAAACCAAACTCTCAGAATGGCTTTGCTCCTGCATTGACATGGTATAAAGAATTCCAAGTATTTACCCCCAGAAGAATACTCTCACAAGCCTCCCCTGGCACAAACTCAATCTGACTTTCAACAGGATCTAGATACTTCTACTTTCCTTTAAAATTTCTTGCTCCTTGGCTAACTACTGCTCTTGCAGAACCCAAGATCCTTTACAATTTCCTCAGCCCATCCTAGTCACAGTCTCAGAATATAACGCCACCATGCTTTTTATTCAAATTGTACTGGCTTCTCTAAGTTTGAGACAGACCTTTAACATCAGTTTGGTGTAATGTGTTTGTATGGAATATTTGTCTTGGTTTTAAGGAAATACATTACAAACCTTTCACTGAGAATATGAGATATTGCATTGTCCTTGAAATAGTGTTAGGTCCTTCAAAGCCATTTAATCTCAATTAAAGCAGAGCATACAAGATAAGGTGCTCTGAAGATGCATTAAAGCGTGTTATAGTGCCAAGCCTCCGTGCTCTTTGACACATCCTAAAAGCACTGTGGCACTGGTTTAAAGGTACGGTTCAAAAATCTCCTTGCGACCCATTATCCATGGATCATTAGCATAATTCAGAACTATTACAGTGTATTGTGCCAATGCGTGCTAACAAGAACTGTTAATGTATGAAGTCTTGACATGATAGATTGTAATGCCTCTGGCTCTGTCATGTCAATGGAAGTTTATGCATTAAATAAAACACACCAGGGGATTAGATAGCTAAGAGAATGGAAATGCACTATAAAGCCTTTTAATTCAAAATCACCATTTGTAATCTGTGCTGGAACTGCAAAGTACAACCAAAAGTTTGACCTCAGATGGACAGTCAGAAATTTATTTGGAATGAGTTTAGTGTTCTCAGTACAGTCCTTCCACCACAGCACAGCATCCTTCATCCCATTCCTACTGGGATCCTAAGGACTGCTGGCAAAATGGAGCCCAGGCAGCCCTCACAGCCGAGTGAGCACAAGATATTTCAGGGTGACATGAGCAAGTTTATGCTGCCATTGATTTTGCTGCACTAATTCAGAGGATAAACAGAGGACTCAATTCTCCAGAGTTATCAATCTGGCACCTTTCAAGCACATTTAGACTGGCACAGGCTTTTGTTTTCTGTTTTCTTTTTTTCCCTTCCTAATTACATGTTAAGAGCAACAGTGTTAACAAATGTCACTAGAATATTATTCCCAGCAATTTCAAGAGCAAATAACACTAAGAAAAAATTGATTCACAAAAAATTGTTTAGCTACCATGATCATTGAGAATAAACTACATTATTTACTTAAATGCCTAGTTCAAATACTGCTTGGAGTTTATTTTGTCATAAGATTTTGCCAAAGTTGCAAGCAAACAGTGTTGAATGACAACCACACAGGAAGAAGATGGTGCCACAGTGAGAATTCACCACCCACAAAGATGAAAGGCATCGGGCCACGGCTTTTACAGTTGTCTAACCTCTGCAACTATCATATGGTACATATCACAAAATCCTACTGTGGCAGAGAATGTATTTATATTTGTAACATGCTAAAAAATACTATGACTACGATGATACCCTGGCTCCATTTCCTACCTGTTTTTTGGGCTTAGAAAACCATTTTTGTTTCTGTCCTCCTTACTTTGTTAATGGTGATTTTTTTTTTTAAGCAGCTCACCTACTATATCAGTCTGTTGTTAATTACAGCAGGTTTGACTGATAATTTTTTTAAAAAAGAACTATGTAGGAACCTGAAGTAATTAATATACCAGAATGCCTATTTAGACTCCTACAAAATAATGATCTCAGAGGCACAGAGTTCCCACAGCTTCCAAAGAAGGCGGTGAAAGCTGCAAAGATTAAGCCCCTCTGAAAGCAGAGCTGTTTTAATACATCTGCCCACATGTAGACATACATGCTAAAACTGATGCCCACAAATTTTATAGCCTCAGGTATAACAACAACTGTTCAGTAGTTAAACTTCTTTTTGGAGTTCATTACCACTGCCTCTTTATTTTCCACTAGCACACATTGGTAATTTTTCATGTGTATCTATTCTGGACGTGGCAAAGCAGGTCACAAACAGATGAGTGCACTTGCATAAAAACACTCAACACAGACCATCTTTGTAGTTCACTTACAAGGACTGTATGTTTCTTGAACACTACCTAGGTCTACTGCCAGAAATAACGCTGATAAAAGCAAAAGAATAATCTGCAAAACCTGATTCCTTTGTAAAATGGGAATATTCCTGGCCCTTATCAGAAACTCAGTTGTTCATCTTTTACTGGCCAAAGCGCCTGGAGCTGTATCTGCACATCAAGTTCAGAGGAGTCTCTTCTGCAGGTCCCATGCCGGCTGGCTGTGAAGGAGGTCCAGCCTGGGAGCCACAGGCCAGGCCAGCTACTGGCCAGCTGAAACCCCACCAGAAAGAAACTAGCTGGTGTGGCCAGCTCAAAGCATGGGGGAAGTAGATGTGTATCTGTCTGCAGCTGATCATAGCTTTTTTCACTTCTTTCCCCTCTAACTTTGCCCTTGGACTTTGGGATAAGATCTGCTCATTTTGCCCATTCTGAGCACGGTGTCAGGAAGTTACCAGCCCACCCGGAGAAAGTCCATTAGCACCCTTCCCACTGACATCTGCCCACAGGCTCTGAAGTCTCCAACATCAAAATGGAAATCAGCCAACACCCACTGCAGAAGAGCTTTGACCATGTGCTAACGCTCCTTCTACTCTCTGCCACGGAGAAAGCAGTTTCAGCAAAACACTTAAAAATTTTGCACTTTTACCCTTACACTACTGTATTCTCCCCATTTAGTCCATTGTTTAAAATCTGAACAGAATTTGGGTTTTGTCTTATTGGTGATTAGGTTCAGGCTGACATTTCCAACGCTTCTGAACTATTTCAGTGATGGACTGTAGATGGAGTCATTAACCCACCAGAAGCATCTGACAGAAGAAAAGGAAAAGGCCCTCAACACATTCTTCTCTGAAACATTTCTGATCCTTGCAATTGTTTGTTCATCTACTAAAAATAGTATATTTAAAAGAATGGAATGGCAGAAGGCTGGAGTTATTGAGGCATATGACAGATATGACAGATACCTGGTTTGGAAATGGCACATGACTTCTTGTCCATAGACCATCATCCACTGCTGAATACTTCTTAACAAATTCTAGACCTGCAGAAAAAGAACAAAAGCTGTAAATGCAACAGGAAAAGAACAGGAGAGATCTCAAGATTTAAAAAAAAAAAACACAAACAAACCCACAACAAAACACATCCTTAGAAACAGAAATAGCCATATCTGCTTCACTGAATTTCATCCTAGGACTATCACTGTTCCCCAGCTATCACAGCTCACTCCTCTCTCTGTTTCTGCCTTGTTTTCAGCTGAGTTTCACCACTTTTTGAACTCTGGCAACCGTCAAACCCCTGTTCTGTAACATCACCATTGGGCTAATACAAACAAAACCATCTTCATTTTCCAAGACATGCTAATTGCCTATTGAAAATATTAGGGTGACATTCTCTTTCTTCCTAATAGAAGACCTTCTCTCAATCATTGTAATACTTGTACGTTTCTAAGGAAGTAGAACAGCCAGTCAGCAGGGGGTTAAGAAAATCCCCTGGAACTGCATCCTAAGCAAGTTTTATTCCTGTTCAGTGATTTATTTAAATGCAGTTATCTCTGAAGGATAAGAAACAAGCAAGGAGTTAGGGCACAAGGGGATTTTTCACCTTCAGATCAAATTAACTGACTTTATTCTAAAATGAGGATGGTCAACTGGGATGGTCAGCCAAGCATTTGTTCAAGACTACAGAACATGAGTAGCAGAGGAACTCTGCTGACCTGAAGGAGTTTTCAGTAATCTGAAACCTCAGTTGAGGGAGCAAGTGAATCAGCAGAGACTACTGTGGCTGAAAACCAACAGCCAGTCCTAACAGCAACCTGGAGAGCTGTTTGCTTTTAAGACACTCCTCACCTCCTGCTCTTCTACCCATTTACAAGAGGTTTGGTATGCTCTCAGCGTATCACTCTCAGCAATATGAAGCTATCAAGATACAGTTTGTACCAACAGGAAAGCCAGCCTAATCTCCTCTAGCCAGCTGTTCTCAGCAAGTGAATGCCCAGGCAAACATGGAAGCATCTTCTTATAGCAGGAGATCCACAAGGGAACCTCCAGAGCAAAGAGGACACAACTGGAACGGCACCACTGCTCACAGACTGCACTGAGCAGGAGGAGACACTGGTCTGTGTTTGCAAGACCCTTGTACTCCACAACAAAGCACGTTTGTCACGAGCCCAGAGGAAAGCTGTCTTGAGGGGTCCCCTTCCTTCAGCTAGACCTTCTCTGCTCTTTCCCTGTCAGCTTAGTGTGATAAACAAGGGCCAAGAGAAACAATGTGGTTTTGGTCAATATCACTTGTGTATTTTCAATAGTCATCTAGATTTTCCTTTACATCTTCTGAACATGAAAGAACATGTTGATCACTGTAGTATGACTTTCTTCTATACACACATATGTCCGTATTCATACACACTCCCACTGTTTGCCTAATATCAGACCTTCAATTTACACCACAGCACTGTAGGGGATGGATAATTCTGAAAATCACCAACACAGACATTCATTATTGCCAAGCAGAGCAAGGAGGTCCTAGCAGCTTTCATGTAAGCCTATAGAATAGTTAAATATGCAAGTTTTCTTACGCAGATAATGCCACAAGAATAATTGCACACAGAAAACCATTCATATTTACAGGCAGCATGAAGTCCAGGCTATCTTAAAAGTATGCAAAGCTACCATTTAAAAATAAAACACTTTGAGAAATGTTTTTTATAATCCTTCTGATACTGCAATTATTTGAACTGAAAAAACTCCACGCCTAGCAAGACAATAATTTGATGGCTTGCTAAAAGAAACAAGACATAATAATGAATTCATGTTGAGATCCTGCATTAAAAGGAAGAACTACTTGAAAAGACGTATGTCTGATTCTCTGCTACCCTACGGCCACTTTAGACTACTCTGATAGAACAGCTTTAGATCATCAGAGCTGTTTATTCGGCGCAGCAGAAATGTGAGTTCTGGCTAATATTTATATACTTGAGAATGTCTAGCTAGCTATTTCTTAAATGTATTGTATTAAAAACACCCTTGAAATGCTAACTGAGATTTAATAGAGCTGAATACTTTTGATTACTAAAAGAACAGCATTGTGTAATACCTTTTTCTTGTGCTGAGGAACGCCAGAGGTCTCTCTAAACCTGTTCTCTTCCCACGTCATCCCTCACTCTTGGAGTGCTCGTGTACGAACTCTTATTTTTGACCATAGTTTCTGTTTACGCTTTAGACAATTTACCTCATACAACCTGAATGTTAGTGTCTAACACCCACTTATTGAACTAATTGTTTAATAGCCCAATTAACTTCAGCTATTTCTCTCTCTAAGTGCGCAAATGAGATCATTTCTTCCTCTATATAATATGACACTATTGTAATGTAAAGTGAAAGGAGACTGGCTAAAGCAATGTAGCATTAGTCTTTTGAGCATGATCCAAGAATTACTGCAAGCAATGGAACTTTTGATAGTGACTCCAGCTGCATCAGGATTTGCAAAAAGCCACTCCACAACGGAGATGGCCATTTTAACAGATTCATGTATCACTCCCCTCACTGCAGAGCTTACCTTTTAGGTTGTGTATGTCTTAACTAATATATCCTATATTTTGTATTTCTTTCTATATCACCCAACTAGTTGGTTTATTAAGCATTTTTCACACTCCTCACACATGAAGAAAACCTGCCTTGCACACTCTGTTAGCACTCACTAAAGTGTTCAGAGCTGACCTTCTGAGGAAATGGACATACTCAGAGTAGCACCTGCTCAGTGAGGCACAGAAACACCTTACCGTCTGGTTCAGTGTCTTTGGCTGACTCCTGTCAGAGAACCTGCACCATCACCATCTCCAAATTAGTCTGTGCCAACTAAGGCAGTCACAGTTTCCAGGTATTCATGCCTCTCCTCAGCTGGAATTATTGCCTCATGGCAGGAACAAGAGGATCCTTGAGGGCCCCCCCAGGCACTGAGGTTTGCATGTGTGCTCTTCATGGCAGCACAGCAAAGGGCTCTCACCTCACCTTTTAGATGGAAACCCATTCCAGTTCTCTCTCCTTTCTTCTCCCCTATTAGAGTCTTTACCATTAGTTGCTGGAAAGAAGTGGTGAAGCACTTAGAAAATTGAAAAACTTTAAATCTGACTTAAGATCCATTGTCATTGGTATATAACTTGGCTGTATTAAGTGGATCAGTGAGCACAAGCTTTGCATATATTAAAGTTCTTCATAGTTAAGAGATGCGCACTCATCTAGCTTGTATCTCCTCACAGTAAACCCCAAGGCTTTCTTTTGGTGTGTGGAGGTGCTTACTTTCTCCAATTTCATTTGGGAAAGTGAGTCAGAAAGAGTCTGACTAGTTTGCTAAAGGACCACCCACAGAGCCAAAGGCAGGTATGGAAAAGACAACGGAAGACTTGGATACTCGGGACATCATCAAGCAATGGGGTACCCAATCTTGGCAGCAGATTCTTATTAAACAACATGAACGCACTCTTTTACAGAATGCCCGATCGCATTACAGAGTTCAGTACCATTCAGTATTATGGAGAATAAAATGTAAATGGCTTCAAAGAAGGAATTAGAAAAGCTGATCTCCATGAAAGATAAATCTGTCTGCCTAACTAACAGAAAGACTTTGTATTGGACTACATTCACAAGTCCACATGCAGCACCAGCAGGTCCAACCTTTTGGATGAGGGGAGAAGGTTCAGTGTTACATGCATGTTCTTTAAACATGACCCTCGTCTTCCACTCTGCTTGCTCTGGAGACAGAATGCTTCACAGAAAAGGATCTGTGTTGAAGTTACCACTCCAGCTGAGAGCAGAGAGAGGAAAGCTCTATTTCATGCAGGGTATCTAGTAAGCAAGAGCAGTTATGGTTATACAATGCAAATAGGATTTGCAGGGAAGGAAGAGCTATTTTTATGTTTTTCCTCTAAGGTTTGGAGACCCTGTTCCTATAAAAAGTATCACGTCTTATTTCAGAATGGCTGGTTCAGGATATGCCATGGAAGAAACAAACAATAATGACACAGTTTGCACCACAGCCAGAAGACTAAGCTTGTTAAGTCAATCCCAGTGGGATTCCCATTCCATTGACAGGAAACCAGGACCTTCTGACCTGATTCACAGACCTACCAATACTCCACCACCAGGTACGGAAACTCGTAAACAGCAAGAGAAGAGAGAATTCAAAAGGAGCCTTTCTACCTTTTTCAACCTAAGCACAGTACAGTGCTTATAAGGGTAATTTTAAACTAAGGGCACTGCAATGTTGTTTTTGTTTTGCAAAGCAAATGCCAGTTCCCGAAGTGTAATGGCAACTGATGGCAGCTCAAGGCTATATCCATTTTTATTCCATGTGTGTACCAGTAGTAGTGCTGGGAGGTCGCTGTGGAAAATGAGGGGAGCTAAACAACTACTCGTTTCCATAAATATTTTAAATACGCTTTTAGTAAAGCATCATGGTTAGAGAACTAATTGCCCTTCTCATCTCCTTACTGAATTCCATGTCTGCACCTGTTCCTTGTTAGCACAGATCTCCCGTTTTTCATACGGATCTGTATATGCCCTGGGTTTTATTGATTATCATGTGAAGGTCAAACCAAGATACGTGTTTTTCTCTCCTCAGGACCCTCTTACCAATACTGTACTTATTAATCAAGCACAGTATGAGCAAATGCAGCAAAAATTCAAAGCAAATTAAAAAAAACCAAACACAAGCAGTCTGTTTATGTACTTATTCTTACCTAACGATACACTTCAGCGCGTGCCTGGTTCGATACACTGCCTTGCACTTCTAGAAGACTAGAGTCTACTCACACCCTTTCACTTTCTTAGGTCAAGGAGCTCTTTGTTCAGCAGCAACTGCTTTACCCAGTGAACTCTCCTCCAGCTCAGCTTTGCCTTTCAAGCAAGCTGGATTTCCTCAAGAAAAGCCTTATTTTTTATTTTTCCTCTCATTTTCATGCTGCTCAGTCAGCCTTGTTACACACTCTTTCCCTTCTTTTTTCCACCATTACTTTTTTAAGGCTGGCAAAATTCTAGCCAAATGGAAAAATCAGTTTAGTTTGAAACTGTAAATCATCAGTGTGGGGGTTTTTTTTCAAAATGAGAATTTTCTGAATTGACTGAAACACTGTTCATTTCATTGAACAGGGCAAAGGATCTTCTGAACTTAAAAGAAATCTCTAACTCATGTCTATGAACCTGAAGCTGCATTTTAGCAATCTGCTATTGCTTGTTCCTAGTTAACTTCCCAGCAGGGTGGACGGACCACTCATGAGGATGTCCATGTGACACTCTGGCCACTCTTTGCCATCTTAATGGCTTAACTCATCTTGTGCTTGCAAGAGAATATGTGGAAAGTATCTTTGCTGTAACCCACCTCTGATACTAAATAAAGCCCATTTTGGAAGAGAGTTGTGAGAATCCCAGCACAGTCATATCACCCCTGAGTACCTAGACAGACTGACACTACAAGCAGCCCATCTTCTGTTACTTTTCCTCTCTGTAACTCAGCTTCAAATGGGATGTAGTTTGGCTTTGAATATTTTCATTTAGACTCTAAACAGATACATACTGTTACCATTACCAATCCTTTCAGATACATCAAGGAAATACTGAAGAGAGGGAATTTTAGATAAGGACAGTGAGATAAAACTCTGCTCCTAAACAGACGTTACACAATCTTTAAAATACCTGCAGCTCAAGATGTCACTCCCGAAGGTCTTATTTCAGCAGGTCTTAAAGATACAAAAATTAAAACAGCCTTACCAAACACAAGCTGAATCAGCCCGCAGGATTCATGGATTTTAAAGTGAGTCAAGACAGGTATGACTAGCCGGTTTGATTTGCATTGCTCAGACCAAAGAATTTAATCCAATAAATCCTGCTATCAAATGAATTATTGCTTCCTTCCATGTAAGCAGTCCTTAGATCCAGTAAGCTGTGGCTGAATTACGGCATATCTTTCAGGAGGGCATCCAGCTTCCTTCCATCCTATAATGCTTACGAGGCTAGGCATGAAGCCCAATAACCCATCTTCTTTTCCATTTCATAGGGTTAGAGCTTAATTCAGCTATGATGTGAAGGTAAACTGAGGTTGTTGTGACAGACTACTCCCATATACCACTGCCCCTACCCCACGCCAGAATTCTACCTTTACTCAATGAGGTATTTCTTCAGAAATGATGACTATGGTATTGGGAAGAACTCAGTCAATGAGAGGATCGCTGTACTGATCGGAGTACTTCCCATTTGGACCTTTTCCAAATTTGCTGTGCAAACTCAATGGAATTTGAAAAGTGAAGCAGAGATTGGAAGGATGAGCACAAAAGACAAAATGACAAAGGGCAAGAACTTGACAATATCTCAGATTTATCCTGTGCCCCTCACTGGAAATTTCTGAAAATAACTGACCCTGAACTTTAGGAGTGTCACCCACAGTCTCCCTGTGAGTGACCCACAGTCAGCAGTGAGTTATGCACTTCTGGTGGAGAACTCAGATTGAACGGGCTCTGAATCTTCTCTGGGAGCCTCTGTATACCTGCAAACATAGAACAGGTATATTCCTTACCTAGATACTGGCTTTGTGGGGTAAATTTTAACCTTAACCACAGTCTAGATGAATGTAGACTGAAAATGGTCCGATTTATTCTACTGGCACACATCTGAAATCACCTTGCAGCTTCATTTGTGTTCCTACTACATCACTGCAAAATAAAATACGTTTAATAAGCAGGATCCCAACAACTTCTGGATGGGAGAGAGATTTTTGTTGTTGTAGGTGTTTGCCATTGGTGACATAAGCAAATAAAAGATGTCCCAGCTGCAACCCATTCTCCCGCCTGATTCAAGATTTTAATTTGAAAATGGCTATTTTTAGGCTAGAGCTCATTTGAGGTTGTTCTCTGTCCCCAGCATGTAGCTGATTGCTGATAACCCGTTTGGGGGAGTGGGGGTGAACTAGTGCAATCTGCAAACATTACGAATCAGATTGACTGAAAAGCAGAGCAGAGCTGCAGAGACCCTTCTGAGGTTCGAGTCTGATCTCTGATACTCTGCCTTCTCTTAAAGATCCACTCTTTAGTTATAAGTGACACTTCTTTCACATTTTAAATAGCTGGCAGAAAATAAAAAGGAAAAGACCCTAAAAAGCTTTTGCCAGACTAGTCAATGCATTTAAGATTAAGCTGAACATTTCTATACATCTGTGACCTTTAAAATCTGTTAGGAAGGTGAGATGTTAGGATTTAGTCTCAGCCAGGTGATTGATGTTTTTTTTCAACTGTAAAGCAAAGCTATAGTCTGTAGTCTAAAGCCTATTTATAATCCTCTTTTACAGCGCTTGGTATAAAGATACAACTCATTTCTTTGTGAAAATAGCCTGGCTCTGCAATACTACCATATATTTAAAGAAAACAAAGTACGGACCTGGAGCTTGCCTCCAAGATATGTATTAAAGAACTGTCAATAATTGCCCAGCATTTGGAGGAATTTTGTTAATATGAAAACCTGATAGCATTCCTGTAAAATAACCATCAATAAAGGTATTTCATCTGTCCACTTACTTTCTGAAACACATTGGCAATGACAATAAACAGGAACAGAAGCAGCTTTGCAGGTGAGGCATTTGTTTCTCAGGCTGCTCCCAAGAATATGTCACTTTATACCACTGGCAAGTAAGTGCCAGTGCACACAGAGCAGCCTGAGGGTCAATTGCCTATTGACAGTAAGGCTGAATGCACCCCCCTCCACTCTTCTTAACCTGGTCCGTGCTACCGATCCATCCTCCATGTGCTCAAGGAAAGGTACACATCCAGAAGTAAATACACATGCTTTTATCATACAAGCTTTTTTTCCTTGTCCATAAAAAATTAATGGAAAGAGGGAGAGAAGGTCTCTTGCATTCACTGAAGTACAGAAACAGCCCAAATTCAACAGCTTTGCACCTCAATGTCAAGTGGAAGTCAGAGCCTGATTGTCCTTTAGTTCTAACTCTTCATAACAATGCTCCTGCTCTCTGCTTTGTGTTGCCTCTCATTACTGGACACCAGATTGCAAACCTCACAGCAAACCATTAATAAGTCCAGGCCATGTGCTTACATGGAACGTTTTATACTGGTCATGAGATCTCTACTTTGCTTCTGGAAGGCCAGGCTGATTTTTATTTCTCTGTCGTTGTGGTTTTTCCATATGCAAAGCTGCAAATAACACAGTGGGAGAAAAATGCAGCAAAAATGACAAGCAAAATCCATTTGTCTTACTTAAAAGAGTTCTACCTTACAGTCTGTTCTGATCCACCTTCACTTGCTGGCACACAGAGCACGGATCACCCTCTATGGGCTGGGTAAATATTAAGGGCACATCATGCACTCAGGTTTCAATCCTGTCACCACTGACATTGCTTGATTTCAGTCTTAAAATCACAGTAAAAATCTACAAGGAAACACTTCCCTGGTGTCTCAGTGCATCTTCTTTTTTGAGTTTTGCAGTGAAGGGAAAGGTGGGAACACTGCCTGAGTTATTGCAGGCTGATCGCCCTGTGCATTCAGTCCCTCCCTGCCAGTCAGTGCAGACGGATGAGCTCCTGGCTGCCACCTTCCCGCACCACCCTTTTGTCTTACAAGGTGAATTATGTCTCACTGCTGGCATCAGAGCGATGGGCCTGCCTCCTCCAGAGCAGAAACGTTTATCCTTCATCTTTACCCCAGAGAAAAGTTCTTTGCACTCTGCAGTAACCAGTCGCTACCACTATTTGCATGTGTTTTTTTCATATTTAGTAACGAGTGGAGTTACTAATGAGACTTTGCTCAGGGGGATGTTAACATGAAAGGGATGCTATTGAATTTACCAGTGTCACCTTCCTTCTGCAACAAAACAGCATGGTCCTACAATGACAAAGTAAAACATTCTCTGCAATCACAGACAAGGAGCTTTCTAGACCATGGATGTCCCGAGAACTAGGTGTAAATGAACAAAACAAATTTAAAAACACATAAAAGTCCAAGCTCTGAAATGGAGTCTCAGTGGAGCATCTGTCTAAACACCACTGGGACTTAAGTACAGTGCATACTCTTATAAAAACCCAACCAAATATACATTTGAAAGAGGTCAGAAGACAAGCTTAAGGGTAATATGATCAAACCTAGAGTTTACGTGGCCAAGGAGAAGGAAATATTACCCAGTCTCTCAAAGGAAATACTGAATCAACACAGTGGAAGGAAGGTCTCATTTTATTCCGCGTAGTCAATTTGGAATTCCCCAGCTTCCCTGAAAGCTTTGCTGGAGGAGCACAGCATATCTATTTCTTTTACCTGAAACTGATACAGGATCACTTGCTGTTACATCTCGGTATGAAAACATTAAGTGTTAGTGCTGCACCTCTCAAGAAAAGAAGCAGAAATGAAAAAAAACCCAAACTCTAAGTAGCAGGTAAACATTGTTGCTACTAAATCTTCCTCTGCATGTCCAGCCTTTCTATTTTGGTTCTTTGCTGAAAGGAAGTACAGGACCATACCTAAGAAACATGACTGTCAGCATTCATTAAGACCCATGCTTAATCTCAGTTGACAACATCAATGTCAGAATCATAGCTTGGAGCTGGCAGTGTTTCAATAGAAGATTCTTCTGAGCTCTTACACACTACTTCAATAAATAATCCTACCGGGAAATATGGAGAAGAGCATTTAAAATTATTTTAGCTGGCACGTCACTACAAGGTTGAACCATCATGTAGTGATGTGCCCACTGCCTAATTCCACTGTGAAATGTTGAAATACAGCTTTTAGCTCCACAGAAGCATGTAGGCCTCTATTTACATGCAAATTGATGCTATTCATGTGTGAACTACAGCAGGTACTGACTCTGCCAGATGGAATAATTTGGGGATGGGCCCATTCTCTTTTGCTGAGGGCTGCATGTATTCACACATCCTGTAGATAATTGTTGGAGTTTCTATGTCACCAGAAGTCCCAATTAAATAACTATTTAAATAATTTATTTTTTTTTTCAAGTGAAACATGGTCATGCATGCAGTTGCATAGACCAAACATAACGATGATGATAATCACACTTCTAATACCACTATTATTAATAACACCATTAGCAGTAAGGGAGAAGCAGGTGGTTCAGGGCAGAGTATCAGGAACCTGGATGTGTCACTGCCCAGTGATTTTGGACATGCCGTTTCATCTTCTCTCTTTTTTTCCCTTTGTTTTCATCCCTAAACTATTCATGGAAGGCATAATACAGTTTCCTGATTTGAAGGAGGCAAAAACCCCCACAAATATTACTGTACCAGCCATTTACATGCATTTTGCTGCGCTGGCCCCCACTTGACCTTCACCAGCTGTGAGGGTCACTTGATTCTAATCAATGGCAGCCTCTTTCCACAGAATTAGGATGATATTGCAAAGCAGTAGGTGGCTAAACTGACTGATGAAAACAGGCCTGGTTTGGCTGATAGTGCTTTATTTGAAGCACTGATATGCTTAGCATTTGTTCAATTATCATCAGCAGAGAAATCAGGAGAGCAGTGTGTGAACCTCCTCAACATGCGGTGGCCAACCTTATATGAGGCAGCAACAAGCACAAGACCTGAGAGGAATCAAACAGCATAATCAGCTGATCTATTTACAATTGGAAGCTACAAAGGTTTTTTTAGCCAGTTATTTTCATTCTCTTGAAGCTAAAGATGCAGAAACAGATTTTGACAGTTGCACAAGGCAAGGGATTTAATTAAACTGAAGAAAATTAAATGTAAACTTTGCATAACAAAAGAAAGGAGAAAAATACACTTACCTTGCAGGAATAAGGACAGGATGTGAAGGGCTGTCCTCATCTCTTGCTCTCCTTGAAACATGTTTCTATAGTATGTCCTTCAAGTTGCATGAGAGGGCAGCAGCCTTGCAGTGGCCAACCCACCTGTCCCAGGGTGTTACCATACAGGCAGCCCTCGATGGGGCCAGGCCTTCGCAGGCTGTGTCCCTCCTCTGCCTCACCTCCGACTAGCCTCCAGCAGACACCTTCCTCATTTTGCCCAAAACAACCTGCTTTCACAGTGATACTACAGAACACAGGCAGAAAGGAGTATGGGCAGCAAAGAAAATTAGCTGTGCATTCAAAAAGCCATAAATGGAAACCATGGAAAATATCATAAACAGACAAAACAACCCAAAAAACCCACATCAGAAAATGTCTAAATTCAGGCTAAATACACAGCCATTAGGAAGGTCAGCAGAACCCTTTCCTTTTCCAGTTTCTCCTATTCCAGAGCCATTTCATGAGCACTTGGCTTTGCTGCTCCCACCCCCTGGAACACTCCCAAATGCCTTTACATTTCAAGGTCTCTAGGGCTAGTGGATGGGTTTGCTTCACCTGTAAATGTTGGCTAGCACTGCAAAATGTAGACTTACTATGAAATCATTATGGTGGGAAATACAGCATCCTCTTCCAACCATGGAAAAAATCTCTTTACTGTAATCCCTAATTCACAGGAGAAAAGTAAAAGATATTTCTCCCTAAATACAATTTCTAAAAGGCCATTTAAAAATAAGATCAGACAATCATATATTCCTGCAGAAAAGAAAAACCTACGGTAGGAGCATCACGGATAAAATGGCACACATTCAGACACTAATGGCAGAATCTTTTTTTCTTTAACAGAGAAGAAAAAACACTGCAAAACAATCCATTCTGGACTTTTTACTTTCCCCACGTGCTTGATTCTTGGACACTAGTTTTGTTTGGTTTTTCAAATCCAATCTCTGTTGATTTTGGGGATAATATTAATTAGGTCAGAAAGTGGAATAAGGGGCACTACCATGAAAATGATAACCCTCTCTGTGAATGCTTGCCTCCTCAGCTGGTGTGCCCGTTTGTGAATAGAAGGGCTCCGTTTGCTTGCCCAGCTCACCAGGAGTTGATCAGCATACACCGACAGATTTGCCTGATGCATGGCACATGGAAAAAAGCCCTGACAGAGGAGAAACAATAAAAAGTTATTCTGTGCTGCACACTTCCAGAGACACTAAAAACTACTGCACTAGGTGAGATGAAAGGACCACCTAGTCCTGCTCTCAGTCTCTGAGTGACCAAGGAGAGAGGACAAGACATGGGAATGTACAGGGAAATGTTTTCCCTGCGGTGCTCAACAATCCAGTCTCTGACAAAAGATTTGAACACAGACTTGCTTTTATCAACCACTAATAAGCACCTCCTTAAAGAGTTTAATCATATTTTGAGTCCTTTTAATTTTATTTTACAAAAATTCTGTAGTAGTTGAGTTCCATAAATTAATTACAGTTTGTGAAAATTCCTTTTCTTTCTGTTAAACATACTCACCAGTAATATCACTGGTTCTGCTCTTGCCCATCAATCTTGAAAAGCAGAAAAGTCATAATTCCTGGTGCTTTTCCCTTATATTGTTTATGATTTTATCCACTTTCACCACATGCATCCCCTTTCATTCATTTTCTATGCCAAAGACTTCTAATCTGTGTGATCTTTCCTATTTTGATCATTCTTGCTGCTTTTCTCCTGTTTTAATATTCTCCCCTGAGCACTACTTTGGACTCAGTACCAAGTTTTATCTGCTATTTTATCAGTTCTGTGAGTTTAAGGTATAAGCTTTTCAGTTTTCTGTTTGACTATTCTGATAATATTCTTATTGCCACTACACATGAACCGCCCCTCCAGGATCGCTGGCAATACGTTGATTAGTACAAATCCCAGCTCAAAGCCTTGGAGTACCTCCCTTCAATGGAAAAGATGTCCATGTATTCTTACCCTTTATTTCATATCTTTTAACCAGTTTTTAATATATAAGAGGACCTTTCCTCTTATGCTTTGACAGCTATGTTTTCATGACAGTGTCTCATGAGAAACCCTGTCAGAAATGTTGAATGGAAACCACTTGTATGAAACGCTTCCTATCAGGAATTAGAATAATCATTCAAGACCAGAAATCTATGGAAAGGACTATTTGATTTCTGGAGAAAGGGAAAAGGAATCATGAATCAGTCTTTTTTCTGACATTCTGTGCCAAAGTGGATGCTGCAGACGACAATAAAAGATCATAATCTCAGTATCTTAGGTGATTTTTTAGTAAATAATGAAACATAATTTTCTCAAAATTTTATATAATTGCACTTTCACTTCTTTTCTTTTTTAACTGAAAACTAAAATGAAAACAGAAATGACCTGAAATTAAATAGAACAAGCTGAATTTGCCTTCAAGCACAATTGGGTGAGGCTGAAGAAAAATGTCTGACCTCTCTAGTTCCAAGACTCAGAGCTGGAACCCCTTGGCAGCTTCTGTCAATCCTGGCTTGGAAGGCAAGGCCTGCTCGAGGTACAAGACAGAGAGACTCAAACAAGTGGCAGACTCTGTTGTCTGTTCCACTCTTTCACAGTGGATCAGCCTGAGCTGCTCTGGCAGATGCTGCAATGCCATCAAGCATGCGTAGGACACAGATTTTCGGGTACAGGCCACATTCCCTGCCAGTGCTGGCAGTCACCTCTTGCAGCTCCATTCTGGCAGCAACAGCCACAAGAAGTCCCACTCTAGCAGCCTCCTCAGCTTGGCACCTTTCCTCTCCAACAGCCTGGCATTGAAACACAGAGTGCTCTGACGTAGGGCTGCTTCCTTTAAAATCCAGAGTAGAGAAACGTAAAAACCTTAAAGCAGATGGGAAGTGAGAACCTCTTTCAACTACTCTCCTCCAGTCAGAACCATTCTGAAGACCTCTGTCCTCCAAATGTTTTGGGTCATAAACCCCTCAGCTTCACTGCTGACGTTCTCTCAGTCCTTTTCCCACTTACCTGCCACAACCTTAGGGATGCTGGCAGTCCTCCTCCCACAGTAGAACGCACTCTGCCGTCCCTCCCCACTGCGCTGAGAAGCTGTGGAAAAGCAAAGAGTAAATGGTAAGTTTTACTGTTGACACTGGGGAGGTCTCTGTCTCTTTCAAATATAATTTATTGCAGCAATGTGGAGAGCTAAGCAAAGTGAGCAGAGAATCTCTAAGAGTAGGTTCTCATGTTCTGTTTCCTTCTGGCTGTGGCATGGAAGAACATACCAAGGAAATAATCTCACAAAGACATAACAAAAGAATTAGTAATGTCTGAAATAAAATAAACTATTTGTATGGTATATTTTCCTATAGTTTAATTAAAAGAAACATTTTTCTTGAAAAATCCAAGTTAGCTTTTACGTTATTTTAAAATCTTCTGTTGCTCCCTGCTGAATAATCACATAGAGATTAAATTCAGATTCACGTACACCAGGCATTTAAGGACACAAAATATCACAGGCATATCGTTAATTCCTCGAGTGATACACTGCAAATCTAAGAATACCAACATTAAGACTACACTTAGAAGACATCTGCAAATACTAAGGACAGTAATGGTCATTAAATAAACTTAACACTTCCCTGTACTTCAAGTAGAACGAGAGTTTGAATTCCTGCTGTATGTGCCAAGCCCACTGTTTTACCTCTCTAGTTATGACCACTTTCATACGGGAAGTTCTCATTACAGCAGAGAAGCTCCCTATGAGGTATATATGGAGCCCGACAACAATTTCAGAATAAAGGGTAAAGCTGGAAATTTTAAAAGACAAACCACCGCCCCTGTAAAAATAATCTAGAAACAGTTAATGAAAAACAACTACAGCTCCCTAACAAAATGGAGAAAAAGAAACCTTAGAATAATTTATCAGAACATTGTTGAAATTTTTCTTATCTTAGGTGTTTTGTGTTGGCTGGGAGCCATTTACTCCTGCACTGCAATTGAAGAGAACATTTGCCTCCTTGGTTTTCAACTCTAATATCTCCTAGCACAAGCAGAGCTTTTGTTATGCATCAGCAGCTGCCAATATTTTAATGAAAGGCTCCAACGAAAATGGTTGTCTTTTGCTTTTGATTTATTTTAGCTGGCAGCTCTTCAGAGTTTCACTCCCCAGTTCAAACCCAGTCTACTGTAGCTTCTATACACAGTCCTCCAGGATCTCCCAGTATTCTCCCATTGCAAACTGACTGACTACACAGTCAGAACCTCTCAACAAACTTTCCAGTTTCATTTAGTCTGCAAGACTTTTGTTTTCAGCAAAGCAAATTCCCAATTCTACCTTCATCTATTAAACTGGAAGGGATATTTTACATCAGATATGTTCCTGCTTAATCTAGCCTTTTAGCAAAGTCTCTAATTCTGCCTCTTCATCCTACAGTCTGCATTTAATTCTGGACAAGTAAGGCCTTTCTTTGCCTGTTAGTTTATTTAAGCCTGTAATTTTTGATTCTTGGTGTTTGTTTTTTTTTAATTCTTGTCTGAGTGTGTATTTCAGTAACGCTCCATCTTGGATGCTGTGATAGGCACAGACAAAACGTCAGGCACCTAAGTAAGTCTGTCCTTAAGACACATAAATCTGCAGAAGTTAAATACGTGTCTAAATGCTCTCTTGAACTGTTACTGACAAAAAAGATTTGTGGGCTTTTTGCACTGGACTCTCCTGATGTCTCTGCTTTAAACTATTGATAACAACCGCACTTAACCAGTTTCCTTTCTGGTGGATATTCCTAGGAACTTTCAGTAAGTTAGTTTCAATCAGGGAAAAATACCTTCAAAGATAAAAAATGTCAATTCATTTGTACAACGAGAATAAAAACTGAGCCTGATTGCAAAACACTACAGATAAAGCAGTGGAAACACTATGAATTATATTCCTACTAACGACAGAATTTAACAGGACATAATCTGCCCAGATTAAAAAAAATCCTGGAGAGATGATATTATTTTACTCATTTCATGGGTAATTTCACGATTTATCTTGCAGTGATGGTTCTGTGGAGATACAACACTGCTTGGTGTACTAAATAGCGTCACTTCCTTTTGATTCTGTCAAGTTTTAATGTTGACTAGCACAAGGAAATGCTAACCTCTCCTGTTCTCACTCTTTCACTGTGATTTCTAATACATCTGACACAATCCCTTGCAAGTCCCTATTTCTCTGTAATTACATTAACATGACGGTGTGCCTTCATCTGGGACTTCATCACGATTTCATCTTGTAAAGAAAAAAAGTCCTAGATCATTGAAGTACCTTTTTCTTATAAAACCATCTTCAAAGCTCTAACCTCAATGTTTCTAGAGATCTGTCAGCTTAGAGCTAACACCTGACACTGTCAAATTACTGCCATTAACACATCCAGGGCAATCACTCCTCCCTCCCCTGCCATCCCAAGGTTTTCAGAAAACAAAAAGTAGGGTTTCTTTCAACTTTGAAAGTTGTTAGCCATGAGTGTGACTTAGATTTGCGAAGTTATTTTACTGTAGTGTCCCAGGAAGACTTGGCAGAGATTGATTCCAGCCACACTGAGGATGACACATATCAAACTCCTTCGCAGATGCTTATTCACCCATTGGATTATGTAACAGTGACCCCGGAATTGCTGAGAACTAAAAGGAGTAAGAAGAGAGTTGGATGTGTTTTATCTGGGATGCCAGGTCATTAAGACTATTCTGGTAAGATATAACAGAATGGTATAATGCAGACTTTCTACCTCGGGCTATGAACTTGTCATCTTACAACTGAAGTGAAGCCAGTCTCCTTAACCGCCTGAGCAATAAATAGAACATCTTTCCTAGCACATAATAAAGGCAATGGGTAACTTTTACTTAACTTTTCCTTCTTCATTCTGTCTTCCAAAAGTGCCCTGAGCTCTGCTGGAGAGCTTGTTTAAGAGTGTTCACTGTTGATATTTGTAAGTAATTAGCAATGGTAATTGTGCTATTTTTTATGTTATTAATGTCATGACATGTTTACAAATACAATGTCATAACTTCAGGAAGTGCTGGAATGTGGCTTATTTTTGCAACCTGAAACAATGTTTAAGATGGGGAAAAAAACCACCCTGTAGTTATTTCCTCAAAATTTCCCTTAGCATGTCATTAAATAAACGGGAATGTGAGCAAATACAGGACGTAGGTGATTGCCACAGAGCTGAGACATTTCTCTGATGACACAGTCTTATGCTACGTACACATTCAATTAGAAGTTCCACTTAAAGACAGTTTCTTCCCTACAGCAGAAACCTGCCTATTGCACAGGGGACAGAGCAGAGAAAATACAGCAAACAGCCAGCTTTGACTCTGTTATTATAAAGGCTGGTTCAGACTGCACTACAGAAGAAGTGTTCTATAGTGTAAAAAACATATTTAGGGTTTATTAAAACTCCTACATTGGTGAAGAATGGATATTACACTGACTGACTTCTCTACATCTCTGGATATTCACAGAATTTAGGGAAGCTGGGCCAATTTCATTGCTTATAATGTGCTGAACATTAATTTCAGTTACCTGAAATTATTGTTGATCCTCAACAGACAAACCCATGGCAACCACAGGCAGTTTTACTTCCTATGAATGGCTACACCTAAATGAAAACATGCCTTGTCTTCAGTGTCCTGGTACAGTCCATACCTTCAGTCCTAGCTCTCCTTTTCTTAGGTCTTTAGGCTTTGAGTGGGCAGAATTTGCATCTTCAGTTATTGCAATGAAATTATGTTTACAAACGAGGAAGATAATCAGGTCCCTTTAAAAATCAGGTTTATGGGAACTAATCTAAATGTGAAGTTAACTCATTTTTAAAGCTGCTGCTTAAACTGTCATTAAAGCAAAAAAATAAAGGCCTTTAGAGAGCAGGGAACGTTAAGAGGAAGGAACTGAGACATCAGGTTACAGACAGAGTTGTTTCCTGCCCAGAAAACAAGTAGTAGAACTAACCACTTCATCTTCCATCCCACATAAACAAGTAGCTGATGATACAATAAACTCAGCAAAAGTGAATCTCAGTACTGCAAATGGGTTTATGCCAAAGCACAACAAAACTCAGGCTCTGAGGCTGTATAAACTCTTTGCAAACAGGCAAGTTAAGACTGCAATATTACACAAGATCATTTAAAACCTCCCAAACCTTTAAAATTTCTCTCCCTCCTTCACTGGCACTTTAATAAGGCAATTCCCAATATTTGACTTGTGAAACAGCCTGGAATATAACAGTTGTATCAGCAGCCTGTAGCGAGGCTGCTCCTTATTGGTCCTCTGTGAACATTTTAAACACCCTCTGTAATGCCATGAAAGCCATACCTATTTCAAGGCTTATCTGCACAGAGGGAGCAGTTAAAAAGTTTTGATTATTGGGACTGCAGATGGTGGGGCTGATTTTGGGAGTAGCAATCTATTCTCCCAGTCCCCAGCATCTGGAGACCACTGGTTACACTGGCACCCATTTTTTCTGAACTAAGTCCTTTTCATCTAATAACAAATCTGTGGCTCGCATTGTTCATTTCAGCAATCCAGCCTGGTGTCACATCAGCTTTGTCCCCATCTTTAAATATATTCATGCCATCTGTCTCATGGTCTCAACTGGTAAAACAATTGCATCGTAGGTTACGTACAATCAATTCCCAGTTGTTCTGAACAGCTTGAGATGTCTCACATCTTACTCAGTGGCTCGTGGAAGAGACTGATAAATGATTTTTTATAGGAAGATGATCAGTCTAGGATTCCCTTTACTGACATTTCAGATGCCAAGAAGTTCAGATTTTAGCTTGATATCTTTGCACTTTTTCCCCATATGGTTTTAGTTCCTCTTGCAAAGAAATGTGTTTCTCTCCATATGTCTCTTATCTTGAGTTTTCAGTGTCATCTTTAATTAGAGATTGAGAATCAGTTAGTTTGATTTATATCAGTATTTGCCATTGCTGCTATTGTCTTTCAGACAATCATATTCAGACATTAATGTCAAATTAAAATTATTCTTTCTAGGGTCATAAATATGAAATATGCAATTAAAACGTTCCCATTAAGAAATAGCAGAATGTATGACAGACTCTTGTTCCCGATGCTTTGGCAGCAACACCCAGTCAGCACTGTCCTTGCGAGAGAGCGTTGTGAATCTCTGTCACTCAGACCTACCACAGCAAAAACCTAGATTAAATCTGTGGCTGCAGGTGTGACACACTTCAAATTCAGACACCAGGGGAGTTAAATTTGCTTTCAGCTCTTGTGATCATGATGAAATTGTCAAAGTGAATGATGACGCATCATCCAAATGGAGAATGTAGGTGGTCCTTGCTGAGAGCTGTATATCAGGAGCAATTGGGTCCCCTTACATCCGTGGGAACAAAACCCAGGGGGAGCAAAGCTGTGGACCCTGGCAGGATAGAGCTGCTCCCTCCTGGGTATGAACGGCTAAACCATATGTGGAGAGAAAAATGAAGAACGTGGAAAAGCACAGGCCTGAACAGACAGGCCAGCACTTGCTACACAGATTTGTAAGCAAAATCACTCTCACCCCAATTCTATTTCTGAAAGTACATCACATTCCTAATTATTTTTTTTGGACTTGAAAAACATGCAGCTTCCTTATGAGATAACTCCACACTAACCTGTGGGTTCTAGTGACAATAGGTAGGTCCTTGCCTTGAAGCCTCTGGAAAGAGCTGGGTTTTGTCTTTTTCTTTAAATGAAAGAAGCCTGAACAAATGTATAACTTCATTTTGGTAGGTCCTTTTTTTTTTTATCCTGAGTCTATAACCAGCATTTCTCTTTCATAAGGAACCCTCTGCAGTAACTTAGCTGACCCTTTTGTTCTGTTACACATGAGCACAGTAGTGTGAGAATTTCCAGCATTCACTCATTACCTTACCCAGAGGTGGTAATAGGGTCTCAGATAATCCATAAATAGTGCTAAGAGCTACGTGTGAAGAGCTGTACACAAAAGAAGCCTTTCACAATGAAGCATAAAACAAGGTATTTGATTTATCCTGCAAATCACAGGAACAAATGCTGCATACTCCTGCATGCTAGCTACTGACACGCTGTCTTCAAACTAGTTATTCAAGCTAGTTATTTTCACATTCTCAGAGATGACTTTTGTCATTATGAAAGGCTGCAGCCGTCTGTGCATTCAGAGCTGTCCCCAAGCAGGGAGTACATCCCTCCTCCCTGCAGCCCCTCACACACGGTGGTGGCAGGGAAAAGGGAGCCTCAAGATTCCCAAAGGAATATGGGAAAGCAAGAATTTGATAGATCGATGGCACCGAGGACAGGCTGCTCCTTGTAAGTAAGGGAGCAGGTAAATTATTCACTTTAGCAAACTTCTAGAATTTTCTTGAATGCACAGAAAAGGACTGAAGCACAACCTGCCCTACTGGCTTCTCAATCTACAATCAACAGTGTCTGTGAAGATGACAAATACCTTCCAGAAATGGTCAGCCTTCTATTCTACAGGAATTTATTTCTGTGAAACATTTATCATTCAAACCAGTTTTAAAGTGGAATTTCTTCTGCTTTCAGCCGTTCTCTGAAGCCCTGTTTTTGTGACAAGGTGGTAGCTACATTGGAAATTGTTTTACCACCTGAGATGCTTCAGCTTTGTGCAGGGTTATGGGGATATTGACCATAAAATAATAATATCTAAAGCACTGCTTCTGGATACTGACCTGAGTGAAATCAGTCACCTTTTTGGAAGGCACCCAAGTAGTTCTAGCCTCCATATTTTCTTCTCTCCTACTAGGTAAACTGAGAATAAATCAGGGTCTTTTATTGTGATACAAAAGAAACAACCTGTTACATTGGGCTTCATGGGTCAGCGCTTTGACGTCTGTGCCAGTATAAATCTGAGCTAAAATGTATTTCCTAACTACAGAGGGAAAACAGTACAGAATGTGAAAGGAGCTCAGAGGATAAGTAGACTATAACATGAATAATTGAGATAGGTTTTCAGTAGACATTGCATTCATCTGCATGAATAAAATGGGTACAGTCTTGATTTTGCTTCCATCACAGTCAACGGCAACACTGCCTTGTCTGCAGGGGAAGAATTGGACGGCACATATTATCACCTACAGTGCACTCCAGAATTTCTGCTTGAACAGACTGGGGCAAACACATTTCACACATTTTCTGGAGCTCTGTATCCCCTGTAACATACCCACTGAGTAAGAGGGAGAGATGGTAAGAAGACTGAAGGACTACACTCAGGAGTTTGCCTACTAAGCCGTAAGAGGGGTCAGTAAGATTGTGGAGTCATAAAGTTTATCAAGAAGCAAATTAAAATGCAAAATATGGGGGAGTCATACTTCAATGTCACTACAAGAAGTCCAGTGAATATCAATCTAAATTAATTTTGGCCTCTTTAATCAATCATCTCTTTATGAAACACAAATAAAGCCACATCAGTATGACATGCTATTAAGAAAGAAAAGAGATGTGCCCTAAACTTCTGGTGACAATTTACATAAATGTCATTTGAAGCAGCAAGGTTAGACCCCAGGGTCTAAGCATTATAATATTCTAAAGAGCATCAGCATCTTCACTGTGTACAAACCATGAAACAAAGAGGATTGGTGCCCAGGAACCGGAGGGCACTGGAGGAGTGAGAGAGGAGGAAGTTAATTTGGCATCTCTGTAAATTACAGAGCATTCATAGCATAAAAGGAATGTAAACAAGTCATGAAAAGAAAATGCCCTGAAAGAATAATATTTAGTGCCATTTTTAAAAAGATTTTTGAACTATAATCCTTAACTCATGAAAAAAAATTGTATTTTAGTAAAAGATCTGTGTAACCAAGGTACCTGGTTATTGCATTTAGTATATTATACTATTACATATACTATACATTATTTGTATTGCTGTAGCTCCCAAGTCACTAGCTGCAAGCGGGATCCTGTTATGCCACACGTTTGCTACAGAGGAAAATCCCACCGGGAATTTTACATCCTAAAGAGTGGAGAAATGGAAGGAGACTGTTTCCTAGGGATATATTGAACACGGCTGGTTAAACCCCGATTAAAGCTCAGGAAATGCCATTCACAGTCAGTGCTCTGGTCAGAACACAACCTATAGCACCCTATGTGCCTCTGATATCCACCATGGGTATTCTTCACAAAAAGGTCATCGGATCCCACTGAAATCTCAGTCATAGCCAATTTCTCTCATCAGGTCTCTAGTGGTGTTTTGCTTTCCTTCCCTCCAGCCTGTTTATCATTTATTCCCATTCTCCTATATCAAAAATGAACAAAGACACTTTCTAAAGGCCATTTCACAGCTTTAGGGAGCTGTATTCAGGAGAGTAATGTGTGATCTAAGGCAAGCTGAGGAGCATTATTTTCCTATCACCACCCCACAGATGATGGGGAGTGACAGATTACATGTCAGTCACAGCACACTAGGCAAGGGGCCAGTCTGCCAGTAGTTCTGTCCTTTCTGGCTCCAGCCAGAGCATTGTTGAGAATAAAAGAATGGTTTATAAATAGCTCACACTGAAGTCAGTCTATCATAGAGGCTGCAGATCAGCCTGGTCTTTATTCAGGCTGTTCAAGATGATGTCTGTATGCTCATGTACATGCAGGTGTTGCATACACAGCCTGTGAGGATCATGTCCCAGAGCTATTCCCTTCCTAGCTGTCACTTTTCTTTGCAAGAAAAATAAAGCCTACTGTGAGCACATTTAACTTCACTCCCTTCACTCCCTTTTAACTTTTCCCTTATTTGATAGATTCCACATTAATTTGTACTTTCTTAGAAAGACTTCTCTTAAAAACATAATTTTCAAGTATCCACCCTTCCTCTGAAAAGCTGTCAATGAAAAAAGAACAATATCTTATTAGCAATCATGTTAACAGATCTCCCACAGAACATGTAATATGGAGAGTAGGAATTCAGTAACAGAAGTGAGCAAAACCTTCTGCCAAAACTGAAATGAATCAGTCTGGAGGCATCACAAATGAGTCATTATTCTCTAACCTTTCCCCGAATGTTCACACACAAAAACTATGTGGATTTTCAAGACTTTTGGCTCATACTATGAAATTAAATGTATCTGAATCAAACTATGTCTGTCCTCAGTCTGCTGAGAGTATTTCTTAGCAGTCCTAGAGCACATGGGCACATGACATTTTTATGAAGTCTTTCTACTACTTAACCTACGGGCAGACCCCAGAAGACCCCCACCTGCCCAGGCTTTTGTGGCGGTCCAGTCTTTCTGTCCTGTAACTGAACACAGCTCCCAAAAAGTGCCTCCTTTGCCAAGTAAGTGACAGAAGAGGCTGGTACGGAGCCAGCTGCAACAGACCTGCAGCAGCCTTCCCTGTTCTAGATGACTCCCGAATTGGTGTGGCGTGGTGGCTTTGCACAAAGGGACTTGAAAGAGGGACTGACTTCCTAATGTATACCTCCACCTGGTTTATTTTTAAATAACTTCTCTGAAATTAACTTTCTGCATTATCCATTAAAGTTGTTCTTGGTGCTGCCAATGGGAGGGAAGATGAATAAGGCTATTTGTTTCAGAAGACGAGTCCTAAGCTACAATAAAATTTTATTGCCAAAAGCGAAAACAGAACAGATTGGAACAGAAGCTGTGCCCATAGAAGATTTTTTTTTTCTTTAATTATCATTAAATGTCATTTATACTGTTTTAATCTTATGCACAGAATACCATTACTCCTGATATATTGACCAGGAATAAAAGATGACAAGTTACTCAGTAACTAAAGGTGTAAGAGGAAGACTAATGAATTATACACATTTTGGACATACCTTAAATCAAGATGGGTCTAAACAGGGACTCACATCTACCAAAATCCTACCATCTGGAATTTTCAGCCACGTACTTTCTATCCATTCTACATCATTCTCACACGTAAGAGCAATGACTGCATCAGTAAGTGTAAAAAAAACAGAGAATTCCACTACAGCTCATCTACGACACTGCAAACATTGTTTGTAGACTTACTCCTTCTTCCTGCATCCACATTGCCCCCAGGGTTTCCTGCCTGCACAGGGTAACGCTGAACTCCTGGCGAGCACCAGAAAGATGGTGATAAGCAACTGTTTGTGCAACAGCTGAAAACAGATCTGTCTTTAAAAAGAGCTTAAGTGTTATTATTGGTTACATCTGTTATTGTCTACCTAAATAGAAGATACTCATTGCAAAAATCCTCCACTTTGGGAAAATGGGGATCACTCTGCCAATTTCAGGCTGAATTGCACACGGTTGAACAGCAAACTAAGGTCGGAAGAATGGGACATGCTCTGCTCAAAGGTAGGAGGGTACTGTATGAGTTTTGTGCATGATCCTCTCCTCGGTGGTCTTCAAAGCAATTAAAAGTCTAGGTAAGCTTTTACTTATGAAGAATCATCCTCAGCTAATGAAAAATTGGCATAGTTCATTAACTTCTACAGCGAGACACTGATTTACACGGATGAGTATATGGCCTGACAGTTATATTGAAGTCATTGACAGGAAACCCAGCACCTATGTTAACAAGGATAACTAAGTCTCAGAAATCTAGGCCTGAACTTAATCAGCAGCAGAACTGCAAAGCTTCTGTACCCTGAGGTGCTTATATCATGTGTAATACTATTACAATAAACAGTTACAAATACAATGATTTGATTAGGTTATTTATTGCTCTTGTAACAATTTTCTACCACTGCAACCCTGGCCAGAGAAAGCACTTAGGAACTTTGGCCATGATTCCTTATTGTAAAGACTGAAAATTTAATGAAAATTCTACTGTTTGGTTGGGTTTTTTTTTACCAATAACTTTATTATTGGTCCATCTCAGACAATAAGCCTGCTGTTTTCCCTGAACCTTGACACAAGATAAATCCTGCACATTGTTAAGTGTAACTAAAATCACAGCAGGCATTTCTTGCAATGAATCCAAAATAATTCTGTTTTTCTCCACTCTTTCATACCTTGCAGTGGTGGGAGGTCAGGACCTGCCCTGCCATCACCCAGAAGTGGCAGAGGATGGACTTGGCTTCCAGAAGGAGAGTCAGAAACCAGTGAGGATGGGCCTTTTGTAGAAATCATTGATAGTCAGGCATCTCAGCACTTTTGAAAGCCCCACCAGGGGCCCAGAAACATCATTTGGAGGCTAAATACTCCTCAAAATCTTCCTTTAATGTTTTAGATTCCCTTAAATCTACAACATAAAGGACCATATTATCAAAGACTAAAACAAATTCGTCTTAGGGCCCTCTGAGTGAAGCTATTCTTAGAGGAAGCATGAAGAATGGAAAAGAAATAAAAGCTGTACCACTTATCTCTTTAGTGTATATGAATAGCAATGCTAAGCTAATACAAATATTGCTTAGCCAGGTCCCATTTTGATATTCCAGTGGTGCATACAGTTCTAAAACAATATCTTTAATATTGAATTCCCTAAATAATTATTCGCTGTTAAAGATATTGAGTCCATAGAATTTTTTCTTTTATTTTCAGGGATTGAATATGGAAGTCCTTATTTAGGTAAGATGCAGCAGAAATCCACAGGGCTTACCTGAGTTAAGAGCTCAGGAACTGGTCCTGCATATGCACATAAATTGCTTTGGGAACTGAAAGATTGTAATGTAACAAAAAAGAGTCCATAATGCATGCAGGATTCTGACAGTTTTTGCAAACATCAAGGAATATGACACCTACCCTTAATATGTTTCTGTTCTGATTATGAATCCCCAACTGCACTGAGTCCATCTTTGCATATGCCAGAAGAATCATTTTTCCAACCTGAGCTGTCTGGTATTTCTTTGAGTGGATGAAGAACTTGTTAAAAATGAAATACAGAGTAATGGGTACTTATAATTTAAATGAATCACTGCAAGCAAAGTAATTTCTTTAAACTATCTGCCAGGTAAATCTTGAATCACTAGCATGACACACTTGAAAATTTAAAAATTTGAGCATATATTATTTAAATACTAGTACCATTAATTGACATTCAACAGAGGACAATTCATTGTTTAAGTGAAAAATCCCAAGACGCCTTTGCAAGCAAAACTTCCGAAGTCAAGAAAAGTTACAGCTGCAGATGGAGAGCAGGTTACAAAGGTCCCATTCTTCCCTGTTAGACAGGCTAACCTAATGTTTACCTTTACCAAATTGCAGGGGGGAACATTCACACTTCCCATGATGGAGGAAAATTTTATCTACCTCATTATCTAGAGACCTTCTACTAGGCAAGCTACAAAAGGCTTAGGAAGGTAAGATATGCAGCTGCCCAGAGAATCAAGATTTCATATACATGTGCTGTTTGCAGAAGCGGTAAAAATACACCTTACTGGGCTTCTTCTCAAGTTGACTTAATGCTGTGTGATTCTGAAAACACCTCACACTAAATGTAGCCTGACATTCTTGGAACTGGTCAAAATCTTTAATTTTCACTATATACAGTTAAGATTCTGATGCCAAAGTTTTCCCTTTAAGAACACTACGTGCTTTTAGGAATAGGCCGATCTGGGTAAGAACAAAGCAGGATGAGGCAGGAGGTTGGTATAAAAGGATTTGAGGTGGGAAAAGAAGGCTCTATATGGCTATCATCATGCAAATCACAAATTTGCCCTGGTTTGAATGTGAATTATATTGAATATTTGGGAAATCATTCCACTACTATAAAATGCTAAAAATTCAGATTGCTGATATCTGGCTTAAGGTGATCATCCTAGTTCTAAGAAGCAGTGCTTTTCACATCAACCTTTCTTCTTTTAACAGTTTAAGGGGTTAAGAGTTATTATTGGTTTAGTTCTTAAGTACATTTAAGACTGAAAACAGAAAAAAACAACAATGTAATGTGTTCCACACAACACTTTTAGAGTATTTAAAATTCAGTATTTCCCTTTACCAGCCCTAAAGCAAAGCTACGCCATGCTATTACACTTTGCTTCCATCACTGGGAAACCAGAGTGGATTTTTGAAGTGCATTAAGCAACAGGACTAGGTCACATGAGGACTGATGCTAAATTGAAGAAAATTGAGAAATCTGTTCTGTAACGACAGTTTTCTGTTACATTTGAACTTATTTTTCCCATGGTGATTTTGAAAGCTTTGCCTCACACTAAAAATAATTAGCCTAATACTCAGTAATGCATCTGAAATCAATAAAGTCAAGCAGGTATACAACTAGTGTAAATAGTATCACCTATTAGAATAAAATTCTGGAATTATTTGGGTTGCCTTATGTCATGGGGTAGTATCTCATTGACTTCAATGAACTTTGAATAAAGCTCTAAATTCTCTGCCTCGCTTCATTTTGGATTTGTATAATGAGGAGAAAACAAGATGGTTCCACTGGAATAAACAAACTTCACCTGAACAAAATCAAGGTAGAATCAGAACTGGGATTACTGAAATTACATCTTTGACAATGCTAGTATCAGAGAGTTCAAAATCAGATTCTTATTATGGTCATTCTGGAAAAGCATTTTCCTTTTGTTTGTTTTAGTAAACGTTTTTAATACAACAACAGTGCTTTACAGGCAACAGTCATATTACCAAAACCAATTGGATTTACAATTTCTTTTTATTACCACTAAAGGAACACTAATTCAAGTTTCGGGTGCAATGTAATGCCATGAAACAACAATAATCTTATTTTTATAGCCCTACACATTGTAGAATAGCTTAAGCTTTCTGCTATTACATAGTGCCCAAATGGCATTATCCTTTGTAAATGCAGCCGACAGTCATGATTTGTCTTTCTGTTGTCTTCGTGTTTCTAAACACAAGTACTTTTCTTCAATATTAGGCCAATTCTTCAGGTGAAGCAAAACTCCTCTGTTTTCAATGTACCTCAGCCAAAAAGCTGTTGCCTTTTTAACCAGCTTTCTGAAGCTCAGTTTCTGATGCTGTAAATACAAGAGGTGGAGTCACCCCAACACACAACTCTTTAATAATATTTAGATGTTTGCACAGTTCAGTGCTTGGCTTTGTTTACACTCAATGCCCATCTTTCTGTCGGCTTCTGTAGCCTTTAAACCAGCCCTTTAAAGGCTACCCTAATTCCATCACTCTGAAAAAGCCAGCTAAGTCAGCTGAGCTATGACCCTTTACAGGAATAAGCTATTAAATTAAGTTTTATGTAGAAATAATATTCTCACTCTAAAGAACCTGTTGCAAACCCAACATTATTAGAACAAAAGCAGACAAAGTAGCAAACCAGTAAATGCCAGGTTGGAGGCTGGATTGCACACTGAGTGGGCAGAGCCTTCTATCTTGTCCCAGGAGACAGAAAATGTGTTTAGAATCAGGTTACACCCTGCGAGACAGGGGGTGTCAGGGCTTGTGAGAGCCTGGCCAGGAAATCAATGTATACGTGTGTAGAGGTTCTGAACAGCCTTGACTCCCAGAATCTCCTCTGCCAGGCTAATACAAGCATCACCTTAGCAGGAAGGCTTTGGGATCCATCTCTCTCTAATATTTTCATCTATGAAGCACAGAATATTTTGCAGGTTTGACGGGATGATTAGAGTGACATGAGGAAGAGGACACAAGCAAATCAGAATGTGCTAAGGACATCTGACAGGTCCCCTGTCATCAGGGAAATTGCCAGGCTAAAGCTGTTGGTGGGCAGTTCAGAGCTTGCTGTCCCTTTGCAAAGCATCGTTAAACTTGATTGTGTCTTTCGAGGTGATTTTACAGCGGAGGAATGCCACTGATGAGCAGGGAAAGGATTAAATGCAGGGCAGCTGATGAGTGGGACCTGATGAAGATGGTATTTCTACCAGTTTCTGTATCTGACACGTTTGTTCAAATAGAGTTACAGGAGTAAATTCTACTCTTTTGTAAGCTCTGTTTGATTGGTACAATTTGTATTTAACATCTGCCTTTGATTTCCTGGCTTTACAAAGTTACTGCCATGGCTCCTATTATCTAGCCCAGGCATACCACTAAGTTAAAACTGGCAAGGTGGGAAGGGCATGATTGAGGCTAACAACAGAATGCCCTGACAAGTACAAACTACCTAATCTTTAAACAAAGAAAGCAACTGACAATCTTTTATACATGTTCACATGTATATTTTGCCATTAAACATGATCCAAACTTTGTCACAGAAAGAAAAAAGTGTATGAGCAATGGGCCATTGCTTTATTTTGAAGTGTGTGCTTGGGGGAAGTCACTGGGAGACAACAGGAGAATGTCACTGCTGAGAAATGGTTGGCTTTGTTCACAGCTGTGTAATTTCCAAGCTGATACATTGTCTACACAGACAGAACAAATACATGTTGTCCTGGAAGCCTGAACTTTTTTTGTTTGTTTTACTTTAGAACTTTTTTTTTTCCAGTTGGAAATGAAGGTATTCCATCAGTGTAGAAACCCCAGAGTGCAAATGTAATTTCCCATAGGTAAAGCAGAGCCCCCATAAAGTCACTTATGTCTTTCATTCCTACCCAGGAAATAATTTCTTCAACGATATTAATAAAATTGACAACTTGAACATTTCCTCAAGTGGCAAAGGGGGATATTTTTTAATATAACTTTTACAGAATATATTCTTTTATTACGGTTTATCCTTAAAAATCAAAATGAAATTAACACACCTGTCTGCTCCACTAAAGAAGGTATATAAACAGGGTATGGACTCAAATAGGTTCTTGAGCATTAGTAAGCTACACATAAGTGAGAAACTACTGCTCTTTTTAAGGTGAGAACCATTACTGTCAGGGACCCCTTGTAATACTTTAAATGCTTCAGCTGGTACTAGTTATAGATGTGAGAGGGGGACTAAACCAGTATCTGATAGGAAGAACATGGAAATGTTGTAAAGTTTAGAAAATGACACAATAGCAAATTACAACAGAAAGAGCAGTGAAGGCCTGGAGACAATTTTAAAGCGCTCCCCTTCCCTTATGTATTTATGTATATAAAAGCAATACCTGGTATGAATAAAAACACAAGCACAGCCTCAGAGTTTAAAGTAGAGACAGTGACTGAAGTGATCCATTGGCCAGATGCCACTCCCTGCTACTGCAAATCTGTAAGTAACAACTCCTCTGGCCCTATTTTAACTAAACTTTTATTAAAAGAATGTTATGGATATACAATGAAAGCAGGAGGTGGTCCACTGTACATCATTTTCCACGCGGCTTGTTCACACCTTGTATATCATTTTGATAATCTATAAAATGTTCTTTGTAGTTTTTGTTCTGAGATTGTTTATAATACATAATAAATTCTGCAATCTAAGATGTTTATGTACTGCTATACTATAATTTTATATGTCCACTAGGTTAGTGACCTAGTCCTCCACAACTCTGTAAGAAGGCACAAAAACATAGTTAATGAAGTTTTAAACCTTTTTAGTTTAAAAGCACGTGGTGAAAATTCTAATTTACATGTGAGTTGACACCAGTCAGTCTATGACTTTCTAATTAATAGTAGAAATACATATGCCAAGTGATAAATATTCTAAAAATATTAAATTATGTACTTCCTATCTCCCTTCACTGATCAGAATACTGGTCTTGAGAGAGAAAAAAAAAAAGGATTTTCAGAAATTCTGTTTCTTTGTGCTTAACAGCATTCTCTTTTTCTTTTTAGAAATAGTCTTTTGTGAAAAAATAATTGATGCATCAGCCAATATACTTTGTTATTCCAGAAGGATTTCCAGTAAGAATTTATGCTTTGTGTTTCCTTATACAGTTGGGTTTTTTTCTCTAAGAAGGGCTGAGTTCCTGACACTGTACTAATCAAGAACATTGTTTAAATACTCTGCTAGGTGTTTCAGTATGCCTTTTGATCAGGGAAAGAATTTGGCCAGCCATCAGTAGGTTAACCAATTAATATGCACAAAGCAACAAATGTGACAGCAGGTACTTATACTCAGCTGTAATTATACCTATTGTGATATAGTATCGTTGGAATTCCGTGCCCTACTTGCAGGCATTGAGGATCTGGCAGGTCAGATTCTCAGCGGAGGAGAAATTAGTGTCAAGGAATATGGGGAATACCCTTAAAGCAGCTTGTTATTTTAGTCCTGTATGCAGTGATGTGGGAAATGGAGCTGTTCCTCATGCCATTTGGGAATCTTGCCCTGTACGCCTATGCCTGTATCTAGGGTATCAAGTGCTGGTTCCTGTTTGAGAGATGGATGACAAATTCCTGGGCTGATCACTAGTGCTTCCTCCATAAAAACCCTCAAGCAAAAGCCATGAAATGTTTCTCACAAGCTACACACCATTTGTATGCTATCAAAGTAAGCTGTAGAAAACTGCCTCTCCTTCCTGCCGTGGGTGACATCTGCTAAAAAAATATAAATTCCTTTTCTCTTAGTACAGAAAGGATCTCCAGGTCAAAGCACTGAATAATCCTTACTCAGATAGAAGAACTACCTTTCTCAGAAGAAATTCTGGGATAAATTCTCTCTGTGAAGCCATACATTTCTACCGCATCCCAACTATATAAAGGATAAAGATGTACAATCTGTTCCTCACTCCCCCTCCCTTAGGCTAATGCAGGTGAAGGGAGAGCTTGGAGTGGTTTGTGGAAATGGAGGATGATGTAAGATTGAAAGAGGCAGGTCAGATGGGACAAAACATAAAAGAATGAATAAAAGAGACAAAGGATGACAGGTGATGTACATGAGGGTAACATTTATACTATGTTCTTCTTAAAAGGACTTCGGAACTCTCTGAGCCTCCTAAAAAGTCTCAACAGGCTTTTGATGTCAGCCAGTTGTGCCACAGTTTGTGTACTAACTTGAGAAAAGTCCCCCTTTGCAGCCTTTCAAAGACAGCTAACATTCATATTGGCAACACAACTAAGAAATGGCAACATCAGCACTAGCACAATTCTAATTCTGATTGATTGTTCATTCTTCAGAAGAGATTGATTCATTTTATCCCATCGTGATGCTCACCACCATTTTACTTCCCTGAAAACAGAGGTGTGACGATCTAAATATCTACCATCAGAAAGCAAGCAATTAGCACCTCCTACACAGAACTCTATTAATCTCATGGCTACAATATTCAAGCCCAAAGCAATTTACTAAGATGATGTATCTCTATTTAAATCTAAAGGGAAGAAATTACAACTTTGTGTCAATCAGGTGATTTGTAGAGGTGTGGTTATTATGAAATACACATATGTATGGGAAGCATTCAGCTTTTATATAGCAAAATGCCCAGGGACATTAATGTCTCATGATAATTCTGTCCCATGCTGGGTTTTATTGCTTATAATTCTCACTTTGTTATTAGAAAGACCATCTTCCATTAAGGTTTTTATATTACCAACTAGCATAGACAGTAACTGAACCTTACCTCCTGGATTCAAAGTAATTATTAGGAGAGTTCAATCGTTGGTTTAGAAATCAATTATTGAGAAAAAATTCTCATTTTAGTGCTTCTCTAAAAGGTTTGGGTTTTATGACGTGCACGCATTTTGTTTGCACAGCAAAGTGAACTCCCCACATCCATCTGTCAAATTTGCGTGCTATGCAAATACATTGACAGAAGTAAACAAGAATGTCTCTGAAAATTATTATTATAACCAAAGCCTAACAGTTCAAACTATACAAATACTTTCAAAAATGTTTTCTTGCTGTGGCATACAGTAGGAAACATGTTTTGTGAGGGATCTGTCCTACTTCAATGGTTTATATAGTATGATCAACTCATGAGGGAAAAGCATCAACACTTTTACTGCCATTAACACTGAAGAAACAGACACGCTGTGACCGGGACATCTCGGGATCTGAAATAGTGACTCTTTCAGTGACTCTGGGAAATGTTGAGGAGGCACCACAAAGAGTCACTCTAGAAAGGGATTCCCAACTCTATGGACACAGGACTTTGGCTGTTAACTCTGTCTTCAGTGTTTTTCAGAAAGAGAGGATACAAACCAAATAAGTAATAACTCATCTACCCCTAGAGCAGAAAAAACTGACAAAGAATAAATAAATGAATAGTAAAAGCTCCAGGGTTATACTCCTGAGAGATGTACTGTTTGAACTACAGTCAGTTTTCTGGGAGCTGAAAGATTAAGAGAATATGATAAAACTGCAGGTTGTTTTTTTTTATATTTATAGTTCTTTCGTATGTAAAAGAACCAGCTCAATGCCTCGGGCAAATTCAAACTGGTATTTTGCACAGCCCCTCCAGAAAATAGGTTTCATTGCATTGTCCTTGAGAAGAAGCAATTTTTGAGGCATATGAGTGAAGGCTGCAGTTTCAATCCTACATTCTAGCTGCAGCATTACCAGCCTGGGTTGGACAGCTGGGAGTCACACACAGATCTGGTATATGTTTCAGGAACTTGGGCTGTGAGAGGTGACAATGCCACTGGCCAAAAGAGAAACTTTAGACCAAGATAATTTTGCAGGCTGCAAATCAAAATCTTGACTCTAAATCCCAGTGTAAGATTACATCTTCATTTATTATTTGGTTGTACTACATCACTTGCTGCTTACACAACATGTTACTACTCCTTGTATACAACACTCAAAAAGAGATTACCATCTTTTGGGGGTGACCTGAGGGTCTGAGCCAAGAACCTGTATCCAACGGCCTGAAATAAAATAAAACCTGGACATGGTCTTTGGTTTATATTAGAGTTTTTTAAAAGACAAACATAACCAAGGTGGGATGGGGTTTTTTTTGAAGTTTGCTTCTTTGTCAGGCTTTTCATTTATCTAAAGCCATGATGACAGTTCTGACTGATGATGGTGATGTTGATGCTGAGATTTACATGCTGCAGAATAACTCCAGTCCATATAAGGGTACAATATTAATTGAAGCAGAACTGCATGAAGGAAATCTACTCTGCTTATGCTTAGCATTTATTTGTGGCAATTATTTTCAACTTTCTATTTTTATCATGTGGCAAGTGAACAGGGAACAACTCAGAAAGCACCAGAACTGTGACAAGAATGGCATTTTCATTCTTCTAAAGAATTTGTAATTTCAAAACTGTTTTCATGCCCATCAGGAAGCAAATCCTATCACTTCAAAATTCTCCATGAAAGAAGATTCCAACCGTAACAAACCAAAACACTGACTCAGGCCAGCTACTGACAGATTTTATTTTGACAAAAATCAAAATGCTTCATTTGGTTACAACTGCCCTTTAGTGCAGAATACAAAACAGACAGACATATGAAATGAACACCTAATTAGAAAGGAAAAATAAAAATATTTTGTTAGAAAATAAAAAAGCTGGGCAAGTCAAAAAGGGCTTCATCAGGACATGCCTCTATTATTCCCAAAATAAAAACCTCAACAAAATTGACAATCTTTCAAAGCATTGAGATATGATTAAAATGTGTTTCCCAACAAAATTTCTAAAACATTTTCAATAAAAACTTTAAGAGTACCTCTGAGCAATCAGTGCCTGCTATACCACCCCTGAGAAATGAGGGACAAAGTCCCTTTTAGATACAGCTCGCAGCTGAGGGTATTGTATTGCCACTGCTGGTTGCATCCTAAATGCCTTCCCACATAACCATGGGTAAGATTTCAAGACGGGACAGATGACACGAGCCAGCCCTGACAGATGCCAACAGGCTCAGAAATCTTCCAACCACTTCACAGAAACAATCCCATTACCACCTTCTTCCATGTCGTAGTGCAAAAAGTTTCCTTTCACTTAACTTTATTTGGCCTATCAGGTACAAAGGATGCCTAAAGTCTCTTGAGTAACCTCCTGACATGAATATTCTTAAGGAAAAACAGTGATTTTGTTATTATGTGTAGTTCCTGAGCTCAGCTACTGCTTGAGTAATTACATGAGTACAGAATTACTTCTTCAAACTATTGTACCATAACACAAAAATACACTAGCAGCCTTTTATTTAGTCCTTCTGTGCTTTGAAATATCAATCTTTTTGTTCTTAATGCAATAAAATATATTAGAAAAGGAATGTAGTACCATTTAGCAGGTCAGATTTTAATAGTCTCCAATGTAAACTGGGAAATGCTCCAATGAGCTCCATGAGTTTACACAAGTAATCTGCTCATACCTTTGCACTCCTAATTAGTCCACAGGACCAAAATGGTGAGACTCCTAAAAGTTAGTAACAGTCATTTATTTGTACAAGGATACTACTAGGCCTGTATTTCACAGACTTCTGCAAGGAGATTTAAGTCAAGGTAGGTATTACAGGCAAGGAAAGTATAGTCCTTTGTAGGAGAAACATGGTTGGATTTTGCAGACATTTCTAAAGTGTATGCTCAAGCAACGTACCAAAAAAGAGGGGCATTTATCAAGCTACTTATTATTCTTTACATTTCACAGCCACACTGGAACTGTTTTTGTCTTATTTGAAGATGAGTAATTTCTCATTGACCTTAGATTTGTAAAAATTAGGTAAAATTAGGTATAGTATGTCAAACAGGAACACCTGTTTAGGAACATAAACATATTTAAATATCAACCTTTCCCTCTGATTGGTTTTTGTAGAAGCAACTACTGATTAGAAACAGAAATTGCAAACCCTGACCTTCCATGACAGGAGCTAACACGTAGTGCCATTAAATTCTGTTATCGAATCGTCTCATTAAGTGAAAAGGGCAGTTTTCAACAACTTTTGGGTTTTTTGCAAATTGACGTGACTTACACTGTGGTAAAGAAATCTTGAAAGAAAAATTTCTGGTCTGCGTCCATGCTTGCACAAAGTACTCTAGTCGACACGTGTATTACAAATAGAAATAAAACACAGCAAAGGCATCTGTCACAACAAAAGTCTTTTTTTCTTTCAGAGATGTTTTGATTAAGCAGTGGGATTTTTGGCCACAGCTCTTTCCACTGAGTTGGAAAAGGTGTTCTTCAGATTATAGGTAAGACTGTTAGAACAAACAGCATTTGATGAAAGAAAGTATATTTTTTGTTGTACATTTATTCCAGCAAACATATGCACTGGGATCACGACTGTTTAAATCCTCAGAGTTCAAATAAATCCTTTGTTGATGTTAAAGTTCGAACTTGGAGCAAGTGCAGATGCAAAGAAATTATATATTTTGGGATTTTTTTGAAACCATAATCTTGTCACAACAGATTATCAAATGATCAAAGCAATAAAAGAATGAATTGGGGTTTAAACTTTTATGAAAAGGCAGTTATATTGTAGGATCAGACTTTTTAATAGACTGCAGGCATTAAACAGACCTTGTATTAGGCTTTGAAATTAATGGGTCACTGTATAACATTCCAGTCTTCATAGATTGATAAGATTAATGCTTGCTTATATAGCAAATTCAATGGCTCATTTAATTTCATATGAATGTTTAAAGTTAAATTGCTTTTGGATTAAGTCTAAACTCATTATTCATTTTAATGTCTGAAAGAACTTTCATTTTTCTTTCATTTTATTTAATCAAGTGCATCATCATTAAGTAAAGGCTATGAACTTAGATAGCTGAGAAATAAGGAAGTTTATTAATTTAGTTTTAAAAAGATCTATTTGTTAAACTTTAATTCAATGACCATTTTAGGTTCAATAAGAAGTTAGGGAAAATAGTGACTGCAACTTATTCAGTTTTCCTGTAATACTAGCAGGAGAGGGTGCTTTTGGGCAGCCTTTTTGCAGCATATTAATCCCTCTGAGAATCTGGAAGGTAAATTTTGCTGTTAAACACACTCATGTGTTCACATCTCTCTTGCACTTTGAGACTGATCCTCCTTCACTGAAACTCAGCAGGATTTTTGCTAACACTTGCCTCATGGTGCATATAAATTACCTGATTTCAGTGAACATACGTTGGTTTACGCCACGTAAAACTCTGCCTCTGCATTGCCCACTGACGTACTGGAGTACACTGGGCTGACACGGGATTTTTCCTTCATACTGTATTTAACTTGAGAAATCTGAGTGCCAAGCAAAAGCTACAGTACACTTTCAATTGGAAGAAGATGCATGAAGTTACTTATCAACAGAAGCCATACATCAGTCTCCGCAGCCGTTCCATGCAGAGTGCACTCTATTACCATACGCATTCACTTTCATCACAGAACTAGACACTGTGCACTAATTACAAGTTCCAGAATAAATATCTCTTTAAAAACATTCACACATCCTCTTATTATGTAAACCTTAATGCATTTGATGAAGAGCATGGCTGAGGGACCACAAAACCCCTCTCTGGGATTTACCTGGGACTATTAGAGTTTAAGAGTGTTAGCTAATGAATTATTCAAAATGAATTAATAGCTTGGGAGAGTCCTTCACCTGTCTGACACAACTTCATTTTCCTTAGATAAGGTTTCTCAGCAGAGTCAGACACTGGCAAACAACTTTGTTTTCCCTTTTTAGTGTGTGTGTGCGTGCCAATCTCCACTACAGACAATGAAAGATGTATTTCCTTGCAGAATAATAATAATTTCACCTAGCTGCAATGTAGTTTAAAGATGGCCCTCCAAATGCTTTGCTGTGGCTGTGCAAATACCACCACTGCAGACCATAACCTGACTGTGTCCAACACCCAGGGGGGAAACAAAACCCAGGGAAAAAGCCAAGTTGGGCTGCTGTGCCCAACAGAGTGCTCTGTTCTTTAGGTAACATTGCTCATTTTCTCACAAAGGAAGCACAGTTTTCTATGAAGAGAAGAGATAACATTTCAAGTTACTTTCTTCTGTTCATTGTATATAAAAAGCATTTTATAATATGAAGACACATTATACTTGTATCGTATTTTTCAGTTCCTTTCCATGAATAATATCTTATTCAGGAGCTGAAAAACAATTTGCCTGTCATAGTAGTGCTGTCTTTTATTTATTCATGGTTTTATTTAATTAACAATAGCAACCTACTTTTCTTTATAATTGGCTTTGCATGGTACGTCTAATGCCAGTATCTCATAGTTCACAAATGGTGTGAATCTGTGTGCACATACACCTGTGAAAACTGTAGCACCTTGTCTTAGGGATTTACTGTAAATTGTTAAGCACTTCTAAATAAAAATATTTTACTATAATGCTTTTTACAATGTTTGAATTAGTGTTAATCATGCAGTAACAGAATAAATTCAAATCAGGTCTACGTCCTCTGGCTGGATGTTCCTTTATATAAGAAAGCAGAAAACTCCCAGGGCTTCTAATAACCTGTCACTAAAACCGGACATTTCAAACTATATAATGTCTTTGACTCCATGCTGAGTCAGGGGCAAATAAAATTAAGATTCCTCCCCCCTTCACCTCAAATGTCAACCATGTGGAACACAGGTATGCAAGATCAGTGAGTTTTATAGCCTGATACTCCTCCGGCACACCCCGAGAAGCCACAGGAGTTATTGCTGGGCTTTCTCTTCCATCTTACATGATGGGCAGGTAAACTGACCTGCCATCAGCAGAGTGTAATTTGTTGCTGCCTTTGGTTTACAGCAAATTACCACTGCCCCGAAGCAAAGAAGAAGCAAGGAGGGAATATGTCTCTGAGGCACATTTCCTTTCAGGCTATTCCAGAGGGGATGGCAGCTTATGCACTATCTTTTTTGATCAACAACTATCTTTGAAAATAAATCTGCTCAAGAGTCCCAGGAGGTTTGATACAGCCCCTCAATCATTCACAACTCTCGGGGGATCCTGCTGCAGCACATCCAATCCTCTCGCTCCCCTTTTGCCTCCAGGGAAGACCAGCCACAGCTGGGGTTAAAGCAGACAATAAGATGGGAAGAGAATATGGACTATATGCTGGAAGTAACAATAATGAAAATAGTAATGTAACATGGCATCAGTAGTGACATGGAGGCTGAAAGAGCAGCGATGTTGTAGAGATCAAAGCAGTGGGGAACTGTTCTTTGTACTATTAATATCTCCCATATTTTTAAAGTAGAGAAGAAACGTAAAAGCAAACTGTATACTATTTTCCCTCAGGCCACCACCATTAGAGGCACTTGATAAGCCTTGCAACCTCCTACAGAAGGACAGCAGACCACTGGAGTATAGCATATAACATGTACTATCTAAAAAGCTAACATGACAGATACAAGGCAAGGCAAGTATTCAATTTGGGCTATCACAAAAAGAAACACAAGAAAAGAATCTTTTGTGACAGTTCACCAAGGATATGGCTCTGCTGTATCTGGAAGCGTAGCCCCAAGCCAAGAGAGTGTCTGTGCTGCGCTGCCTGGATGGAGGTATGAGACAGTCCTTACCAGGAGCAGTACTGAGAAACAGAGAAGTTACCAAGATTTTTGTCATATTTTTACTGTCTTTCCACTTTATTCTCAATGATTAACTCTTAAGGCATCTGTCTTTTCCTTAGCCAGACCAAAAGGCACTTGCATTGTTCCTCCTACTTTCCTGCCCTTCACTGTTAGATCAGAGACCCTGAAGGGCAACATGAGGAATGTTCACCAGACCAGGCTGTGCCTAGCCCCTGCTTGTCACTCTCATAGTGCCGGACTGCTGATCTTGCTAACCCGTGCAGAAAAGGGAGGCTTCTTGCCTGTGTACGAAATTAACTGAATTTTTTAAAAGTAAGCAATTTGCAAAAATAGATTAAGAGAGATCGTGGATGTCTAGAAATGGCAAAGGGCAAAGAGTCAGGTGGCTGGATTTGTTTTACTCACAGAGTCCTTTTTTCCTTTACTATCTTTCAGTACTTTCTGTGTTTCCCTCTCTGTCTCGTGTAGCAACGCTGCAAGCTTCTTGGAGCGGGAACTGTCTCTTCAGTAACTCAGCAGGGGTTCTAGGAGAAGGGAGGTTGATCTTGGTTGTATCCATGGGTAACATGATAGCACAAATAATAATTTCAGAAGGAGGATTACTGAGCAAAATATTTGCCAAGGACGACTGGATATTTTAGCAGCAATGCACTGCCTGCTTGACAGAGACTGAATATAAATGTATCCTTAGATTATAAACAAATGGATTGCTTTAATATATTTCCAACAAAATAATCTTCTGTTGGAAAATATCAGTGAAATGGAGCATTACTTTTTTTATTTCTTATTAAACATTGCTCATTAAAATTTCTTATAAAAAACTTCAACTGCTTTATCAAAATTGAATATTTAGACATTAAAGTTTCATTTCAAATTTCTGTATTTTTATTCGTTATTTCATGACCTGCCAGTAGTAGAAAATGTAACACTCTATCCTAAATAAAGATACTGAAAACAGCTCCTTCTCTATTAACTGATAAAGAAACCAGCACTCTGATCATGCTTTTGTTCTTAGCAAATTCTCCCATGCACTGTCATTTCTTTAACCAGACTACGACATCAAAATAATAAAAAATAAAAAGATAATTTTAAACCTAAACTTTTGAGTTTGAAATACACATTACTTTTTGAAGCTGCTATTTAGAATTTTCCTTTTGTAGAAAAGTTACTTGTTCCATTTCTGAACAAAATTGAACTTCAAGATGTCCACATTTCCCAAATAGAAATTCTATATTCTGTTCAGTTCTGTTTAAAAATTCAGCTTGTTTTGCAGTGCTCTCATTGCTCAGAATAGCGCTATTTAGAATTGTGCTATTTGTGGAATATTTGACAATTATTAACAAAATATCGTTTCAGCCTGGCTTATAACTTCAGCTCAAATTCTACTTGATAGTGTTTATGTGCTAGCTGAAGTGTTTTTCATGTGTTACAATGACATCTTCAGATGTCTTGCACTATCTTACAGTTTTCAAATGAGGCAACTCAAACGGGACTCTTTTTAGTGGCAATTTCATGAAAATCATCTAAAGAAAAAGGTTATTTAGAAGCAAATGGAAGAAGGGAGAGCAAGAAAAGTAAATGAAGCAATACATTTCCAGCTAGGTTAAACGTCAGACTAGAATTCAAAGAAGCAATAATGGTAGGCAACCGTTGTCAGACTCAAATGACTGAGAAATGACGGGTCTGATTCTATAGATACTACAGAAGCTGCCATATTTGGTCATATCAAAAGCTGAATGGGGCAGATTCTCAGTGAATGTAAAACTTGAAAACCCTGCAAGATGTCAAATGGAAGTTGACAATTTATATCAGATGAAGATCTGAGTCATATTACATTATTTGATATATTATATATGCAATATATAACATATCTACAAATATAATGAGTCATATTACTTATATGACCTTCCTTTAGTGTTAAAAGATGGTCCTATCCTTACACTATCAAAAATCCTTTTTTTTTTTTCAGCTAAGTAGTATAGTATTGAAATATGCCCTGTGCAAATAAAAGCCAGACTGTACATTCATCTCAGACAATGGGTGTACCTCATGTACCTTGTGCTTGTCTTAAGCATGCAGAGACACACCTTGCTTGCCCTCAGTATTAAATGTTCTTTACTTGCCTTTTCTTTTGGCAGGCAGGGTGATCCTGGTATTACAGGATCATCCCCAGAGTAGTGGCATGTAAAACCATCACATAACAAACTGCCAGATTGGTGGTGGAACAGCACAGGATTCACGTTTGCCTTCCTCCCTGTAGTGCTTTGACTTTTAGGAACAAATATGCACATTTCCCTGTCGGTCTCTAGCAAAATACATGAAGAATATTTTCTTTCTTTACCTTCCCCACTCCTTTGTGAATTATGGAGTAGTAAGCACATTTTTAAATACAGCTTTGCAGACAGTGAGCCACAGCTCCACTTCGTGCAAGACAAATTGAAGCTCATTTATGAAAGTACATCTAAAAATGCCAAGGGAGTAGACTTATCAAAGAGATGACATCAAGTTGTCACTCATTCTTCGTACATACACCTGTGATTGAGAAAAGTGTTTTCTTTAATATAACTTGATATTTGAAGAGAATATGACAAAATGAAGTCCCATCCCTTCATCATTTACATTATGCCTTAGGGGTACAAAGTTGATCTAAGACATTTTGATTCATGCCTATTAGTGAAGCTGTACCCACAGATGATCAAAAGGCTCATTCTGATTCCTATAAAATAGTCAATACCGCAGTTAGGGAAATGTATTAGGTATAATTAAATTACAGCTATAAATGACATAAGCCTGAGATATTTTATGATAAATAACATTTGATATACCAGCCTTTTTAAAAAGTTCTTCCCGTCCACCCTCCTTCTAAAGACAGGTCCTAAACTATAGGGCATAAAAAATGATGAATGTACAAAAAGGAAGCTTCCCTGCTTAGAAACGAACAGACAACCTACCAACTCTTGCGCTTTCCCATCTGACACGGTACAACCTATAGCACCAAAGGACAAGCATAACAGAAGTACTTTTTGTCTTTATTTCAATCATTTGCAAATCAAGATGCAATAGAGATGTGAAGAAAGGAAAAGCAGAGCAATACAGTGCCACTGGAATCTAGGAGAGCGCAATGTACGGTTTACAGAAGTCTTTTGTAAAGTGGGCTTTGGAATGCAAGCAAAAAGTTTTGGATAGGACTGAGACAAGAAAAGAAAGACAGCATGTTGCAAGAAACTTATTTCTCACATTCAATGTGCAGGAAGACATAAAACATACGCACGGAACATCTAATCATATGGAATGAACTCAGTGGCAAAGATCAAGAGTCAGATGTATGCCCTGTGCACATTAGCCAGTAAGAGAACAAAACCAGTTACAATATCCAGAGTGTGTCTGGAATTGTTAGGTTACCTTTACAACTGTAATAAAAGGTAAATAAGCCGCAGATACTCTAAGCAAAAAAAAAAAAAAGAAAAGAAAAGATGGGATTAATACATTGTTTCAATTTGTTTCAAGAGCAAAGATGTGGAAATTACTTCCACATGGAGAATATTCTAGTTAACAAGTGACATGAGGGCAAGAAGCGAACATGAGAACTGCAATTATGTTTGACCTATGCTCAGTCTAGCCTGTTGTACTCTCTAGACGATGCAAGCACCACATCCTTGAGCTAGGTATAAGAAGCTTCCAGAAAAATAAAAATCTAAAATTGTGCTAAATCCTATTACCGAAGGAGTTCATGATACCCTCACACTTTTGTAGGAGTTCACTGTAAATACACATAAAACTATTCTATAATCCCTCTTCCTTAGGACCTTTCCACTTCTCAAAGCCTATGAAAAGCTTATTGAAGGACAGGCTGTACCGCACTGAGCCAGCTGCCTGTCACACTGGTAACTATCATTTCCAATACCATTTTCTTCCAGCAGTCAGTATTCTTCTGTTAGCTCTCCCTTCAGGCTTTAGGTTGAAGTTCTCCTGGGCAAAAAATAACCTTTTAGTTCTTGCATGAGTAGGAGAAGAGAAGGGATGGAAAGCAAATGGGAACACAATCTCTTAAGGGATGCCCATGCATAGTAACCGGACTTGCCAGATCAGTGACAGAAGTACAAACAAGTGAAGGGGGGGAACAGAAGTCATACACAGGTATGGAGTGGGGAAAAGTGACCTGAGAGAGGAAGGGGACAGCCAGCTTGGAGCATCACAGTAAAAAATAAGAATGGTTTGCAACATGGCTAGGCATTTGGTAACCACTTCAAATAAGCTACTCCACTCGGGGCCCGATTCAGCAAGGGATTCTGGTGAACATCTAATTCTAATTGCTTTGACTTCAGTGAGAATGCTCATCTGTTCAACATTAGACATCTGCTTCATTTCCTGAATGGATTGAGTCCTACAGAGCTAAACACACAGATATGACAAATGTTAGTTCAGGTGGAGGATTTCCATTTTGAGACAGATGTTGATAAGCTACCGAATGCATCAAAGTCAACGGCACTAGGAGAAGTTTGAATTCAGCCCTGGTTCTACATTTACACATCCTGCTGCATTATGTCTTTTCCTTTCCTTCATTTCTGCACTGCGCTGTCTCACTTCACTACAAACTGTATGAGACAGAGCCTCCTCAGGGAGCAGCCAGAGATTTGAAATTCACATCACTTTTACCCTTAAGCCTGTCAGATGATCAGATAGCCGAGAAAGTGCTAATAGCTTATGCTCTGGTGAAATATGTTTTTCTGTACATGATTACCTTTGTATTTTGTTCCCCTTATCCCTGATTGTCAGCATTTTAATTAAAAGTAGAGGTGTGAGAACATGGGAAAACCTGTCTGCAGAACAAGGCTGACTTTGATTTAAGTTAGTGTACTAAGTTTGTAAATTTGGAACCCAATTTTCTGCTGCTATCATCTGTTTGGAGTGGTACCACAGAGCTTGATGCTGAGCAATTCAGCTTGGTTTTGAGGCCTCTGTAGCTCCCTGAAGAGGGCAGAGGGAGTGTAGACAGCGAGTAACCCTTGACGAAACTTCCCAGAGAAGTGTTTTAAGCTGCTATATATTGCTTCTCTGACTACAAGTTTATGTCCCTACTACAGCACTGGGAGACTATGGGATGTCTACTCAGCTACGTCTGCTACTCAGCTCCTCCACCACCAGTTTAGGGGTGTTTAAGGGCTCCATCTCATCAGTTTTACGGCTGGATTTAAGAGATTTATGTCCACAATTTTTGTCTTCCAGTGATGACTGACCTTGTAGACAACACAAGAGGTAACAAGCCTAATTTCTCAGCTGCTGCAGTTCACAGACTTCTGTATTTTAGTGTAAATTAATCTAGTAGTTGGTAAGGAGCACATTTATGTTCATTCGGCCAGCCCTGTCATGGGGCTGTAACTCCCAGAGGAGAATCAAGAAGGATGGATACAAATGGCAACACCTGTAATGAGCACAACTCAAATCTCTGCAGCTTCTAAGACCTCTCACCAAATAAAATGGCACAGTAATGTGTCAATATATATTTCCCTCTACTGCAGGGAAAAACCTGCTGTGGGAGGGTGCGAAAGACAACAAAGGGCAGTAACCTTTTAATCTGCCACCACAATATTTGCTAGTTTATTTGCCAGCCTCTGTGGTACCTTAAATAAGGCTCCATTGCATGAAAATCCCCAGTAACCTAATCTATTGACAACAGCCCTGGCTTTGACAGGGTTTGCCTCTTCAGGGCTACATTTAAGCAGAATCATGATCCAGAATTAGATCTCCTCCATATTCCCCGGGAGACACAAGCGGTCAGAGCCATAGTCCTTTAACAGATTCAGCTTCATATAACTCACTTCTGGATAGGAAAATTTTGCTCCTGAGTTATACAACATTTTTTTAAAAGTAGTTAATCTCTAGGGAAGGTTGTAAAATAGAAGTTGTGAAAGGAAGAGAAATCCTCATGTTTCTTCTTGTTATATACTACTTAGGATCATTATTTTTCTCAGGGTTTTTAAGATAAAAAAATACATTTTTGATGCCAAACCAAAAAATTAGCACTCCATCACAGGAAAAAAAAAAAAAGTCCTATTTTATCACAAGTCAGTGAGAAGATTAGATTACATAATTCTTTTTCTTCAGCTGGAAACATGCTGTTGAAGCAACGATGACATGACCAGCATCTGATTGTAGAGGTGACATAATGATTTGAAAGAAAAAACTACAAGATAAAAGGAAGTAAAACAATATGATAAAGATGAAAGATGATACAGAAAAAAAACCACAAAACACGAGGAAAGAATTGAGCATGAAGTAATAGTGTTAGGACACACCAGAATATAACGTGTTGGAAAAGAATTAGCCTGATACAGTTCACCATCCTGCTGCATAGGAGGAAGTGTTATGATGATATATTGCAGCAAGGAAAGGCAATGTTGGATTACACAGAATATAACACATAAATGGACAAAGCAGGAAAATGCTGCGACGCACTGGAAAGAAGACAGAGCATTCTGATATGCCCATGGCAGGGGGGTTGGAACTAGATGGTCCCTTACAATCTAAACCAGTCTATGATTCTATGATATTTATATTTTAGTGATCTCATTCTAATTCCATGTAGCTGAGATCAATGGTAGTGCTCATATGGACACTTATTCACTTAAGTAAAAACATTTATTCTATATAAATAACCTGAAGGTCTCATCGGAGACAGTGGCAGCCAAAAGGAATTCTCTACAGGCATTAAGCCCTGCTCCCAGTGCTGTTCGGTGGTACTTGCAGTGGTGGCACGACTGATACATGACTGGGATTTGGGACCATGTGGGACAGCAACACTTGACCCCCACCTGGGTGAGGAAAGACAAGATGTACATGTGAGCCTGCTTTATTTCATTGCAATGTATCACATTATTGGGTCCCTAATAATAATTAGGTCAAGAATCTCCACTGTGTTTACGCATCACAATATTTAAACCAAGGTAAAACCTGTGTGCATTTTAGGATTCTATGCTTGCTTTCTCTGGCAGGAAAGTAGGTTGCTGATACTCTTGGTTCATCTTCGCTCACAAAGGCAAAATTAGAGGCCTTGAGACTCCTGCTGGTAGAACAAGCTCTCAATTTCTCACTGTTGAAATTCAATCTGATTTCTATCTTTTTCACTAAACAGCTGTCAACAGAAAATAAGCAATTTCCATCAAAGAGCTATATTAGTTTCTGAGGTATATATTCATATGATAGATGAAGAAAAACTCAAAGTTTTTTGTTTTTGTTTTTTGTTTTAATTTGTAATTTTTAGGTAAATAAGTAAGAATATTAATGCAGGGCATAACTATAACCCACCCAAAAGAAAATAATCAAAAGAGAGAAGCTGATTCCGTGTTAGATCACTAATAACTTCCTTTCTTACTACAGCCCTAGGTCTGATTTTCTGCTCCTTATGCTGGTGTAACTCTCTTGACATAGTTATCCTTCCTCTGGCAGAAGCAGAAAGACAGTCAATTTGCACTTAGTTACAATGAACAGTGTATAACTGAAATCAGCAGCTTTCTTTGCTGTATAGAGATAATACGAGATCTATCAGTAGCCAATGGGACTATCCTGATATGCCAACTATATATCTCCACTTTCACATGTTCAATAGCAGCATTCAAATACAGAGAATGTATAAAACTGATTTCAGGGATGTTTTACCATTTGCAAGTCATACTTCAGAATCTGATTTATGTTTTATTTATAAATAAATATCTAAAAAATAGATTTTAATTTTTTTTCCAACTACTTCAAATCTCATAAGAATGGTGGTGTGGTTTTTTGTTTTGTTTTGTTTTTTTCACTGCAGTTTTTAAATTACACAGTTTCTCCAGGGAATTTTAAAAGTGGTCAATTCGTAGTTTGAAGTTAAGTCCATATTTTCTGTGAAATATCATTCACCTTTCTCAGACTTTTTAGAACACGATCCGGACTGTCTACTTTTCCTTCTTTTTTTTTGTCAGATATTTAAGCAATAAGTTTGTTCAGATTCTATGGTCACTTCAGATTTTCTCATTCTTTGTCACACAAATTTATTTATAGCTTTTTTCCCCTCTTGAGCACTACTACTGGAGCTGAACAAAGAAGTAGTTTAGAGATTTCTTTTCTTCCATTGCAAGGCAGCTGTGCTAAGTGCTTGCTCACTGTAACCAGACTGGTTTCTGAATTATGATCTAGTTTAGCTTTATTTCTCTTGGACAAAGTACTTACTGTCCCTCTGCCCACCCTGCGCTGCCTTTGGAGATTACTTCCTCCAGAGCAATAGTGCCAAAGCCAGTGGTGTCTCTGCTCTTTTGATATTGCAGTTCACAACCTGGTATATAAACAGAAACTGGAACTGCTGATGGGTTGAGTGAATACGCTCAGCTGCAAACTGTGGCACCTGAGCCTTTACTATGACTCCCATTCTGCTACCTTTGCCATGGGGTTGGTAACCCCCTTACAGGGAGAGGGAGCCCAGCAACAGGCTCAGCCACTGCTCCTAAAGCCAAAAGGAACTACGAAACTGAGCCTTGATCTTTAAGAGTTGCTTATTTAATGTTTTCTCACAGATCTTTGCTCTTGCTCATTTTTAATTCGTCGGGGATTCTTGATCAGAGCTTTAAGCATAGTTCTTCCTTCCATAGCTTTCACTGCTCAGAATTATCTAGGCAGTCTAACTAATTTCAATCTCATCACTTTTGTTTGCAATATAAAAGATGAATGGCAGAGAATGGTAGCATTCCAGCTAAATATAAAAGTACAGCTGCAGTAGAGAGCATGAAACCCTTAACAAAACCTGCAACAGGAATCCCAATGTGCTACACAGTATTTCCCTCTACAGGCACTGCATCACACCATCTGTGAGTACAGCAGCCTGTATGTACTTCAAAAAAAAAAAAAAAGAAAAAAAGAAAACCAAACCAACCTGAAACGGAAAGTGAGTGAATAAATGGAATAAATAAAAAAATATAGAGGAAACGATCGAAACACAACACTCTACTTGTTGAGAGGATGAGAAAGGGCAAGCACACGACAAACTTGTAGCTCGTTCACAATAGCCTCTTTAACAGGAGTTGTTTAGATGCTTTAGTGCAGAACATTGTCTAAGGGGACACATGGAAGAGAATACAGAGCAAGTAAAGATCTGAGTATTAAACTCAGTGCTTTCTCCCACGGGCTACATTTGATGCTTGTAATGCACTGGGGATATTTACTGTGCAGCATTTAATGGCACTTAAAATCATGCTTTCTCCCCATGGTGTGTTGAGGGAGTGCCCACTATATAATCGAAAACCTGTAGGAGTAGATTTATCCACAGCTGCTAATGGCTTTCCTTTGCTTTCCCTGAGATTCTTTATTCATCCAAATATATTGCTTTCTACCTGAAAAATATTTATCAGACTGGAAACACACACTAGGAAGGTTCTTCCCAGGAGGGATTAAATGACCACAAATCTTATAACTTTCAGGAAAAATGTAAATCTCAGTATTTTACCCTTGCTTTTTTGTAAGTAAATCATCAAAAAAAGAAGAGCTGAGGAAGGAAATAGAAATCCTTGACATTTATCTCACAAATGTTTAAAGCATTTCCTGATGAAGAGGTTATAACAACATAGAGAAATACTACATACAGGAAAGTTTAAGTAAATTTAGATATTTCAAGAGAACAGATCCTGTGTTAAGATTGAGGACAAGAATATATGAGATCTGAATTTAGGTCTATGTTCTGTCCCAGAAGGTGTGTGTGGCTTCAAGCAAGTCCCTCTGAGCCAGGTCTCAAAAAATGTTTACATACCTAAGGAAATACAGACATGTGAGTACTTCACATAGGAAATGGACATCCTAATACATTTGAAAATCCCACTTGGCACCACAGCAGCCATTTGACTCTTTAAGTCTCCAGCTGTCTATAAACAATTCACTCCTAATCCCCCTTCACCTTAGTAAAATAGGAAGAGCGGTATTTATTTTTTTTCCTCTCGTCTATTTAATTTGCAGCTTAAAGCAAGGCTTCTCTTACTAAATACAGCTATGTCTTCCAGCCTTCCCCATAAACAGCGGTGAATAATTGCCTGCATACTCAGGGCTACAGTTAATAGTCAAAATATTCTGACATCCTGGGGCTGCGAGACAAGAGCAGAAGTCTCTTGAGAATAGAATGAGCGATGTAGAAGGAGAAGCAACTCCAGTTTGTGTTCTCATGTAAATAAAGCACTTTGGTTCCAGATGCTACCAGAAAGCTAAAGCACAGAAAGGAATGAGAGTGCATGTGCCTTTGTGTGTCTATGGATGGAGTGGTGGAAGGGGAGATAAAGCACTTTTTGGGGGGTGGGGGGGTGTTCAAGCTTCATAAGATTCTGTTTTGCACTGAAAACAAGGTATTACTGGAGAAAAATGCTGCACAAAATCCATGCAAAGATGGTAACGGTGGGCAGCAACTTTCTCTGCTAACACATGGCTTTCTTTTTGTACCTGAGCATTGCATCTAACCATGGGTGGGTCAGCATGAGGGGGCGGAGGGAGGGCAGCCTAGATGATGTGACCCAGAGGCCCGTGACGAGCTACCTGGTGACAGTGACTGCAGAGCCCACTCTCACACACAACACAGCACAGGAAAACACACTTAAGGCACCAACAAGCTTCTGAGTGTGGCAAAGCTGTAAGAAAACCTGGGTCTAGAAGTAAGAAAACTCAGAACCTGAAGAAAATATTCTTAACTTTGACAGGCCTGAAAATGCATAGAAAAGGGAATAGAGAATAAGATGTTACAGAATAAAAACTCAGAAATTAAAGGGAAAGGAGGTTCTAAATCTTGCCCTAGTACAAAGCATCAGCAGTTGGGAATGTCGAACAGCTACACTTTATAAATACCCTGCTCAGTTCCAGGTATCTGAAAAGCAAGATTTTCCTTCCCCCATGACACAAAGCACCACACTGCATGTTTTGCTCTGTAATGTTTCCATACTTGATTGTTGCAGTGGATCTCAATCCTTTACAGTCTTACAGTGCCCAGTAGTAAGAATCCCACAATTCAGCCGTATTTCCCACATGCTGAGACTGCCATCTTCTTATTACATTGTCCAGCCAGTCAAAGCTCCACAGTAAATTTCTTTACTTTTGAATATAGATAGCTCTTCGCTTCTCTACACCCTCCAGAGATGGGTTCAAAAAAATCTTTTTATGGTACCCTCATGGGTTTGATGAATATTATAACAAGCCAGTGCTTCTATTCTCATAGCAACAAGGTGAGGCTGAGGCGCACTAATACTCCTTCATAATTTACAGACCAAGAACCACAGCATAGACAGAAGCTGAGAGTTTGTCTACATGATAAGGATGAATATTCCTGAGCCCTGAACTGGTATAATGAGAGCCACTTTTGGTCTCAAAGCCACTAAGTTGTGTTATTCTGGGACTTTCAAATCAAGACAGGCTTGTGCATGGGATCAAAGGGACTTGAGGCTTGCAACTGTCTTTTCCTGGCTACACTGACACATCTTAATCAGCCTTTTCAAGGTCAGACAAGAACTTGCTTTTGGTTTCCCAAGGAAATCCTCCAGAAGTTACAAAAATACAAACAGATACAAAAAACACTTTCATTTCCATGCAAATATTTTTCATTTTCTTTCTTACTCCTCAATACATTCTGAAATGCTACTGCAAACTACAATTATTGTGAAACTTGTGCCACTGTTTAACATAGTGCTAGGTGCATGGAACTGCATTAAACTACACCACCCCAGTCTCTCCCATTTCTCTTGTTACTTTACTTTCAGCTATTTCAGCAAAAATAAAAAATTCACTACACAGACATCTTTATTTTTGCAGATAAATAAATTTGAGGGTTTGTGAAAATTAAATAACAAGTGTAGTCAGTTAGCTATTTTGATTAATTTGGAAATAACGTAGTTAGCCACACTCACACAGAAAACAGCACAGCATGAAGACATAATGTCACTCAAAGCACATTATGCATACTATTCAAAATGGTTAAGAGACTTCCTAAGAAAACTTTAGAAAGGATTGATTGGTAAAATATGTAATGGATATATATGCCTATAAAGGATGCAATGTATTAAATTTATTTCTACCAATTTACCTCTAAATCCTTAATTCTATACTAACTGATGATTATTTTTCAGGCTCATCTGGAAAAATATGTACCCTAAGGAAGGGGGGAAAAAAAATCTAAGTCCTAGCAGTGGTGTTATTAAATAGGACGTGAATGAAATGGAGTCCTGTTTTACACTCCAGAGCACACACTATGCAGTTAGTGTAGCAAAGTAAAAAAAAAATAAAAATCCCATTCAACTTGTACTTAAGAAAGCAGAACGGTTCCAAACCTTATCAGGGCTTGTGTTTTTAAAACACTTTCAGCAGCAACCACCGCCAGAGACTACTAGCAGCTTAAATGGACTTAAACTTCCATTTTTTTCTGAAACTCATACTGGAAATTTTAGCCTTTTCTGATTTACAGCTATACAGAATTTATTTGGGAAAGACATAGATTCCTCCAGAGAGTTCCCATATTGAGATTTCAGTGTAGCTATGTGAACAGACATTTATTAATGGCCATTTATCCACAGTTCAGGAATGTACATCACTGATGTAGAAACAACTGCAGACCACAGATGGACAATGGACTCCTGTGCTTCTTAGGGACAATTATTTCTATCCCCAGTGTTCATGGTTGGGGACACCTGTTCAGAAATAGGATTTATGTTGGTATTTAGAGCCAAGTTAGAACAAAATCATTTGTGACTAAGAAACCGATATTTTGGGAAAGCAAAACAGCTTGGTTTTAATCAGGTTGTCCCATATAACTCTTTCTTAGGAAAAGAAATTGCACTGGGGAGGTGTCAGGTAAGTGCACATGCGATGGAAAACCTGCACTCAGTGTACAGGTATCAATAAGTAACTGCCCAGTTCCGAGGATATTGTTTGGGATGTCACCACTTTGGGTGACAGGATCAGAATTCCTAATGATTTTGACCCAGCTACATTGGAAAGACAGTCTGAAATCAGTAAGATGAAATTCAATAAAGACAAGTACAAACCGTTCTACTGAAGAAGACAAAATAAACTTACAGTTACAAAATTTCACCTCCACTGTAGCTGATGACAATACTCTAACAACTTCACCAAGTTTCACTACCAATCTTCTACACTTGTGGGTGCAGGTTGCATATTTGCATTTTTGACCATGCTTTGATCTAAAGATATTATACTGTTTGCCTGGGTAAAGAAAAATCAACCATCGAGTTACACTTCTGTCAAGAGTATACTGTGCAATTTATTTTAGATTGCCTAGAAGTGACAACTCATATAAAGCATATCAAACGGAGAGCTCTTGCTTACCTCAAATGACAAAATCTAAGTAGTTCCCTTAGATGGGGACGAGGTGCTCCACACTCACCTGTCACACCGACTCTTTTCTTTCAGCAGTGCTGCTAAGATATGCTACCATTTCATTTGTCATTTTGCAAGCCTCAGAAAAGTCAACGGAGAGCCCAAACACAAGTGGTTTAGCAAACACTTAAATTTATTTACATGTCAGGTTAACTGGGAAAAAAAGTGGCAAAGACTTACTAAGTAGGAGTTAATGAGGTCAGGCAGCCATGCACAGCTGCAGGTAATTGAGCCTCAATCCAACAATGACTGAAAAAGTTTTTCAACTGTTTACACTGCACAAGGGAAGGAAATGAAGAGGATGGTTCTGAAAAGGTTTCTATATTTGTCCAGCATGACACAAACTGGCTCTCTGAAGCCTGCAGATTACTGATAAGATAAATACAAGCAAAGAAGTAAAATGTAGTGATGGTAATTGTTTTTGAAGTCCATCATAAACAGAGCAGCATAAAAGATGGATGTTACCAATTATGTTTTCCAATACTGAAAAAGACTTTTAATCCGAACTATACAGAGAGAAACAGAGTATAAATTCATTAAAAATTGGTGCCCATATTTTACAGTGATCTAGATCTCAGATATATCTACTGAAACGTCCACTGTTTTAAAAGGAAAATAAAACAAATTCTCTCTGAATATGACAGGCATTAATATTAATCTGCACTGTTACAACCTGAGAAAAAATTCTACTTCATAATCTCTGTGACCTTTCCTTACTAACATTAGTATTCTTGATAAAGTCTAAATAGTAGCTGCTACACATAAATACTGTGATATTTCTTCACTGTTATGATAGACAGTTTCCCAATTGAGCATCCAGAGGTGAACAGGTTGGTAAATGTTTCATGCATAAGATTATGTCTAGAAAATTTAAGAACTCCACAGGATATCTGAAAGAAAGAATAAAGACTAAATGTTGTATTGTCTTGCCTTGCTTTCTTCTTTTACAGAAACTCAAAACCTGGTATCAAGAATGAGTTATTTCCTACAGACCTATGAAATATGAAATCATGAATATTTGAAAAAGCTACCTAAACAAAAAAAGGAAAACTATCACCATCACTGCCACTGAGATGCAAGGGAAGGCAAGGGGAAATGTGTTGTGAAATTGCACATTCTTTGTGATCACTTTGAAAACAATTCCTAAATTGCAGTGGATCTACATGTAAAAAAGGAGACAAACTAAGAGCTCATGTGACTCTGAGCTGCCATAGACAAATGCTATCACATCTTATATCATGTAGTCAAACAACACAAGCAGCAGATGGAGAAGGCTGTGTAAAATCCTAGAAGAGGCACTAAAAAACAATGCTGGAGTGTCAGCTGCTAAGACAGGTTCTCAACATACAGAAGTTATGCCTGACTGCATAGCAGGGCTGGTTCACACAAAAAATATTTCATGTATTGTGCTGTATTAGTATTAGGGAAGAAAGGCCCTGGTACTCATATGAGAATATTCACAGGACCTGTGCTAAGTCTGTCTTTATAGATTTAAACAGATGTAGCACCCATCCAAAGTACTAAGTTGAGGAGGTACAGAGAAAGTTCACCAACAAGGCACAGGGAAAACATAAAAATACAAGAGAAAATATGCCAAAATTCTAAGTGCAAAAGCAAATTCACAAAGAGGAAATAAACAGAATGCAAAAGAAGACCTATTGATACTGTAGAGGAAAAATATGATAATGGAAAATGCCCTGCATATGAGGTCGTAAGCAATAATTGTAGCAAGAGAAAACATCATGTCAAAGGTTGCAGATGAAAAAAACCAAAGTACAAAGGCATCATATCAAGGAAGCAGACAGTGACTCGGGGGATGAGATTTTGCATGTCCAACATTAATGCAGCACAAAATTAAATAAATGGTTTATAAAGTTCAGGCTAGCATAAGATTCAAGGGCAGGCAGAGAAACAACTAGAAAACTGAATGCCAATGAGAAAGTAGAGCATCAGAGACTCTGCTGGCCTGTAAAGACACACTTAGCCTTAAATAAGGAAAAAAACCCAAATGACCACAGCGAAATTGCAGTAACGTGAACCAAATTAAAATTTCACCAGTGCACAGCCATAATGTTACTACGATAATGTAAATTATAATCAGAATACAAAACTAAAGTACATAGACGGATGGTAAAATTATATGAGACACAGCTATCAGCTGCAACAAGTGAACTTAGGAACTTAGAGAAACTATTAATAAAATACAAGAATCAGTAAAACACAAATAGCTCAGAGCAGGTAATTCTCTATGGTATCCCTCTAGGGAAGCTGCTAAAAATTACCAAGCTGTACTTGAAAGGCTGGGATGTCTTCCAAGGGTAGTACACCTAGAAATAAATAAAACAATTCAGGCTGTACAATGCCTGTCTCGCAGAACACCCATTGCATAAAAACAAACAAACAAACAAAATACTGGGAGCAGTAAGAAAATGAGGAAAAAAACCCCAACCACCCCATCATTGCTAAACAAATATTAAGGCAGTCATGAGGCAAGCTGTGAATTTGGAAAGGTTCAAGTAGTTTAAATGAAGAACTAAGCCAAGATAATTAACAAATACTTTCCTCTGCAGAAACCTGCTTGATTTAACAAAACCTATTATACTTTTAAGATAGTATCTATCTGGATTAGGAGGACAAAAACCTCTCCCCACACCAGCAAAGACACAACTTCCCCGTGGCAGTGACAGTATTCTGCTGTATGGAAGAAAAACATCAAGATGGAGTAAACAGCACTACTCAGGCAGTAAAATGTCCTTAACTTAACCTTGTACGTTTGCAAAAATGAGTCAAGAAAATAAACAAGGAGCTAAATACGATGAAGATAAAATTTTAAGAAATCAGTGTAATTCACAGCTTTGCAAGGGTTATAAATCCTGCCCTAAACAAAGAACAAGAATTGACAGACCATACTAAGGAAATCAGGTCAGTCTGAAGACTATTGAGATTCATAAATCATATTCAAAACAGTCTTTCCACAGTCTCACCTTTTTGTCTTCAGGCCATTTTCTGGTCAAAAATTCAGTACAAATATGATCGTTCTTCACTTTACACAGCATCAACTTATTGAAATACAAACTGAAAACATGGCAACAACACATGGAATACCAGAAAAAGCAATGCTGCAGTAGTTTTTAATGAAGTTCAGTGTTTCCAATGTCTGAAGGGATTTGTATGGGGAAATTTCAAACTGCACATGAAGGACGGAGAAACTTTAGAGCACTTTGGAAACTCTGCTCTGCTGTCATGTTCAGCTCCCAGCTTGCCTTCTCGCATATACAGAGCTGTGCCTGCCCTTGCTGCTCACCCGCAATAGCCACCAGGAGAATGTTTTTATGACAACACTGCTAAGGACACCCAAAACCTCCGGTTTATGCTAGTGAAATCTCAAGAATTAGGCTCAGAAAGATGCACGTCCAGAAAGGAATCGGTTTCTATTTGGCTGCCTGCTTATCCTGAGCAGAACAGCAGCGCAAGATCATGAACATAACAGAAACATAAATATCTGGAAGCATTGTCCAAGTCAACTATACTCCAGTTTCAAGGCAGGGCTTGGAAAGAATCCAGGAATCCACTAAAGAAAAAGATTTACATGTGCTGTGATCCATCATCCTATTCAAACTGCCAAGCATTGCAAGAGTAGCTCCACCTGCCACTTGACAGCATCAGAACCACTCTGATTATTTGGACATATAAATTGCTTCAAATAAACAGGTAGAAAAACCACAATGTGGCCTTCACATAGCAAAACACAAAGCCCTTCTCAGGAACACAGGAATCTAGAACAAAATTTTGTATCCAGAAAGCTAGAGATGCTGGACTAAGATTAATAACAATTCTTGAGGTCTGGTGCATGGATGCGATACTTACGGAAAAATGCAAGCCAAGCAACAGATTTGTAGCACCAGGACCCAGACTGAAACAGGAGCAGGCTTTTTCTCACAACAAACCACATATAAAATACCCCATTATTATAGACAAGTCAGACTCCTATAAAGTAGATGAACTGACAGACATGACTGTAATGACAGTCCTAGGCAAAGCAGTACAGCGTGTCAGTAGCCTGACGGCAGAACTGGGTTTCCTTGCAGTAAGTTCCTGCAATTCTGAAAAAAGATTCATCATATTATCACCACTCCCATAATCAGCCAGTCAAAAGGAAAGCTGAACCAGCACTACAATTTCAAAGCTTCTAATAAAGAGATGTGCTAAAAACCTTACCATAGGCAATTTTGAAATGGCAAGACAGTCCCATAGAAAGCCCAGTAAATATCCTGATGTTGAGATGTACGTGTGTGACAATGCCTGTAGTGTTACTAGAACTACTCACAGTTGAAGGGTAACACACTAAGAGAAAAAAAAGACATGCTAACTTCAAATTCTACTATGACAACCTAAAGACATCTAAAAACACTGTCTAGGTATCACATTTTGATCAAACCCTTTCCTTATTTACACAGTGCTCTGGTGAACTAACATCAGCTTTCCCCAAACCACAAATTCATTCAACAGCAACACAGAAGCAGGCAAGGACTGAGTGCTTCAAAGTCCTCTGAGATAAAAGAAAGAGGCATCTAAGTTCAGAAGGTAGGTTTTGATTGTGAAATGGATCCTTCCTCACAGGCCCACGATAGGAGTAAGTCCTTGGCTCACCCTCAGACCTTGCTCAGACCTTGTCTGCTGGGTGACTTTAGGCAGCTGCCACTGTCCTTTGCTAGTTTACCTTTGTTTAGTCAAATACATGAGATTTCATGAAGAAGGACCTAACTCCCCCTATAATCACAGAGATGCATCAAGGTGCTTCACTCAGGAATTCAGGATTTCACTGTGGGAGTCAAATGCTTAAAAATTACATGTTTCACACCAAGTCCTTTACTAGGTTTGTTAGGAGTATTTGCAGACTTCATACATTTGTAACTGCAGAGAGGTAGGAGTAAAGTACTTTACAATAAAATAATTAAAGGAAGCACTGAAATGCACAAAGATAAAGATAAAGCCAACAGGACTGAGAGATAATTGTTATCTGCAGTAATAAACATTAAGTGAGAACAATTCATGATTTGTGATAACATTTAATGTGAGGCTATAAATCAGATGAAAAGAGTACACTTGAAAGATGGAAAACACAGGCACAGCTAGACAGAAATAAAGAAAATAGAAAGAGTCTTTTGTTATCTTCACCTTGTAATTGAGATAATGCTTGTCTTTAAGGATACACCCAGACAGTGGCTCCTGCACTTGGCTGCAAGGCTGTAATAAAGGCACACTAACATCTAAGCTTGTGGATACAGGTCTATGTCAGGCACTGCTGAGCCTGTTGCTTGCTGAGTCACCCTGAAGACACTGAACTTATTGCATACCTGGCAACATTTAGCTTTAAATACACACATCAGGTAAGGACCCAAATTATTTTAGGCAAATGACAGAGTTCCTGATGTTGTCCAAGTCTGATGTGTAAAGCAGTTCATATTTTCAAAGCTGAAGTTGCACCTGCACCGGTGAAATTAAACAGGGAAGGATGAAGCAGAGACAGCAAATGCCCGATGGTGTCAGGCTTCTTGCTTTAGGAATGCCAGTGCCACTACACAGGATGCTGCTAGAAGACAGTTGGCAGGCTGAAGGAAGCAGTTTCTTTTCTTCCTCACAGGGATAACATTCAAAAGAAAAGAGAAAAAGTAAATTGAAAGAGCTAATATAACAGAATTTTAAAAAAGACAAGATGTTCATACTGGTTCCCTTAAAGCTTCTGACACTGCTCCAAACGTTTTCTAAACCTGTAGAAGCAGGGTAGGAACAACAGAATGAAAACTTTAGCCTGAGATCAGTTATGAATATTTTATGGCCTTACTGAAAGGATATTTCAGGTAAGTCTCCATAGCAATCTGCTTTGTATCTGGTATCATTAAATAATTTCAAATTAATGACTTGCCTAATGGAGCAGGCATTAAATTTGCACTTAAAACTGGGGTGGAACAGACTGCAAACCTGCTGAAGGAATAAAAGTCCAGTAATTCCAGACTGGAGAAATGCTGCAAAGCAAAGTGCTATTGTTTAGTGATGAGAACAGACCTCTGCACAGAAGCAGGAGAAAGAGTCATGCAAGACAGGACACTGCCAGCTGAGCAAAAGCTGAAAAAAGCCAGAACATCTAGGGGTGTTTACTGGATCATAATCTGATCACGAGTCAAAAATAACATGCTGTTAGGAAAAGCATGCCACAGGAGGATGAGTTTAGGCTACAAGACATAAATTGTACTGTCTCTGATTTTTTTTAAGCAGTCCTAAGCCTTTAGCTAGAGCACTGTACTGGGCACTGGGTGGCAGTATGGCAAGAACTAAAGCAGTGCAAGAATAATAATTCAAAATACAGAAGACCTGACTTTTCAGGAAAACTGAACGAATCGGGGTACTTTAGCCTGAAGAGAAGGGTGAGGCAGAATGTAGTTACAGCCTTCATATGTAAAAGCCAGCTGTGAGGAAGAACAAGAGAATGATTTGTGAAGTACATCTGTGAAAGATGAAACAAGAAGCAGTGGGCTCAAATTGCATCACAATGTTCAGGTTAGACCTCGGAAAAGCTTTTGTATAGAAAGGACAGTGAAACAATGAAGAAATAAATTGCCAGATGAGAGCATAGTGCTTCCATCTTTGGAGGTATATAAAACAGGATGGGCAACCATTTATCAAGAATAACAAAGTAAGAGAGTTAAATAAGATGACTTCCAGAGTTCTTTCCAGCCCGAATTTTCTATTTCTTTACACTTCTCAGCTACTAAGTTTCCATGATTCAAAGAGCATATTCTGTTCTCCCAGTTAAGCCTTTCCCTTCATATTCAAAAATGCTGTGACTTTCCATGACAATGACTAAGTACAAGGAACTTGCCATGAATATATATGGACAGGAAATTTTCTCATGAGCAGCATTTAAACATTAAAACTCTTTCTCAGAAAACCTAACAGTGTCCCCACCACTGCTGGTTCTTTTGAAATCAAAAGGCAAAACTTAATTTTTTTCAACAGCATTTTTTTACTGATGTTTTTACAGCAGGGTGTACAAGGCAGTCATTTTCATTAAAAAACCCCAACCCCTACCACACATTTTTAAATTCAGGTTGGTGAAGGAAAAGAGGCAGGAAAAATGTCTTAGTATGGGCAATGTTCTACAGGGCCATAAAAGAAAGAAAATCACATGCAAATACAACATTGTCATTCTTTGAAAAGCATTTTTCTACCTTGAGAGTAATAATTTAACTGAGAATAAAGACATTTTGGAACGTCTCAGCTTTAGATCCATAAATATTTTTTTAAATCTCATCACGTATGATGCTAATACTGTCAAACTCTCTGAGGCACGCAAAATTTAATGAGGGTTTTTTTCCATCCTTATTGGACAAAGAAAAGAAATTTTCTGAATGCTCATAAACAAGTATTTAGCTACTATTTCAGTTATGGTAGCTCTTATTTTACTCACCTTTTTAAAATGAAACAGTCTGTTGCATTACATTTTCACATGCCCTCCATGTATGCTTTTGACAATTCGGTTTTGATTAAGCAGTAGCAGAGTAGCAGCCAGTATCCTTTTCTATTTCCAGAATTTTCTAGAGAGCCCACGGAAATCAAAGCCTTTGCAAATCCATGTCTGTTTACTTGCTTTCTGGATAACTATCCTGAATTGCGAAAATATCTGTATAGTCCTTTATTCAATGGTAAAACGTCACTAACACTTTTTAATTTAGTGTCGCCAGCAAGCATTTAATTCAAATTTAGCAAGCCAGATACTGCTTTTTAATTAATATAAGATGATTGTTAAAAGAGAACTTAGTGAGCATTTAGAAGATAAATCTAATAGTCTAGTAATTAGCTCGAAATTACATAAGCAAGAAATGCCTAATCTCATTCTTAGTAGCACATGGACTTTGTAAGGAATTTGTAGATACTTAATTAACAGTTATCAAAATAGCCTACAGCAAGACAGGTTTCTATTAATTGTTAAAATAGTGATATTTAATAAGCTTGTTAAATGATAATACACTTGGGACAACAGACTCATTTAATTTTTTAGTGTTGCATTGTAATTCCCTAATGTCTTTATCAATATATTATATTGCAGGTTTGTCCAAAGCAACCAGTGATTTTACATTATTTAAGTTTGTAAAGAGGTATCACCTTCAGAAGTAGCTGTTTTGCTTCTCTTAAATATTGCTAGTCTGTGTTCACTCTTCAAAGTTCTGATTGCAATAACTTAAGATTTAACTTTTGGACAGCGGGGAAAACCTTGCCAGTTCATTTGTGTTTGAAAATTTGAACTGTTCATCTTCCACAAGCAAGTTACAGTCATAAAGTAACATTATTAGAAATTCTTTCCTTCATTGTGCCTTTCATTTCCCCTTCCTCACTACTACTACAAAGAGGGTGGTTTTTTGGGAAGCTTAGTTTTTTAGTATGAAAAAATCCTTAAGTATTTTAAAGAGGCTACACTGGCACTGTACTTAAGATACTTAAGAAGACTTTATTCTCCTTGGTTAAAACTGTTTACAGTTTCTCCAACGGCAGCATTACCTTCCCCCTGCTTGAATTTTCACAGTATAATAACAAGCTCTAACTTAGTTTTCTAGCATGGTAGATGAAGTAAACAAGGCTGTGCTTATCACCAGAGGAAGAAAAATATACTGATGACCGTATGTAATTGCAAGACCAGATTTCTGAATCACTGAAAGAACAAGACACTGCCAATCTCCAAATTCCCAGATGAAACTGTTAAGTACCACTACATGCTGTTTACAGACAGAAAAAGATGTGGTAAGGCAAGAAACAGTAGTAAAGAAATAGTATTTGAATGGGGTTAAAAGAAAGAAAACAAAACATTGTTTCGAGTTCAAAAACAAAGTAGTACCAATCTCACCACAAATTTCTTAGAAGGACCAGTAAAAGAGAATGTTTACAGATATTTTTTCATTTACTCAAAAAAGACAGGATCTCTGCAGCTTCCCTTCAGTCTATAACAAAAAGGAATTGTATCTGTCTAAAAGAGATTCGGGAGGAAAACAATTGACCTATATAATCTTTTACAGTGGGGACTGGCTTCCAAATACATTTTCTTCAGAATGTCCTTTAGGACCCTAACAGTGAGAAGTTACTTCAACCCAAGTAACCCAGAGAACAAGTATTTTTCTGCTTCTTTTTGGTTTTGGGATGCTTTTTTTTTTGTTTTCTTTTGTTTATTAAAGAGCCGGTAGACTGGAAAGAGGGCACTAACCCATGGCCCCGAGCCATGGGAGGTTAAATTAATTAGAGGAGTTAGAACACTTACCATTATACATTACACAGTATGCCTCATACATTACGCAGCATGCTTAATTCTGAAGAGCTCCAACTACAGTTGCTATTGTTAACTATATTGATCACTGCCAACAGCGTCCTCCTGTCCGTAGGGGAAACAAGAGAGTCCTCCTTCTTCTATCTCATACAACTGCAGAAAGGGTATAAGCTTTTCAGGAGCCAGACCCTTTATGACATCTGACAAAGAACCAGGTAACTCCAAATTAACAACAGATTCCAGTCTGACAGATTCCATCGCCAACAGTTAGATACCTTGCAAGTTAAATGTGAAACAGTGAGGAGATTCATAGGATCTTGAGTTTGCATTGTTCATACCAGCCAGATTTATATAGTGCATTTGGAAAAGCATTCTTGCTGTTCCAGAGCACAACAAAGCTGACTGTCCCGGCAATACCCTGAAGATCATGAACGACAATGACTATTCAGATTGCATATTGATGTGTACACATTGCTTTAAATGGCATTTATTATTTCACAAGTAGCATGAGAGTCAGTGACGTGGTAATTAATTTAATTTGTTTAACCTATTTAATATACTGGAGACACTGTAAGTACTTGTCAGTCCATTAGCTGCTACAGTTCTAGGGGCTGCTTCATCTAGATTTAAGCCCATTATTTCCCTAAAATGTTTGTTAAAATTGACTATCTAATTTATTAAGTAAGAACAACAGTGATGCATTTCCTTATTCATTGTCTGTGATAGATAGAAGTTGAGATGTGATCAGTAATCAGGGAATAACAAAGGAAGCAAGTGTTACCATATTCTGTGAACAACCCTGGCAGTGAACACGTAGAAATGATCCTCTATAAATAATGCAAGAACAAAAAGAAATACATCATCATTACAGACAGAAGTCTTCTACAGGCAACTCTTTATGATCACAAAGAGAGAAATAAGTACATCCAGTACTATCTGTGGTAAATGTAGTTGCAGCAGAGATAAAATGTGTGTTTGGGGGGTGGGATGGGGGGAGAAAAAAAAGATAAGGGATAAAAAGTAGCTTAAGTTTTTATTTCCTGGCTTTTAAAGCTTGACAGCAAGAATGTTATAGGCAGAAGCTTAAATGTTTCATTTAACAATATTTTGGATAATTCATTTTACAGCTTTTTAGGAGTGTTTTAATGTTTTTAATAGTTTGTGTCAATAGGAGGGAGAGCTTTGTGAAATAGCTTCTGAAGTTTTGCCACAGAGGGGCAACTTATGAGAGAGAAAATTACATCTGAGTAGAAAGTATAGCTGCTGATGGAGAACATTTTACCTGCAGAGAAGCACAGATACTGCCAAAGCAGATTTTATCTGCCTGCTAACAGAAAAGATTTTACCTGGTAGTGAAATGCAACTACTGACAGAGAAGATTCCACTCATCAGCAGTTGAACTTCTGTGGCACATAAAACTTTTTCTGTCAGACACTGCACATAAATTTTTTCCTCCATTTTAGGATAAAATCTAAGAAAAAATGTAGTTGCTGATGAAGCTTGTGTGCATTTGTGTGATGGGAAAGAGTTCATCAGTGCCCTACCTGCTGGGGCATAAATTTTCACCAGCTGAGAATCCGGCCCGGTTATGTATTACAAACACAAATGAAGCACTGCATCTCAGTGCAGGAGCCAAAACATAAACTCAAGAGAAGTAACTTATTATGCAAAATTTCATATCAACACTATAATGACTTCATTTTTTAGAGCAGTCATGTGGAAAAAAGGACGCTTAATTGTTATTGCCATAGGCTGGAGAACCAAGATGACTGGCACACAAAGAAACTAAGAGCCCCAAAGCAGACTTAACTTCATTTATCTGGGTTTGTTTGTTTTTCAGCCTTGGGTTACCTTCAGAAACCAGCCACACAATCTGCTTCTCCAAAGTTTTTTGTGAGGTGACTGTGTGAGTGAAGCCCTGTTTGCAGGCTCTTGGAAAGCACAAATCTTCACTCAGACAGAGATGAATATGCAGCTGGCAGAGCAGTAAGTGGCAAAGTTTGAAGAAATGTCATGTCATTTGAGGTAGAGATATTGATCAGTAATACAGACCTTTGTCTTTCTAAACACACAGTGTTTGATTTCATGGGTTTCAGGCAGCTTTCTACTTCCCTACAACTGCTAAGCAAGTCACTCCTCTGCTTTACTTTTAAGAAGAAAACGCACAACTGCAAAGGTAACCACAAATCTCTCAGACTGCGAATATACATATAAAAGACATTTCCCACTATTCTAGATCTCAAATTCTTTTCACGTAGGCTATTGAAAGAGATGAAAATGGATAAATGTGTAGCCACCAATGGCGTCTGTCTCTCACTTTATAGAGAGCTACCATTTCATTAAGTTTGAAGTTTTTGAAATAATATAATCATAATGAAAGAAAGGAAATAAAATTCTCAGAAAGTTCTCAAAGGAGTATTAAAAGATGAGATTTGAATAAGACTGATCAAATGTTGGAATGGAAGATGCAGATAGGTCATAAGCCTTTGCTTTTTTGATTGCCCATATTGTCTCGAAACTGTTCAGCAGAACAAAGAGTTTTGTGGATGAAAGACTGGTGTGAAGAAACATGAATGTCAACTTGAGTTCTGAAAGACAGTCTGCTAATGAAATATTCTAAAGTCATTTTCAAGGTGGTAGAAAGTTCTCACTGACGTGCACCAATGCTTCTGATAAAAAGCATCAAATAGTTATGCAAGTGTTGGCTTTCAGGTCTGAGAAAATAAAGCAATGCTTGTATGACTCCAAGTGTTGCAGAAACATATTTAGTTTTAATACTTTCAGAGGATTAAAAACAATAATTAGGATGTTTGTTTAGACTCTAGTTTAGGCACATAAAACAATTCCGGATCAGTTAATTTTCAATATAACAAAGTAACATAATATAATGCAAACTGAGAAGACTGAAAATAAAAACAGATCCTAAATGCATTTTCAGTTCAAGAAAAAAACCACAATGCACTATTTGTTTGTGCAATAAGTATAATAAGTATAATTTGAGACAAACAGTAAATAATATATTTGGCTGCTCCCAGTAGGATAGACTTCTGAATCTGACATTGTGTGATATTTAATAGCTTCTTTATAATAGCAGTGCATAAGAAAGAAAGATCTAAAAGCAGTAAACATATTTCTGCAGTTCTAGGTGAGCAGATCTAATTAGGTTTTGGAATATAAAAGCCTCTGAAGTAATACTGCCAATTCCCATCTTCTACAGGGATTTTCTTGTGCACTTGAGCTAGCTTCTGAAAAGCTTGCTTTGTCTTTGATTTCTTGTAGGGCCAAATTTTAACAGCACTGAAGTTCATAAAGGGGAGGCCTAATTTACCTTGAGTACCCACTGCTTCCGCCTTGGCACCCTTCCTCATTAAATTACTGAATTAAGACGGTAAGTCTGTAACCTTGGTGTGAGGATGAGCTGTCAGAAAGAAAGACCAAACGCAGGCAAGGTATTTAATAGCTGAAGAGCAACTGAAGTAATTTTTTTGCTTTTAGAACAAAACATTAAAGTAAGAAGCAGTGCTGCCTGTGGTTACCTAAAGCCCTTAAATGACTTTTGGGAAGCTCTCAGTATCCACCTCAGGGAGAACCCTGATACCCCAGAGTTTACATGGCTAAGGCGCCTCTGCACTCAGCTGTGCCTGCTCCTGACTGGTTTTCAGAAGCAAGGGGCTCAAAACCATCCAAGGCACCGAAACCTGTGGGCAGATTCAGAATAAGCAGACCATAAACCAGTAGGAAAAAGTATGCTATAAAACCAAATTGCAATGACCACTTTTTTGTCAAATATAGTTGAAGGAGAGGTGGTTCAAACTCAATCCACTAATTAACATGCTGCAAGAACTGAGAGAGTTTCTGCGAGAGCAGCTGAAATTCTACCTTTATTACCTTCCACAAAACCCAGCTACGGCTACTCAAAAACAGGGGAGGGTTCATCCCTACCCCATCTTACCTAAGTGATTTCACAGTGTAGGAAAGATATCAAGTTTAAATAGGTCAGAAAGGAGGAACATGAAACAGGATTCTTACAAGGGAAGGTAAACAAGAGGATGAGATGTGTAACTCCACTGTTACCCTCAGCGCATTCGGAAGGCTCACCCTGAATAGCTGCCAAATCATGATCTTTCTTATCTTGAATCCCGTTTGTAGGCACCCTGCTCTTGCTGTGCACTGTAAAGGGACCTGATCATCAAGAAAGAGCTCTGAGCTCCAAAAAGGCAGCCTCTCCTTAGTTAGGCCAAACTTCCAAAAATTTGGCTTTAAGCCTGCAACCCACAACCATTGTCTTTCACATCTATTTTGGGAATGTCATAAATATATAATGTATCGTCTTGCTTGAGGTACAGCATCAGCTTTTATTCCTAGGGTTGCTATTTTCCATTAGATTATGGTAGGGCATAGGTTCTTTTGTTCCAAAACAATTCCGCCAGGTTTCAAAAAGATAATACATATTGTAGGCTAATGGAATGAAAACTCTGTACGTGCTTTTAACACGTCTCCCTTTGGAAACAGGAAATGACTGGCTGTTATTGGCTGCTCTCCCTTATGATTTAAAAGAAGAACTGTAGGAAGGCTTTGCTGAATGGCCTTTGATTTTCTGTCAATGCAGTTTTGCCAGAATTTTAAGCGAGGTCCCATAAGTAAAAGTAAAACATTAATCTGCACAGTCAGTCAGTCCCTGGATAAACCTTAGAAACTGGAAAAATATTTACCACAAAGATATCATAACCCTTTGAATACTTAAAAGAATAATAACAAAGCAGGTAATTCTCTATTTAAAACTAGTTAATATGCAACGCTATTATTCTGAATCGATGAACAAATAAAAGGCAAAGATTAATTACAGTTTATATTTCAAAGTTACTAACGCTTTTTCTTAAAATCAGCCCTAAATGAAGTGTTTAACTCTCTTTAAATGTATGACACCATCCATCACAATTTTATAGTTAGACACGTAATAATGTATAATCTCAGCTTGCTGTCCACTTGTAAAAATGGGAACAGACTTCAAGAAATAAGCAATTTCCCAACAGAAAATTGGAAATTCTGCCAACCAATTCCAGGTGACCTGCCATCAATCAGTGTTAAATTCTCCCGAGCTATTGCTGAAGGGTATTGCCATTACTGACGGGCTTCACCTGGTGACTAATGGTATATAACAAATACATTCAAGAACTATAGAAATCCTAAGAATCTGTAATTGTCAGTTAACTTCCAGCAAAGACCTTCTCAGGCAATTCAGAAAGAAAGTGAGATTTCTATAACCTTGAAACTACTCATTTTTATTATAATGCTTTTTTTAAAAAGTATCAGAATGATTTCATGCCATGAAACTAAATTAAATCAGGCTGCAAAACACTTGTTTGTTGCAGAATGATTTAATGTTTATCTACTTTGCCATATGCACTGAATATGTGCTAAGTTGACAATTACTCTAAACTTGAACTTACATTCAAGTTTCTAGAAAAACTTTGTGTGATTAATAATTATGACTAATGCTTGAAATGTGCTGTTCCAGGTTAATGGTTTCCTTCATTTGCTTGAGTATTCATTTAGAATTAAGTATCCAAGTGCTCTGGTTACCCATATAAAGCCAGCATACCTATGAATTACTTTTCAGGTGAGAAACATGCTACAGACAAGAAATCTTGACAGTGTTCGACCGGTACCAGAGAAGCATAGAGAAATGATGATGGATTTGTTACATGGAATCTCCACAACAGGGAAATAGGGTTTTCACAGTTGTCAAAAACAGAATCCATCAAGACTTAAAGCTCCTTGTGAAGTACAGAAACTTTAATTTCCACTGAACTTTCAGATTAAAAAATAAAATACAATTCTAAAAAGTAGTGGGAAGTACTGCTGGGCCCACCTTGGAATTGGGTCAGATCAGGACATCTCCTGTTCCCTAATAGCCCTTTCGAAGCCACTAATCCTGAGTTTAAAGGTCCACAGGACTGTTGCTGTCAGAGCAGCAGTACAGAGATCCAGTGCAACAATGCTGCTTGCCTGATTTCTATGGGACAACTCACAGGGGTGAGGAAAGCACATCTATGAATATTAGCAGGACCTACATTCATAAAACCTGCATGAAGATGGGTAATTAACCACGTGTTAGGGGAACAAGAGAGAGAAGTATCAGAATACAGCTTTTTTAACTCTAAATCAATCTGTTTCATGCTGTGCTATGTTAGGATAATAAGTGCAGGTTTCCAAGACAGATACTGCAACATATTAATTCACAGTGAAAAGTTGTATTATACTTCTAACGTCCATAGGACACAACAGGCCACTCCCCAGAATAATGCAAATCAACAAAAAAAAAGGAGATGAAAATAAATTACATGCATTCAGGGTCTGCTTTGCCAAAAAAAGGTAGAAGACGACAAAGGCAGAGAATTAGATGTGAGCAGAAAACAAACAGTCTTTAAATCCCTGATAACGTTCAAAATAAGCTTTTTCATGCCCTTCCCCATGGCTCAGGTAAAACCTAGACAGAAGGTACCTCTATATAAGACATCTGGCTGTTCCCTGGATGTATGTAACAGTGGAGATTTCAACCCATGTGATACTGATGGTTTAGGAGTTCTGGTTTTGTTCATAACTCATTATGTGCAGCCAGCAGTGACAAGAGCTGAACACACGGCTTTCCAGAATTACTGTTAAGAGCAGAAATCTTCCCTGAAGCAGAACAAGAGCCTTTTACTTTCAAATGATGTCACCTGATTAATTTAGTCAGGGTTTGCTTGCTGTTGAGCAGGTTAAATGCAGACAAGTAAACTTCCAAAAGAGCAGCCAATTTCTCAATAAATACAGGGCTTGTTAGAATGGGCTGCAAAGTTATCATGCATACTTTTTTTCTGCTAAAAATCACATATCACTGTGCTTGAGCTCAGAGGTCAGTGCCAGTGAGGGTAAAATACTATGAGCAGGTATCGACTATGAACACAGGACTAAAGTAATGCTGAGGCCTTCATTCCCAAAGTCAGGAGATGCTCAGCATTTCATAAAATTCTGTGAATAATCAGATCATCTTTGCAGTGTTTATTAACTCTCTCACTGCAACCCTCTGTCAGAGATGTTACTTAGAGCCATTTTACAGACGAAGCATAAAATGGAGAGGTGCTAAGTGGAAAAAGAATTAGTATCCAAGAGTGCATTTCAGTCCCTTTCACATACCGAGAAATGATACATCCCATTCCCTCCAAAGCTTGCTGTGCTCTCTCTGAGTGCTTAACGTCATTTGTAGAAGAAATCGGCTTAGATTTTCAAAGTAGAGACTTAAAATAGCCTTAAATACTTAATGGCAGATTGAAAGATTAAGAAATAAAAGTAGAAATATATTGAACAAAATAGCATCTAAGATATTAATTTAATTACCAAGTGTCCTCCAAGGGTTCAGTAACTGATCTGCGGTAGCATGGACTTAATTTCTGCCTTTAAGTTCAGAACACAGAAGCAGCAGATGACACGATCTTCTATTATTCTCTAGATACATATCACTGAACACTATATTGCTGTATTTCATAGAACAATGGTCCTTCAAGTTTAGTATCTTGTCTCAAGACATGTTTTCTGGGAGTACAGTCTCTAATGGAACTCATTGAAAGACTTCACACTGAACACAGATTAAAAATTAGATTTTCCTTTGAAATCACATTTTCTGGGATAATTGATCTTTTTAAAAATTTTAAAGACAATTTAAAAATTATTTCAGTTTGCTGAGTTAAACCCTGGCCTATCAGATACTAACCGAATGGCTCCCTGCTATTAAGCAGCCTTAAATATTTCCAATGTGTCCAGTAACTGCCCATAACATATACTGGTATTGCCCAAGCTGCTGATGCTTCCAAACGCCTTTTTAAAATCTGGACTTTGGTTATTTGAATTACTTTAAAACATATTAAATACAAGCATTTCTCTCATTACTGTTAAAAAACCCCAAATACTAACATATTTCAACACATGGCTGTTTTCAAAACTCTTGAATTCTGACCATGAAGATTCCATAAGCAAAGATGAATTCTCAGTGGACATAAGTGGGTAAGGTCCACTGATTATACAGGAGTAGCAGGAGTGCAAACCAGATGATTTTTCAACAGTTCTAAAGATATTTAGAGCTGTATGTAACAGATCAGTATATGACAGGATATATGCAAGAGATAGGCCTAAAAAAGACCTTTCTTCTTATGAACACTGAATTCACAGGAACAGCTCAGACAAATGTATTCTACTGAGCAGGAATAAAAATAGGCCTGTACATCTGAAAGAAGAAATAAGCAGGTATTTTCATAATGCAGCACATTTTTACTGTATTAAAGAGAGTTACTTCAGAAATCCAAAGATCTAGCATTGCTTATTACAAATACTAATTAAAATTGCTCAAGCCTGGAGGTATATGTCCACTTCAAGCTTCATGAACCTCTTACAAAGCCCATCAGGCTTTTCAGGCCTGTCCCATCTTGTTCACACATTGCGTACAAGCATCGCCATCTGTGACGCTTCACAGCCACGACACATAGGAAGGAGAGAAAAAGCATTTCAGTTCCCAGAGAATTATGTGCTATGGATTGTTTACAAAAATAAGCATATATATAAAAAACTGCAGGGAATAGGTCTCCTTACACCTACAGCTGGGGAAGAAGTGCTTTCTAATACAAGTCATAGAAAATTATTTTGGAAATTACAGGAATATTTTAGCATTTTATCACTCCACAGAATCATGCCATTTCTATAACATCACAGAAGTTACTGATAAACCTTAGGATATAATAAGAGTTTAACTAAAATATTCTCTCAGACTATTACACTATTAGGGAAATTTAGATTTCCTGAAGGGGTAAATTTTGACACTCATGTGAAGTCAAACCTCACTTCTCGAGTTATCTGACTGATTTAATAGACCTACTCATTGGAGAATTTCTTAGAGAGGTCTGGAGACTTGTAAACAAGCCCCCACTACTAAACACACAAACACTGTTTTCCAAGTCCTGCCTCAGCTGAGAATTTCCCCATCAAAGGCATAACAGCATTAAAAACACCTGCAGCATTGCCAAGCTTGAAATAAACAATTCTGTTGTTTTAAATACAAACACTGAGATGTGGTTATGCACTTTGCAAAGAAGACATTCTCCTTTCTTGAAAAATGCAGAAGAGAAAAAACACTAAAGGAGTTTGATAAATGTTGTCATTCTCTAAGGACATTTAGGAATTAGAATGCTATTAAACAGAGCTACTTTATATCCTCTTTGAGTTTTCATTTCTTCAAGAATGGAAACTGCCTTTGGGAAGATGACAGATGCAGATCTCGTGAGTATGTTAAGTGGTTCAATTATGTCCTTGTGAGTAGGCTGAGGCAAGGAAAGCCAGAGACCTTGCAGTCCCCTGGCCTGCTATAGCCATGGTAAGCTTCTTCCCAGCCAGTAAAATAAACAAGCAAACAGCTCTACCATTCTTCATACACAGAGAGAAATTTCTGTGATTTAGTAAACTTTCAAATATCAAAAAATGTTTGAAAGTGTATATTTTAACCACAAATATGCTTTTTGGGAACTTCTGTGTTTTGGACCTATTTGTAAGTTTTGCCCAACTTTCTTCTTGCATCACTGCTATCAGCATCAGTGTGGCTTATTTCCAACCTGCTAAATGCAGACAAGATTATATGAAGTTGTCTCATTTCTTTCAACTGGCCCCTCCCAGCATGAGGACACCACTGGTCTGTGGGCTTTGAGATTCTGAATAAATAACTGCAATTACAACTAAGCTGGAGTAAAGAACACAGTATCTGTTTTGGACTGTAACTAGTAATACTCAGTAAGAGAAACAGGCCAATTTGGAAAACCTTACAGTAAGAGGATATATAGTCATGATGGGAAAAGAAACATAGAAGAAAGTCAAGAAAGCATAGCTTTAACAGCACTGTTTTGAGATTTAAATATCAGAGATTTTAGGAGTTACTCACTCAAAAAATCAACAGAATGGAAGGTTAAAAAAGTGAGAGGTGTTTTCTAACCCGTAACAGCATGGCTTGCTTCATAACAGCTTCCACCACAGTCTTTCACTGAGCCACTTTCTATTCTCCTCAAGTAGGAGCTGTAGAATATTTTGTAAAGTTGCATCTTTTAAAGTCCAGAAAATAATCAGTGAAGCAAGATGCATCTCCTTTAGAAAGAGGAATTAAACTCACCCCATGCTCCATGAAGCCATCAAGCTCACGGCTGAGCAACACATTGTAGGACTGAATATAATGAGACTGCTGTATAATGCCACATTACAAAAACTGTGCAACACTACAAAAAAATCCTACCGCATCCTGATAACACAGCTCCCTTTCTCCCTACTAAAAAGGTTCAGAAGAAAACGGGAAAATAGATTCAGCCATAGCAATCCCCTAGCGTTCATGTGAATTAGCCATTTTCTCAGTCAAAATATAGGCAGGGAAACAGTCAGCTGAGATTCTTTACAGACTATCAGAAATTAAGTGCATGCATTGCTCACGCTGTTATAAACTGAGTTTTCTTCAGTATAAATTAACACAACTATGAAGAGCAAAATAATGGCTATTTGATTGCTAAAATATTATTTTTATAAGTGACTATTAATTAACTCACTTCCCATTTCATTAGCTGTCTGCAACTTTTTAGCCTTGAAAACTCTATTATAGAAATAATTTAACCTAACGTCTAAATGGTTAACCTCTGAAATGGATGTTTAGTCTAATTATTCATTCATAATTAGGGGCATCCTTGATTATCCCAAACTTAAGGAGACATAAATGTAATGATAAATCAGGCCTTAGACTTTTTCCTGGCCTTATATGTCTGAAACTTTTTGAGGCTTACTTTAAGAATAACCACAAAAGGAGGCAATAAAAGTCACTTGCTTGGTAAACTGCAATAAAAATGGAGTAAGTAAAAAAAAAAGAAATCCTCCATATGTCTCTTAAGAGATGACCCTGATGGCAAAAGCCATTTCCCTGTACAGAAATCACCTCCTCATTTGCAATTTATGTTTGGCCATTTTTTTTTGTCCTTTATTTGAAAACCAGAATTTCATAGCCTTTACTATCCTGCATTTTTAGAGGAATGAAAAAAAACCCCAAACCCTAACTAGAATATACTCCTGTAGCAGTGAATAGAGAAGCCGGCTACCTCAGTCATCTTCAGCTGAGAAGGTTTGTACAGTGCTTTCCCGGGGCCATGCCACAGATGCCATCTTCCAAAACAGTGGCTTCCTGCTATAGCTACAAACATAGTTAATTATTGATATATATCAGATAAAAAGATATAGTTTGTTCTGTGTCTTAATAGGCACCAGGCTGTGGACTGTGAAAGGCAAGTGTTGATATGAAATTTTTAAGAGAGCTCCTTCCATGAAGCAGTACTAGTGACACAGATCTTCTAATCAGGCATTTAGGAATTTTGCTTTGCGGCTTGGAAAATGTCTTTCATTTAAATTCACCTCCTAGGAGCTGTGTGTCAGGCAATTATTCTTTATCACAAGATTTCAGAGTCCAAGCAAATTAAATGGGCTCTGTTCCGACAGTAATACTGCCCTCAAAGCACCATTACTGTTGTTAAGATATAGCAAACCTGAATGCCCAAAGATTTGTGTTCTCTCTTATGAATACAGGTGCAACTGCTATTAATGTTCTTGGCAATCAGATGTGCGTATTTACAGATCTGCTGCAGAGTTTCTCTGGATGAGGAACACAGCTGAATACTCCCAATGCTGAAAGAACAGCACTGAAAAGGAGAACAGAGTTCCGTCTCCCGAAGACTGAGACTTCTGAATTAAATAAATTTAAAATGTGATGGCCTATAATGATACTAGTTCCAAATCTGCCCAGATATTAGCCAGGGAGAATCAAATTTTGTCAGGAATAAACACTCCTGAAAAAGAACAACCTTGCAGGACATCGCAGCAGCAAGCTTTTACTTCCTTTGAGTTACTACTAGGTGAATGTTCTTGTGAAGTACAGTAACTTCCATGTGTTGCCAAATTTTAGTCTTAGGTTGCCTCCTCACTGAAACAGACAGTAAATGGTTGGTTTTCAGGTCAGACATTCAGAAAACGTGTGGTCATTTACAATCAGTTGGAACCACCACCCAAAATACAGGCCATATGGAAGCCTACAGATGGGTTTCTGTGAAAACATACAGAAGAAGTCTGGGGAATTACAGGGTGGCAGTCCACTTTTGCAAAGAAAAGACGTAGCCCACAGAGAAGCAGCACAGTCCTGAAAAGAAGCAGCACATGCAGCAAGCATCAAAGAAGAGGTGAAGACAAGTTTTTAACAAGTCAGGTACATTTTCAAAGTGTTGCAAGAGAAATGAGGCACAGAAACCGTTTCAAACAGAACAGATTCTTTAGACAGGCCTTCTGAAATCCTTGAATTAGAAACTAGTCTTCTAAGTACCTTCTCTAGCAATATCATTCCACTTAAAAAAGAGTCAAAAGCAAACAATGTCCCGGTTTACTTGAGAGACTGCAGAATTTCCGGGCCGGTAAAACAGATCTACAGCAACAGAAAGCCAGCAACAGAATTCCAGTTTCTAATCCAGTACAATCTCTGTTGCTAAAACACTACTTAAAAATGACAGCATTTCCTCTGATCCCATAAAGAACTGATGCCATAATCAGACAGGCTTTCAACGCTCTAACACTGTGCTCCTGTCATCCTTTCTCAGCCAGGTTCACAAAAGCAATGGGCTCGCAGCAGTCCCCACTGAGAATGTGCAAGTTGTTGGCTGTCATGCGCTTAGTAAATTTCTCTTTTTCCATTTATTTCTCTTTTATTTCTACACCCTCCCTGCATATCTATTCAGCAATAACATAATCTAGACTGTGCAGTACAGTCACTGTGGCTACAAAAACCTGGGATTGGTTAAACAACGTAACAGTTTTGCCTCTGTAAAATTTTTCTTCACTGTTTTTTAGTTTGTAAGTTGTTTGCATTCTCAACAAAATGTATGCAAAATTGGGAACAGTCAGTTTACAGTTTCTGTCACCTGGTTATGACCTTTGGATCAACGTTTTCCAATTTAACAAGAAACATTTAATGAAGCAAAAGGGACAGTTATTCTCTGCATGCACTTGGAATAGGACAATAAACAACAGGCTTAAATTGCAAGAAAGAGGGAGGAGGATGATACTGCTCTCACAAAAGAGCTGGTAAACTACTAGAATGAACTGCATGGACAGGCAGTGCAACCTCTACCACTGGAAATTTCAGAGCAGATTAGATGAACTATTACCAGGAATTGTTTAGATGAAAATGATCCTACCCAGGAGTAGGGGCAATAGACCATATTCAGGCTCCTTCTATGCCTGCTTTCTATTGTTACCATTTCCCACTACTAGATCCCAAGCTCTGGATTTCCAAAGATACGGAGGCCATATCTTATAGAGCAGAATTATGGAAAGGAGGTCAGTTGGCACTTTAAAAATTCTCATTTTTACTTATTTTCATTTACTGGCACTTGAAAGCTTTCAAAACCACCCAGAAGGCTCCAGACCAATTCTAAAAGCAGGCTCCCAGTCAGCTAAGTAGTACTGAAAATCTTATTCAAAGTGACTATTCCAAATGTACAGAAAAAGCAGCTAACGATGGTACTTGGTTACTGACCTAACTATAGAAGAGGTCAAACTGAGCTGAATAGAACCGCTCATGTCATTAAAGTTAACAGTAACAAAAGCACTTAATTAAATGGAGAGCTTATTACCAGAATTGTATCCAGAATGAAAGGAATTCCAGCCTTGACTACCTATACTGTATTTTACTGTCTTTGAAGTTTTCAGAAAAGCCCGGAGAAGATATAGATAAATATAGGCAAACAGATGTAAATAACCTGCTCAAATGTTTTCTGAAAGTCCCTTCTTTGTGCAGTATGTCAGAATCAGCTCCCGAGCATGAGTTTTATAAAGGATTTATTCCTCATAAATTTCAGTTAACTACTGTTAGAGCCTAGGATGAAAGTTCTGCAGGGCAGGTTACCTGCCCATCATACTTTCACAGCAGCTGCTGTCAGAGACTGGGCACTGCAGTAGCTAAAATTTGGGCTGGTTTTTATGCTCCTCCTTCATGAGGCAGTAGTTCTGCCTCATGAAGATCCTTACATGCCCTCACGATATTCAGTGAAGTTCATCTATTTCAAGCCAGTGCACTATCAAGTACTCAGTCACTGATTCCAATTAAATCTCTGCTTAAAACCAACGCTCTCTACTTGTTTTCCATTCTTCTTGCTTTTTCTTTCATTACTGCACTTACAAACAGAAAATAAACTGTTCATTATTATTGAACCAAACTTTTTTAAGCACTGCGACATTGCAGCAGTATCTGTGAATGATTTAAAAAGATACTTAATATATTTTACTGTGTGTAATGCCATGGAGCCTTGACATTTAGATGTTAGCGTAATGCACATAATGAACAATAATACAGAATTGTGATTAAAATTGAAACACTGAACAGTGCCTTATGCAAACACAAAAAGACATGAAAAGGTGGTTTAGGTAGCAAACAAACACACAGCAAAATCCATCAGTAGTCAAAGATAAGTATACTTAAAGCTTTAAAATTACCTTGTGTCAAAACTAATTGAGGGAAGCAGCTCGTCACTAATGCAATTGTGCTTTAATAATCGAGATGGCATCTACGTGAGCCTGTGAGAAAAGCAGCTCTAACAGACATAAATGAAAACTCCTGAAGAGATTGGGTTTATTCTCTCAGCTATTTGTGTTGTGCATCAAGCTGAAATAATTGGACGCATCGTTTCAAAACACACAGTTTCTGCTCGAGTGGGCAGGAGGACCTCCTGTAGTTCAGCGTAACCCACAAGTCTGTTCTGGGGACCTTCAAAATCCACCAGGTGGTCCCCTGAGAACCAACCCATGTCATCTATCTCCTAGCTCTTTTCTACTCCAAATTTATACAGAATGTCAAGGTTGTCAGTGTGAAAGCCATTTAGATGTTGTCTTGTTTTGCATTTCCTACTCTAAAATGTTCCAGAAATGAATCCACTATCTCTGAATAGAGAATCGGTCTAAGAATTGGCAAGGACTTCATTTCGATTTTTATTAAGGGCTTATCAAGTAAAAAGGACTGGAACAAAGAAGAATAAAATATTTGATTTCCCCGCCCTCCACCTAGTCTGAATGACAGTCCTTTTGAGGTCAGTATTGCTTAAGCCTGTAAAATGAAAGTGCTACGAATCACAATCAAATAACTGTCAGGCGCCTTATTAAATTTCATTCAATTCCATACAAAATCTTAAGGGACCATCACTATCTTCCAATTTAGACAAAGATTAAATAAAAGCTGATCAAAGATTTATAGAATTCTAAAGTGATACTAAACACAATGTGCTGTGCCTGGAAAGCTTTCTCTGGTACAATGGAGTTAACGGTTTTATTTAAGCACCACTTGTCATTGGAGGAAAAAAACAGCAGTTTACAACCACCTCACCTAATTAAAATCTCAAAATTTACAGTCTAAATCAAGTTTGCACCAGAGCTAGGATTCACATTGTCTGCCAGATAGAATAAAAATTAGTAAAAACCTCAACACCTCAACAAAAGAGGCAACATTACCTTTTTCTTTCTTTTTTTTTGTAATTCAGGAAAGAGTCAAACCTTCACTTTTGGTGGGTTTCCAGACTAGCAATTTTCAGCCTATCTGTCATCAAAGAAATGCACAGGTAAATTAAGATGGTCTCCTAAGTACCGGCAGCAGCATTAGTTACTAGAGTGTCTATTTTCATCACTATAATATACCTGGGTTCTGCCCCTCTATGGTAAAGTATGACATGCAATCATTACCCCACTATATTAAAAACATTAACAGCACATACAGGGAAGAGGAAGAAACAATGAGAAGAGAAAGGTGCATTAACAGAGAGAAGTTGCTTCAGATTTTCTTTTCTTGCTGCTGAAAGGAAGAACTCCTAAATAGGAAGAGTCACAAGCAGAGAAAAGTCTGCCTTATGCATTTAACGAGAGAAAGCTCTTAAAATTGTGTTTATTTGTTTTCAGGGCCACAAGGTTCACTACAGAGTGTTTTATAAAGGGTTCCAGTGTTCATCTCCAACAAAAATCATGCATCTACAGGAGAGACTTCAGCCTAAGGCTTCACAAGAAATTTATGACTCTGAACATAAATTCAGAATTCTTTTGTGGCAGAACCTCTTGAGAGTCAATATACAATTATGGCAGACATACTGATTTCTGAGAAGGTTTTAATGACATGCAACTCAGAGTAAATTTTCCCCATTTTGTATATCTGGTCTACTTTCTCTACTGGGGTTCTTCACAAACCTACTTGATAGTGAGGTGATGCTGACTACTTCACTACTGAGGACTAAGTGTGGACCTGTATTTATTGAAAAATTAAACATAGGACAAAGAGGCAAAACTGAGATCCTTCTCGATATCTTCTTGACATTGGTGCAGCCTCACTGACCTCAGAGAGATGTGCAAGCAAAGGCAAAATTTGCAGCACAAATGCCAAACAAGAGCACTTCTGACTCCTACAAATTGTGGTATTTCAAAATCACATTCAGATCCCCAAAGGAATATAAAGTAAGGTATCAACCAAGCCATCTTTCTGTTGGCACTCCACGTAGTTTTCCATATTTCTAAATATATCTGGCACAAAATCATAAGGAGTACTGTCAATGGCTATGTTTATACTTGTTGTTCATATATAAGGTTATTCTGTTATCTATACACAATAAACCTAAAACCAGTTCTGAGGAGAACTGGCCTGCAAGGGTTAGAACTCTAACCATCCGTAAACTGGCCTGAGAGGGTCAGTATAGAAATATACAACAATGAGTTCAGGGAGTGGTGATGGGAATAAGTCCAAAAAGAATGAAATGTATACTAAGAACAAGATGTAAGATCATAGATAGGAACATGGGCAGTACAGTGAATTCCTTAAGACTTAACATTAACTAAACTATTGTGCACCTGGAAGACTCGTTAATCATTACTATTACTTGTATAACCTTTAGAGTATAAAAAAGGCTCTTTAACAATAAACTGTTACCACTTGCCTGAAGAGCAGTGGTCCGTTTGTCTTTCATCGTCTTCTCAAAGAGCTGGTCTCCGTCACAGTTCCCAGTGAAGGCAATTCATAGATGTCAGCCACGAGGAAACAGACCATCAAGTGGTTTACAATACGCATGTCAATTTTTACAAACAAGTTCAAACTGAGAACCTTTCACTTCTACTCAGTAACTTAACAGGTAATTAAGCCAATAGCCTTTTGTCACACAGTGAAAAAGGAAGATGTAAACTGAAACATAGCAGGAATCATTGCCTGCTGATCACAACCACAGTGTTGGTATAACTAATTCCTTTTGATACTATTTAAAAGATACGATATAGGATGAATTCTGAAGGAGCAAGGCAGCTGTACAGGGAGGTGGATTAAACAGCATTTAACAGGTCTGCTTCTGTATCGTTTCAAATAATGACTCTGGTCATTTTTTCAGGATTAGCAGAGATCAAGATTCAAGATCAGCAGATTAAAAAATAAGAGTAGCGAAAATGAAGTGAAGTGAAAGCACATTATACGCCACTCATTTAGCTGCACAAGATTTTCTTTCCATTCTTCCACTTAATGCAGGATCTTCTCACTAACGTTAAGCATGTGAATTGTAAGTACTTCTGAAACATGTTAATTTCCAACTGTCAGTGCCACAGAAACCTCTCCACAAGCCTCTCCGATGGGACTTGTGTCTGAAAAAGGAGCTCCATCTGAATTCAGTACACTAGGATGGTTTAATATTCCTTTTTCTGGAATATCTCCAAGGAAACAGTTAGAGATGAATAGAAATGAGACAAAAATTGGGAAATCCCACATCCCAACTTCTGTTGTTAAGAGCCATCTTACAAGCCAGAAGAAAAACAAATACAACCACCAAAGTCTCGCAAAACCCATGACTTATACATGGTGGGAATCTGGGTTTAAAACGTACATGCCATGGTATTCCTTCTTCTGGGGAATGAGGGATGAAGTTCTCTTATCTGAGCCTGACACAGGCAATGGTTTTCCTCATCAACCATTTTTGTCTGTGAGAAAAGATTTAGGAGAGAAGACTCCTAAATTTTCCCTTCTACTGTTTTTTTGGCCTCAGGTGACATGAGGCCTGTTGCTGTCCAGAACCAGGAAAAAGACATACAGAAAATTTCATTTATATTACAGAGAAGAAAAGTTTATCCTTAATCCAGCACTTGGTGGTCATGGAGCAATGATATCCAAGGAAAAAGCCCGCTTCTCTTTTTCATCTGCCACCTTTCTCAAGGAGGCTGTGCCTCCTATACTTCAGTTTCACCCAACACATTCCTTGTGTATTCTTTTACAGCACACATATTTGGAAATTGACAGAGAAAAGCCCAGTGCTACAACAGCAAAGGCAGGTGAATTCTACTTTGGCCCAATTCAGAGGCCCTATATAATGCATTTGCTCTCAGTAATATGACTGGTCATGAACCCTTCTGTTCTCTCACTGCTATTAGTGCTGTTCCTTGCAAAGAAATGCCATTTTACCACATGATTTCCCAGTTCCTACCTCGGTTCTGGAAACAGCATTAAGCAAACCCCACCTTGAAACCTTTACCCATTTTTGAAGTTTAACCCTATTATACAACCCTTAATCTGAGCTTCTGGAACATGCAGATGGCAATGCTGGGAATCTATTGAAGAGGGCTAAATCAGTTTGAAAACGGACTCTTGGTCTAATATATGGACAGCCAGGATTAATCACAGTTAAACAACATGGGTCAGACTCTGATGGAGCAATCTTTCTTCGTTTCATTAACAACGTCCACTATTAGACGAGCATATACCTTGAAATTAAGCCAACAGAACCCACATGGAAAACTTGGTATTAACCCTAGACAAATTAAAAGTCAGGCACCTGATGAAATTACCTGTGTTCTCAATCTGTGCTGTTTTACAGCTATTAAATGGGGTTTTGAGCAACCTGGTCTAGTGGGAGGTGTCCATGCCATGATCTTTAACGTCCCTTCCAGCCCAAACCATTCTAAATTTCTGAGCTCAAATACACAACTTCTATTTCTCTTCACTTTGGGAATATAAACAAAGAAACATGGTATTTTTAATGCTGATTTTATATTTGCAGCTAAGAACTGAGAAGAAAAAAATCTCAAATGGAAATTAAAGTTCATAAACAACACACTCATGTCCATTAGGAAAACAAATTTAGGCCTGAAACCTTTACAGGGCAATATATTTGACAAAAGGCTCACACAAAAAAGAAATATTTTGTATCTTTTTTGTCCAAAACTATTTGAAGGCTGAAAACTATAATGCAAAAAGTGTAAGACACATTTCTAAGTAATTTTTGACAAATCAGACAGAACCTATTGAACCACTTTAAAATGTATCAGAGTAGAAAGCTGTAGTTGGGCTTAAACATACTGACATTGCTTTCTTGCTTTTTCTTTTAAAGTGAAGTCAAATAACATATTTGTTTATTTAATCATATAAATGATTAAATAATCAATAAAACCAGTTGTAGAAACATACTAACTCTGTAAAATCACAGTAGCCCCATTTTAAAAACACACTTCTAAATTTTCTAGAGATCAGTTTGAGATTTGTACAGGGCCGGCTTTTCATTAAAACCTAAAGTACTAGATGTGATCGAGCTATTTTATTTGTTTCCTTTTAAAAGATAACTTCATATAGTAGCTTAGCAATTATTTTCAAATTGAACTTCTGTGAGCATTCTGCTTTATGCATACAATCATGCATCAACATTTCTGCCACTTGTGGCACTTCTTTTTAAAATTGAACGTGAAAATGAAACTTTTGAATCCCTATTGACAAAAGGAGCTTATGCACAACATAAAAAATTCCGAAGAACCAAAGAATGTTTAATAGAAAATGGCATCTATAAAGGACAAAGAAGCCAAGGCAGTCTCTTGGTAGCTAAAACATGTGACAGACCCATGGGCAGCTTCAAAGCTGCTCCGATGATGCATCTGCCAAGCAGCCAGCTGCTCCTGCTAGACAATCTTCTTTGTGACTTGGCATTCGGGTCCTGTGCTTGCCACTCGAAAGCAGCAGTATCACAGCATATAGGATGGTAGCTACCCCTTCATGTAGCACACAACATCTGTAAAAATCCCCACGGAGATAGCAGGTGCCGTGGGAAGTGACATTTCTGTTGATGCAGTCATTCACAGGGGGGAAATGCAAACCAAAAAATAAATTTATCATAAGAGCTTCTTTGTTCCCCCGTAAAGTACCTCAGGACCCAGAAAAGCTCCTGTGGCATAAAGAAGTGGTATTTTTATTATTTTGAAGACAACTGAGACACCAAAGACTAGATGGCTCAGGAAAGGACACAGAGGGTACCTGAGAGAGTAAGCATTCAAGCACATCTCCCCAGAAACAAGCCTGACACAGTACTTAATAGATCAGCCCTTCTTCACTACAAAGGACAGATTACTTCTATGTATAGCAAGAGGTTTGTCGTACAGCAACCATCAGAAATGAAACCATCATGACTAAGTTAAACTATAGTTGCACAGAATATCCTCTTAAAAGCCTTTCACAGTTTTAATGAAGGATCATGTATTTCCTAGATTTTATATTTTATGCCATCCTACACAACATTAAAGAAAATTCATAACTTACAATTACATTCCGTAAGATGATTCTGAGAAGTCAGCCTCTCCTCTCAAATCTTAAAGAATTTTATAATAAGAGTAGGCCTGATTTGATTGCTTAACTCTCTTCAGGCTTATATTCTTATTTTTATGGGTTCCTTGGAAATGAATAAATTGCTGCTCAATCCTCTGTAAACTTAAAAAGCAGTGGGCAACATCATGATGGAAACATTTGGCATCGGTGCTACATCATGGATAGCTCTATTTAAAAGCTCATAGAGCAGTGATTTGAAAGTCTCAGGTTCCTTTCCAGCCAGGTTCATTCCCTGGCAAGAAGTGATGGGAGCAGAACATCACCTACTCCCTCTTGCAGCTGTTTCGGTCCCAGCACTCACTTCATATACATTCGCTGAGCTCATTTCTGTGTCTAGAGGGCAGCCTGGCATCAGCTTCTTTGAAACATTAATATATTATACCGTATCCAGGGCTATGGCAACATTTAAACATGACAGACGATTCAAAGATAGTGAAAGCCATGCATTATGGATTAAAGTGTAGAGTGAAAAGTTTTTTGAATGTTAGCGTTCCAGAAACATTAACTATAAACCCATGTGAAGTATTGAAAATCATCACATTTAGTGATATTCAATGTTCTTTCAGTGGAAAATTGAAAACAAAATAGCAGAAAAACATGTCCCAGTTGTAGGAACAAATCATATATTTGTAATTCTTTACTAGGATTTTCTGAAAAGACACCGTCACACATAGCCAATGGAGGAGTTACAAGAGCCAATATTTGGTCTTAATATAGTCTTAGTTATATTGCAGTAATTTGTAGGAACAACAATCAAAGATCTTCAACTTGTATAAAGCTCCAAGACTAAAGAAAACATGGGAAGAGAGATGATGTTAAAAAAAATACTGACATGTTCATTGTCTTTGTTGTGTCACCTGTAGATTGCATCAAAAGATGAAGGCAAACTGAAAATCATTTGTCTTCTAAAATATATGTACATGAAATATTTCTTCTGATATATGACTGATTAAATAGCGCAGCAGTCTCAGAAATACTGAGAATTCCACTAGAAAACAGACAAGACACCAGTCTGGGAGGCCGACAGTCCTGACCAGCTGGGTTTTTCAGGCTGCTAACTCCTCAAGGGAACTACGTCAAGATACCACCTAGAAGGCAAAGCCCACTGAGTTGTCCTCTCACTCACTACAGCCAACCAAATCTCAAAGCAAGTTCCACTACGATAGAGACTTCCCTGCTGTTGACTACACCTTGGCTACTAAGATTTGTTAGAGAAATGGGATACCTGGTGTATTTCAAGCTTACATGATCTCATTGCCGCAAGGTGCCTCCTTAGTAGACACTGTTATATCTTTGGATAGTGCAGAGGATGCACAAAACCCCATGAAATATTTATAATTTCAGAAGCACACTGTGCTATTAGTGAAAAAGAAGATGCCACAGCTCAAGATACAGACCTAAAACAAAAATGACATGACCAAAGTTATGATCTTCAGTATCAGAGGAGGTAACAGGAAAGATGGTAAGCCAAATTAAGTAAAGAGGGATAGAAGATGGAGGTAACAACCAAAAGAGATCCCATTCTTGTATTATAGCATTTTCTGACTCTTTATGAGTTTTGCTATAGGGTTCGAATGAAACTATGTAGACCAATAGACAAGGCACTGCATTTCAGCCATGGATAAGGATGCAGTAATGAGGATGTCTGGTGAACCTATTTGTGTTCTGAGGCCTGAATTTATGGGAAGTTGTTACATTCACTGAAATCACAAAGGGGAAGCAGTAACAAAAAAATGCCAAGACTGCAACAAAAAGCTTGCAAGAAGGGCAAATAAGCCCCTCTGGAAGTTACTCAGATTAAGTCACCCTCATTTTGGAGAGTAACTAGTTGTTAACAAATAAAACTTTATTATTATGACTATGCTGGTTTGTTGCTCTGTTTCACAAATTTCCTGATCTCTCTTGACTTTTAGTTCTGAAATATGCATTGTCAGGAACTAAAATGATTAAACTGTGTAATCTGTTTATTCAGATCATATGCTGAAAAGTATCTTATTTCATATGCATCTACTGTAAAGTGATTCCAACAAAGCCACTAAACAAAAAATGAGCTCTCAGATAAAGAAAGACAATCCTTACCTTATCTTGACATCTGCCTGCAGCCTCAACTCTCCATTGATAAACTGACATATTAAAATTTACCTATCTAATTATCTTTGGCATCTAAAACATATCTATCATAAAGGCAGGTGAATTCTTAAAAGCACTGCATTTTGACATGTATAACCTCTGCATTATACTTCCAGAAGCGCTGCAGCTCAAGAGGACTGATATACATGTGTACAGGTTAATAAAAGAAATTTGCCTGAGACACTCCTTAGCCTCAGCCTCTGACTTCTCCGTTATCTGCTGCCCAAGATCTTCCACCAGCACAATTAAATACGTCTCTGTTATTTCATGGTGCTAAGCCTGCTTATTCCAGCTAAAGATCTGGGCCAATCTGCCTATGCAGCTACCTCACGTTTTCTCCATCTTTCTGGATACGTGACAAATACAGATGTCCTGCATGAGAAAAAGTATGTACAATCCAATCCACCAACACTGTCGATATTGGCTACAGCTTACTAATTAACTTGCAAAAAGTGAATGAGCTAATTAGCAGGGCACACTAAATAGAATATCATTAGTCAGTCAATCAATGCTGGTTTCCACTAAGTGAATGAGTAATTCCCACACATTCTGGGTCTCTGATTTTCCACTGGATGACCTCGCCCTCTCACCACATCTGAAACTGGAAATACTAACAGCATGACTGGGTTCCACTGACTGCTTGTGCCCCCCCAGATCACCAGTGGGTACATTCTGGGAAACACTGAAAGAGCCTCAGTTGCTTCAGGCTGCTTTCTGTTCCCTTCACTGAGAAAAGCAAATGAGACCATAATTTTTGAGAGTCCCAAGAGACCTCAAAAGTTGTTCCAATAAATATCCCCACATTTGGGGAAGTATTTATTGACGTACAAAAGTCACAGCCATAAAGAAACCCTAAGTGACCTGAGGAAACTGTTTTAAGCGGTGCCTAGTCTTGGTGGATTGGCAGAGCCCCAAGATATTTTGAGTGTGGTAAAGTAAATTTAAGATTATTGACATGAGGCTCACTTTTCCTACTTACCTTTCATGGATTCCTCCAAATCAGCCTGGTGACCCACAGCACGCTGCCAGACGACGGGCTGCAAGCCCATTCCACAGATATGTAACTCCAGAAACAACAGCACAGTACAACAGAACACAATAGGTAAGCCCCAAAGAATATGCTCAAACATGCTTTCACTAAAAGGTCCACTGCCCAAACTTCAGCTCATTTACTTTAGCGCTTAAAGCCTTACAGGAATGTCTCAGCTCTCTAAAGACTCTGATAGCTGAAAGTGTAAACACTGACATTCAGTCATGGCCCCTGCATTTTCAATGATAGTATGTAATTGTTTCTGGTACCCTTTTAATGCTAAAATAACAACAAATACTCAGCCAGAGACAAGGGGAAAAGATAAAGCGCTCATGGTGCTTATGAGTCCTGAAAAACACTGATTTTAGAGTTTTTCTTATACAAGTAGTTTATGTTGACTAATATCAATCCTTAATGCCTGTGCCAAACAAAATCTCCTGCTACATGTGCATTCAGACATCACAAGTAATATTTTGGAAATGAAACATTTCCATTAGTTTAGATAACATCATCAAATTCAGTGGGAGAGAATGACTGATCCAAATAAATACTGGCTGGAACAAGAGTGCATGATGAAGCAGCTCTTATTGATTAGTAGATTTGCTCTTGTGTATGGTATTTCACAACATACTTAATCAAGCCTTCTCTGAAAGATTCCAGCAAGATTCAAAGAAATTCTTGATTTTGATAAATAGGCTGTCAAGCAAGGTTAGGCTTGCAATGTTTTTAACCACCAGCTGGACCTTACACTCTCATTTCAGGCACCAACATAAGTCCTAATATGTAATAAATAAATAAATAAAAGAAAAAACAAAACCAAAAAACACATACACTCCTAGAAAAATTATGTATTTTGCTATGAAAGAGTTGGCATCCTACTTTGAACAAAAGCCGTTACCAGCATATAAGGTGATCTCATTCTGAGAGGATATATGCTCTTTGTAGCTTTCTCTTCACAAAGTTATGTCTTTATGTGATATAGCAGAGAATTATGTAGCTCTGCAGTAAATACAGGCATTGGAAGTCATCTTAAATTCACTTTCCAACACAATGTCTTATTTTGGCTGCCATTTCAAAATTTCCATGTAACATGAAAATGCACTGAGTGACCAGGAAATTTAAAGAGAAAAGCTCAAGGTACTCTTCACCAAGCACAATAAAGTAAGGGAAATGACAATGTCAATCAGTGGAGCTGAGAAGATTGCAGGAAAACAGGTTTGTGTGCACTTTATATAAAATAGAAATGAAGCTGCTTCCTCCAGCCATTCCTGTTTTCCCAAGTTATTCCATCTGCAGGACATTCCTCAACAGCTTTTTTCCCCACAGTTTTGTCTACTAGAGCAACCACCAGTTCAGAGACGCAAGAATGCCTGGTTGCATTAATACACAGGGAATTAGTTGCTAATGATGAACAGAATTTTAAAAAGTCATTAGCAGTCTAAAGATGCCAAATGTCTGGCAGAACCTGGAACCAGATCCTTAAAGTATCTACTTTTTTTCCCCCCTTACACTGTAACCATCATAGAGGAGATAACTGTACTTGATGCTGGCATATAAATGTCAAACTTTTTCAACATACATCTTTAGGATTAAACACACATTTTCTTCAAATGATTCAGTGAAAAAATATTATCTTCAAGTAGATAGGTACCAGTTTTCAGTGACAGTTTTTTACTTTCACAAATAATATTAGGATTCATTGGAGGTAAGCAAGACTCCAGTACAGAAAGCAAACATTAATGCAATAAAATGCCATCACTTCTTTTGTCCATAAGAGACCTTTCATCTGGAACACCAAAATGAGCATTATCTTCTAACATCTACCGAAGGATTTCAGCCAGCCCAAGTGAAAAGAATAAGCACTGCATCATTGGTATATTACATTTTTAAAGTATTAATCTCCTTTTGATTTAGAACTGATACCCTCTTCATACTTGATCCCCTCATTCTGCAGGTGTATGCTAAGCACGAAGCATGTAGGCTCGAAAAAGCACTGAAATGAAGCAGTGCTCAAAATAATGGGAATGCTTCTTCTAAAGTTAGAGACTTGATTTATTAGAAATGGTTCAAACATTTTTCCTAATTAATGTGAGCAAAGTGCCTAACAAAGCTAGAAAAATGTCTCTAGTTTGGACTCCACCGAGACTAATACTCATCCTCCACACTTCAAAGGGCAAAACCGGCCAGGAGAAAAGAGGGAACACTGGTTTCAGCCTCAGTGACAACATTAAAAAGGGCCATTTAATGTTAGTATGTGAGCCGTGGCTGATTAACAAGTTCTATGTTTTTTGTCTTAAATTGTAAATAAATCTTGAAGTTGAATTGAAAAATATTGCTATTATCTCATACCCATATTTCTCTTCACATCCTGAGTCAGACAGATTTAGAAATATATGCAAATATTTTTCCTAGCACTGTAAGGAAGTTGTGCTTCTATTTTTTGACAGATAAAATGAGGTACAGAATCTAAACCAGGGTTAGGTATGTAACTGTGGGAGTCATATGACCACCATTATCTTTCAAAAGGGTACATGTCTAAAGTGGACAGCCTGAGATGTAGATTCACTTCACAGATAAGAATCCTAGAATATATCTAAGCATAACACACATCTGATGGTCTTCACTTCTCTTGTTGTAGCCTTTTTTGCTACATTAAACAACATACTCATTCAGTGTTCTGCCTCTGCCAAAGCCCATTCTGGGCTGCATAGCTCTGTATATTTGTCAGGGTTATACATTGTATTCCAGGAGCCAACTAAACACCAAAGTCCCTCTGGAGATCTGGCTCAGAATGATTTCCAACAGGTGTGACCCATGTCATTGTCAGTGCCAGAATCAGGGTTTCAGAAGACCTGGCTTCCAGTCCAAAGCACAAAAATTACTCTTGCGAGAGGTATCTAATGCTCAAAAAGATGTAGAATCCCTCATCTAATTTGTATGTACAGTCACTCTGGAGCATATGTAAAAATCAGCCAATCTGTCCCTCAGCAGCTCCAAAAGCTGTATGCAGTCCTGGCACAGAAGCACAAGGAGACAAGATGATGCCTCCTTCTCCATTGTTTGCAATCCGACTCCCATACAAAGCATTTCAGGTAGAAGAAGAACTGCCAAATTCATGAAGTTAACCTTTCAGATCTCTCTTGTGCAAGGCTTTCGCTCAACTATTTATGAATGCTACTCTCACTCTCAAATGTATATCGATGTATTAAAAGCCATTCGCTTCTTAATTTCTTTTTGCCTAGGCTGAAGTCATGCCTCCAGAAGTAGATTTCTTTCCAAATGTACACATCATCTTGGGTCAAATTATGATAAACTCTGACAAACCACTTTTTGTAGTAAAACTAAAGAGCACTTAACTCTAAAACACGCCCTCTGGCTTGGCCTTCAATGGCATCAACGGTATGGTAAGTATTTTAATTTGGGGATCTACTAGAAGAAATGTCTCAAAACTGTAAAGCTGTTTTTGTCATCCTGTCAGTGGGATGTGAAGAAAACACCTTGTTTGAAAGCAAACAAGGAAGGGCTTGAAAGTGCAAGTAACAAGGCTGGGATATGTTGTGTGTGTGTCAAACTAGTAGATCAGTGACAGAACTTGACACTCCACTTTCACGTGCTACTTCTTCGAAAAACCACAAACTTCCATAGATCTTTACACAAGGACTAGCAATATTGACAACAGTAGTACGGATACTAAAGATCTTGTTTTGTTTTGACATCTAGTGTGGTCTTGCTATCAACAGGATGTGGTATCAAGAATTACTCAACTTGGAACCACTAGCAATAATTTAACAATGTCTACCAAATAACCTTCTAGCTCTCCTACCTGCACAATCCAACTTATTAAGAAAAAACATCAAAATCACCTTAACTAAATGTATTCACATGGTGTTTTTCCTTGATTCTACTTAAAAGCAAATATAACTCTTACTGGCATGCATTTGTAAGAAAGCTGCAGGAAGTCAGGTATAAAATGACTGACTAACAAGGAAGACTAATGACAGCAATAGCAGTAAAATGTATAATAAACTAAAGAATTACTATTTAAGTCCTGCATTTATACACTCATGCATGCATACCTCTTCCAGTCACACTTATGGATGTAGCTTATCATTATGTTTAAGTGTTAAAGTGCTGTGTAAAATTTCCTTAGACAATACCATTTTGCACTGTACTGGTGCTTCTGCAGAAGTAGATTTAGGTTTTGGCAAGGATGTACACTAAATGTAGGTCTGAAGGTCATCCTTACTGAAAACAATCAGAGGATTACTTCTATCTATGCAAAATAAAACCACCTTTAAAATCTGAACCTTTTTTAATAAAGCTTGAGGCTTCATTTAAATTTTTAAAATTCTGTTTAGTGTGAAAATAGGACAAAACCCCCTACAAAACCTTAAGAAGCCAAGCACCCTTTATTCCAGGTAGACTGAGTTACCTTATTGAAGAATGTTTGACAAACTCATCCCTTTTTATTAGTGAATGAGTAGGAGATAGGTTTCAGTTTTTACAGACATACTTATTCTTCAAAACCCTTTAGTGAAAAAAGGTTTCTTACAGTGTATGTCTGCCTACAGCTTGTTCATGAACAAGTACCTGGGATGTTTTTAAAGTGACCAGCCTTTCATTATTCACTCTGTGGTGGGACTGAAACTGGCGATATTTTAAAAAGTAATTTCCAATTGCAATTTGCTACTTTTTGGATATCGATCCAGTAAAAAATGTACTTCTGCTGACACAGGAGAGATTTGCATCCACTTCCTTTTTAAGCCATCTGGCCTTGGGTTCAAGTAGTAGTTCTGACATTGTAAAAGTCAGAACTACTTGAGGCACTTGTCCCACGCTTGATGAACTTCTCAAGGTCTGCGTGAAGAAAATTCAAGGTCATCAACAACAGTTTAACTTAAATGTTTGTGTGAGTAAGTGATTGCACCCCTCCATTTCCTGCTGCTATTACTGCAAGTAGAAATTTGTTAGTGGAATCATTCTCAGAGAGCTGATAGAAAGCCATACGGACACCCTCTGCTTTCACTGGCACTTCACTTAGGATTTATCTTGCCCAGTATTAAGAAAGAAGTTACCTACATAAGACTATCAACACCAGTCCTGGTCTGTGGAAAAACAGGGAACTCCACACAGTAGAAGTGCCAGTCTTTCCTAAGTAAATTTACCCATGAGCATACACAGCACAAACCCATTACAGATTTGTATAAATGAAATATCTGTATCTGTATTTCACAATGCAGTTTACAGTTCTGGTATTTGTTTTGGAATGTTATTTTACCAATACAACAAAGGCATCAACAGTCAGTTCAGGTTTGAGCCTGATAATAATTGAAAAAAATACGGTACTTTCATATTTTCACATCAAGTTTTTATTTCATGGTGCATTTTGTGTATGTACATGCACGGAGATGGAAACTAAAACATTCATTGGTTACATTTACCATGTTTTGCAAAGGGTAAGCTGATGGTGTTTGGAACTCTGATCTGAAAAAAACAAACACCATCGTATTTAATCACAAATTTCTGTTATTCCAATCTGTACGACTGAAAGCATCCACAGTCAAACTCCATCACAGAACTTATACCCAAAAAATATAATTCAGATTTAAGCTTTTCTTAAAGGAAAAGGGGCTCTGAGGTTAACACCTAGTTTCTGGCTACTTTCTAGGCTGACCTTACCCTAGAACTCTTGTGGCAAAGCCATCACAGTTATCAGTCTTTGAAACTATTCTTTTTCTCTCAGAATTAACCACAGATCCACTCAAAATAAGGATTAACCCACAGTTCTTTAATTCAGTAAACACATCAAAATTCATGCATGTATGTATCAAATATACGTGTGGTAATCCTTTATGTTATTCATGGCCCTTTTTTGATATGAGAATAATTAATTTAAATGGATAATTCAAAAAGGTAATTTACAGACTGGCATCTTGATTTAAAATCTTTATTTTACTAACACCCACCAAGAGAGTAATCAATTTAGTGGTGAGGCAAAGCTAATAATTCCACAGAAATTTTATAATGTCTTCATGCTTTAGCATGAAGTTTTTGCTTATCCCTGTCCTTAATTTGTGTAATGGGGGATATTTATTCCATGCACACATTTTCTTTTCATTGCATGATTCATTGAATCACCAAAGAAATATAAAGTTGATCAACATGAAAGTGAGTAATTATAAACCACCAGGTTACTTTCTGATTACCCTCCACTTTACTGCAGCCTCCTTTTAAAACTGCTTCTGGATCTGATGAATGAATTCCTTCTCTATACGCTATTTTCTTCCCCTCTAAGAGCCTTAATATGCCAAGTCTCTCTTTTTCAGTCATATAATTGCAATGATTAGACTCTTTTTTCTATCCATTCTAACTCTCAGGAACACAGTACTATATGTAACCTTTCAGTATTGCTTTTATGAAAACAAAGGCAGTTAACAGATTTTATAAGGAAAATTGCAAATGAAAGAACTTTATGTACTTTCGGCATCAGTTCAAGTTTTCTTTATTACAGTGTTCAGAGTAATATTTAGCTAATACTTTTGGAATAAAGTGGTGTAAAAACCACAGTGGACATGTCAAAGGCTCAGTCTCATTACTAAGGCATGTTGCTGTGGATTGTTTACAGATATCCACATGTTCTTAAGCTTACCTTAAATTTGTTTTGAAAGCCCAAGGCCATACATGTGTATTTTGTTTCTCCCCATTCTATACACTAATAATATGCTATAATTGAGAAAAAAGATATTCACATTAAGAAAATAGGGAGGTAAAGAAAAAGCATATTTTTAAAGAAGAGGCACACATTTATTGTCTCCTTTAGACATTCTCAGATTATGTAAATGCTGAACAAGAGCTAAATGAGATACTATTCTGCAGCTTTAAGACTGTAATATATCACATGGTGCCCGAGTACATCTATACACAGTGGCACTAGCAAAAAAGAAATGAAAAAGGATCTAAGATGGCTGGAATGAAGTTGTGTAATGCAGTGAGTTTGTGACCTGCTTTAAAAGTGAGTCACCTACCTTCACAGCTGTTCACAGGATATCCCATTGTACAATTTCTATTACTTTATAATGTAAAAGATGGCAGTAATTAAAACAACAAACAAACCAAAGCCCAAACACACAAATAAAATCCATTAATTTGTGAAGAAGTTTGGTTTGATTTTGAATTTATTTTTTGTAAATGAAACTATGAAATCAGAAGTAATTTCAAAATATAAGATTATATTCTTCCATTCTGCAAGCATCAACACGGAATACTGACGCTGTCTGATTGGAAAGTGCTGCTCAAACTAACTGAAATACGATTAAAATGTGCCTCTCGATCTTTTTGCACTTAACAAATCCCACTTTCCTCCAACCAGACAAAAGATTTCCTCAACCACTATATTTTTACAGACCCAGAACTTAGAAACAAACTACTGTGTTATGAAGTACGTCATACTTCAGCTACTCAAAGAACATCTTATGGCAGCTGTCTCCTTTGTAAACGAGGGAATTACAGCAAGATACCACCTTTAACATTAACATTTTTCAGCTACTCACTTGTAAAAACTACTAAAATGTAAGGTGGGTGTTGGTTTCTTCTCCCAAGTAGCAAGTGATAGGAAGAGGAAAAGGCCTCAAGTTGTGCCAGGGGTGGCTGAGTTACCGTGCCTGGAGGTACTAAACAAGACATGTAGATGTGATGCTCAGGGACATGGTTTAGTGGTAAAAATCCTGGCAGTGCCAGGTTAAGGGTTGGGCTCGATGATCTTAAAGGTCTTTTCCAACATCAGTGATTCTAGATTCTATAATAACATAAGCTGAACAAGATTTTCATATTGATGCTTTCCCACCATGAGTGTGTTACACAGTAGAATTCACTGGTAAGATGCATTTTATTTCACTACAGGTAGTGAAAATTTATTGCTTGCACACACACTGTTGCTGAAATATGAGAATAACAAGTAATAGCTTAGTGATTGCTCTATAGTCTCTGAAAGAAAGTTCTTCTGGGTTATGAAATATTACATTTCCAGTCAAAGGAGCTGTACTTTGCTACTGCTATTTGTCACATTAAGAAACATCTTATATGTATGAAGTTTAAAAAGTTTCTTTACTCCTTTCCAGGTCATTATATTCCTGTGAAATTTTGTATCCCAAAGTTTTGCCTCAAATTACTGCCTGAGCAGAAATCCTCACTAGTCACAGTTTATGCTTTCTTTCCAACAGCAGCAATGTTTTCTTTCTTACCAACAGCTTCTATATGCCTCTAAAATTATATTATCTTCATCCTCTGTGCTTCTCTCTATATCCAAGCCACCTTTATTAAGTAACTTCCCAATGCAAGCTCTACAATTCATCAAGGAACAGATGTTTTGAGTGTCTGAACAATTGTTATTGGGGTATTCTGTTTATTTTAATGGGACCCTGGATCCCTGTAACTGTAAGGAACACTCACACATTTACAAAACATTTTATAATGCATTCTAGTGAGAAACCATAAGCAGATTCAGCGTTTTTGCACCCATGCAATAAAGAAATGTTTAAGGCCAGAATTTGGAGACACAATAGAATGACTCAGACACGTGAGAAGAGATAAGGGATTTCTCAGGAGAGCTACATGATTTGACATGGTTTTAAAACAAACTTTAACTATTAAAGTGTTTCTTGTCAGAAAATGTTCAGCTTATTCCCTTCAGAAAAGAAAGATAAAAATAGCTGACCATTCCTATTTTTCTGAAATGGTCCCTGTGCACTCATTTTTGCATTTACTTTCCCTCCCTCAGCCTGAAAACTGCAGCGCTTACATACTGAGTTAACAAGATAAAGGGAAGGATTTTTAGCAGCAGAAGAGATAAATGCAATGGCTAAAATACTCAAAGGCATGATGCTAGAAGAAAATATGACTCAGCATGCATTGCACACAAAGATCCTAAGGCCTTACTGAAACAAACTCCTAGTGAGCTGAGTGGGAAGTAGATACTTAAGAGCATAGTACCTTACTTCCAAAAAATGACACATGCAGAATGTTCCTGCTGTGACTGTAACAAAATGTACTGGTCCTAAACCCCCCTTCCTCTTACACTGCTGCCACTGTGATATGCTTTCAGTCCTCACACATACTGTGGTAAACACTATCCTCTTTGTCTTGGTAGGGTAGAAAACAACTGAAACTCTAGCCATTTCATTTTTACAGTTTACTTACCTCCAAGAAATGCAGTCCTGCCTCATTCACCTTCCTGTTCCTTCTTCTCAGTCCTGTTATGTATGTGCTCATGCAGACTTGGACTGGGCCAGATCAAGGAGCTGATCTTTCTGAAAACAAAATATATTTTTGAATTGAATCACAATGTGGCTGCATTGATACTACCTCCAGCAGAAGAAAAGCTCTGGGAATGAGCAGGCAGAGAAAGATGAGACAGTGGGACTGCCTCTATCAGCAGTGGCACAGATTTTGGTCAGACCAAAGTGGCTGTCTAGCTGAGGACTTATGCAGGTGAAAATAAGCCATTAGAATAGATGACTCTTTGAGGAATCACTTGGACATTCACAGGATGGCTGTAACAAGAGGGGCTCACCTGAATAATTGCTTTCAGCTCCCTTTGGTAAAAGAAAATAATGTAATATCTGGCAGGAGGCACATAACATTTATTTCACGCACACCCCAGTTGTTAATCGGCACCTACATTATTGAAGTCCTCGCCCTCTTGACCCCTCAAGTCACATATAAATAAAATACTCCCTTCATTCCTCCTTCTTACCTCCTTCTACTCTCCCCTCCCACAGACAACACAGAGACTCTCCTACCACAATGATATAACAGGGAGAGCCACAAAGTTAATACCTTCTAAGTTACATGGACACAGAAGATAATAAAATTTATTCTCCTGGGCTGCCCCTCCCTCTTACTTAGGACTAAGAATGTTATTAATTTTTATTAACGTATTACGCTCGCATAAATTTTAAAAACTTAAAATGTTTCTTGACACCTTTGCAAAACAAGCATCCCTTGCATGTTTGAGATAAAAAGCTTTGAACTCCCAAACATTTTTTTTTAATGCAAAGTGCTAACAACCACAGCAGACCATGGAGAGTAGCACCACAGAAAATAAACATGAGCGGCAGGAAAGAAGAGAAGGAAAAAAAACCCCTCTTGTGTGATTCCTTCATTGGCTTTGCAAAAACTTGCACTTGATACGTGAAGAGCTCTGTCTGAAACCATTAATAACAAAAACAATCACCAAATGAAAGAGCAGCTTTGCAAGCAACCATCCATAAAAAGAAAGCCAGTTAATTAAACAAATCACAAGCTATCTCCAGACTGTCTCTCTCACTTTAAAGTCCTCAGTGCAGAAAAGAGAAGAAAAAAATCTCATCAAATGATATAATCATAACAGCCTCAAAATAACTCACACATATTTCCAGATAAATCACTTCTGAAATACTAAGAGCCTAGAAAAGCTTGGAGGGGAAATTGCACCTTAGCTGCAATTCCTGCTTCTTGGAGGGGCTTTGGAGAATACGGCATCTTTCCTCCCTTCACTAAATGTTTATTCCTATTCCTTACATTGTCAATTTTTAATATAAAACTTTAATTAATCTCTAGATTCATTTCACTTGATGTTGCAGGGCCATTTCACTATGTCTCAGAAGGCACTTAATTGGAATTGAAGGCTCAAGGTTAGAAACACGTTTATCCCCTGCCAAAACCTACACAGCTTTCTGGGTATGGCCAGGGAGCCACAGCTGAAGGGAGAACTGGCTACAGGAACATGGCTAAAGGCAGTACTGACCCTATGCACATTATTGCCCTGATGGAAAAGGTAGCAGCGAGTTAATGGAACTGGATGTGCATTAATTTTTCTGAGATTATACACTGTGATGAGACTCTTTCATCAGCTTCTACAGGTCACAGCAGCTGGTAGGAGCCTTAACAGCATCATTCCATTATAAGGCTATTATTGATCCAACATCTAATTTGAAGATCAATTTGGATTGGAATCAGAACCCGATATGACAATGATTTCAGAGCAGATAAGAAGTAATTTACTCCTCTGGGTGCCAGAAATCAATTTTTGGTTTTCTGTACTGACCCAGCTGCCAAAAAAAGAAGGGGAAAAAACAGAGCTGAGGATAACGTGCAAATAAAGGATTATAGTAATCCAATCTGGAGGTGATAAAAGTATAAACCCGGCTGCAAACCCATCTGAAGTAAACAAACATTTAATCCCAACTAAATATCTCAGATAATGGCAAAAAGGCTTCATGTTATTTTCAATGCATTTGGCTAACACAAAATACAGCTTTGAATTCAAAACAGCTCCATGCATTTCTCACATAATTCTTTGTGGCACTCAGCACCCGGGAAGCTTACGTGGGGATCTCAAGACCCATCACCTACTATTTGTACTATAGCTGTGCTGGGCACACTGGCCAATCTGCATTAAGGGGCTCATTTCCAGACTCACCCAGGCTTCTAGGAGTCAAAATCCCCTTGGCTATGGCTGCACTGTGGGGTGCTGTGGCTTTTGTTTTGGTCCTTATAGCCATATATCCAGTTTCTTCCCAAAGAACAGGAAGATGTACAGGTAGCTGCACATCCCCAGCTTGCTTGCCACATGTATCCAAGCCCATCTTCACTAGGAACAAGAACCTCTGGGCACGCACTGCAACACAAACCGGAGCCATGATGCAGGCACAGGAACTGTGAATCCGGTCCCAAATCACCTCATGACTCAGAGCAAAGATCTTTTGCAGCACCTGCTGCTCCCACCTCCAGCATCGGGAGACACTGAGAACAACGTGCACTGAGGCTGTTCCCGCCCCCAGGAAGACAGGGCAAACAACAGGGCAGAGGTGGCATGAAAAACTGAAGGGACTTTTGCTCAAAGTTGTTGGCAGAGCTGAGAATTTTCCACTCTCTACAGGACTGGCCCTTAAACCCTTTTCACTTTTATTAAGTGCAGACGTACTGCAGAGATGCGAGACTTAGTTATCTACAGTGAAACTGGAAAGGGTTTTTCTTTTCTTTTTTTCTTTTTTTTTGTTCCTTTTCCTCCAGACAACCACAGCAGAATCAGTTTTATTCAGATTTGGCTGTAATTGGAGCGAGGCTCTCACTGAATCTAATTTCAGCTGGAACTAATTATAGGGGGAAAAGGTCATAAATGTAAGACGGCTGCATAACTATGTTGGAAGAATATTGACATCATATAGTATTAACTCTGCTCCTGTAAAGGCCATAAATACTTAGGCTAAAAACAGCCATTAAGAGACAGAACAAAATGTACCTATTTCTTTTGATTAGAGGGGGAAAATGAGGGAGGAAAATCTCTAAAGAGAGATTTAAAACCATACAATAAGGAAGTGCTGCACAAAGAAAAAATAATAATAAAAAAATAATCACGAATAGAGATCGACTGCCTCAGGTGAAACCCTGACTGCACTAGAAACCAACAGCACTGCTGAATCTGGATTGAGCCCTATTCAAAATCTGACAGGAAAAATTAGCTGCAATAACAAAAACAGCCATAAGAAATTGCCGAGAGTGATAAACAAGCTTAAATCAGCAGCACCGATTCCCCACCATCATACCATCTTAAAGAAAATCCCTTACTCCTTCTCCTCCCAGCCCTCAGTGCGCTGGGGCCAAAATGGCTGAGGAGGCCCTGGTGGGGCTGAGGAGAACCACGCTCCAGCCGGGCCCCAGGGCCTTCTGCCCTCCAGGCTTTGGGTGCAAGCCCCCAGTTTGACCACCCCAGCACCCCTCTGAGCCAGGTGAACCCCCATCATGCCTTTTGGAGAAGACTTCCAGGGCTTTTCAGTGAGCGGAGACCACGTCAGCCTCGCTCGCTGCTGAGGCGGCTGGGCAGCTAGCGAAGGACTTCACTGCTCCTCACAGCCTCCCTCAGAATGGTCCTGGAGAGGAAACCCTGTCCTTAAGGGGCTCACAGAATTTTCTGATGGATTTGATCAAATAAGGAAATTCAGCATTTTTTTTCTCTGAACATACGCTTTTTTGTATTCAACCCACCAGTAGCAGCAGAATAACATTACAAATGACAGCAAATTATACACGCAGCCTAAATTTTGACCATAATATGTTTCAATTAGTCAATGAAATGTTATTTAGACATAGCCACACACTTGCTCATCTTTCTGAAATTAAGTGCTGCTTTGGTTCTTAGATTTACAGAGGTTCAATACCTAAACCAGTTACATGGTCTGCTTCAGCCCCGAGGCTGAGCTGCTGTGATGACCCAAGCCCAATTAATAAAGACAGCAGCCTGCTAGGCATCTGAGCGGCATCGCAATCAACCTTCTGAGATTCTGTAAGAAGCAGCTGAAAGTCATTCTGAAACATCAACTGAAGTAAGTTAGCAATTAATTTTTCCTTCTCTCACTTAGCAAGCCCAAAATTGCACGGTACTACTGGGGGCTGAACAAGAAGGTTTCTCAGTCAGAGGGAGTCTCCATGGGCTCTCCAAGAGCAAAGGCTGGACTCAGTTGGATGGTGTTCCTGCCACCGCCTCCCCTCAGTGGGAAGTAATATCTTACTGACATTGATGGAGGTGCTTAAAGAGATCAAGCACAGTGTTTTACTAACCCTGTTCGTTGTTGCACTTTTCTCAATGGAAAATCGTGTTCTCTTTTGGTCACTTGCCACCAATAAAGTCTTTCTAGGATCCTTGATTTATGGCTTAATTAATAAGTACTTCTCAGTTGCCACCTACTGCCATCAACTGATCTCACCAAGTTTTCTCTCTGTTGTGGTCACAACAAAGAGAAAATTTGTCCTTTAAACAGAAGACATGTTTAATAAAAGGGACAACGGGCAGCTTCTCAGAAGTACTCATGACAGACTCAGGAACAGATGATCATAAAATAAATGCCAGAAAAAGTGGAAAGTCAAGATCGAAGACTTCATCACGAACAGGAAGAAGATATTTTTATCCATACTTTGCTCTCCAGTCATTATTCTACTTGCTGGAACATTAGTTTTTCAAATTGTTTTTAATTACATGGCCTAGAAATAAATATGCACCAGTATTAGCATGCTCTCAGGTTGAATACAAGGGGTACTCACTTTCATTCCAGTCAAGGCACTACTCCAAGGTGATTTATACTCTCATTACAGGCTGTTGCCTTTCCTATGTAAATTTGTAATCAAATATTCTAAACAGGTGATGACAAATAATTCAGGTAACTACTGCTAACAGCCAAAATCACAGGCATAGGACCTCACAAGTCTAACAGGGGAATTTCACACACACACACGCACATGCACACCAACAGTCCACGCAGGTACATTTCCACGTTATTCAGTCTTCTAACAGCTTTTGAATAAATGAACCCAACCCACATCAAACTGGTGACAAAATTTTTTTACTATGCTTAATTTAGCAAACTTCCCTCTCATTATATAAGCTATTAGGACAAAAGGACCATTAATTAACTTACTGCATTTTTTATCAGATGTTGCAATGATAATTTATCATTTTAATCGTCTGTTCTAGAGTGGATTTTTTAGAAATGTTTCACAGAGTGAATCAACAAATTAAAATAATCATTATAACCCTACCACATGATTCAAGTGTTTTTCATTGCTCTGTGTTGTTTAAACCCCCTTTCAGCACAACAGTAGAATGGACAAGCATCTTTCCTACATGCAAAAGCACTTTGCTGATACACCATCAATCAGTTTGTGTTCCATCTCCAAAGGTGGTGTGCAACATTTTGCTTTGTCATTTTATTTTTTTTTTTCCCTTAAAATTTGGGAGATCAGATTTAGCTTCAAAAGGATCTTCTAAAAACAGGAGCCGATTCTCTTTTTATTTAATTTCTGAACAAGTCACTTTTTGGTTGAGTTTCCAGGGTTAGACATGCCCAGGCTGTCTGATATGTGAGGAGTACTTTACCTGCAGAGAAGGGGGTGGGCTAACCTCTTCTCTCGCAGCCAGCCCTGGTCTTCTGCATCAGGCTAGTCTTGGAGTGGGACGGAATCCAGGAACATTAGGATGCCAAACCCTGAACGCTTGTACTGAGAATATCTGAGCATTACCAAGACCCACAGAAACACAAAAGGAAGAAAGAGATTGCCTTTACTAACGGTATAGCACAATTTGTACAGAACTGTGCTGTCCAGATTCGACACTTCTCACTCTCAACTCTGCCTGCAATTGCTAGTCTTTTAAAATTCCAGCCTTAATGAAACAGGTAAGCTGCAGAAGAGATTAAGCTGAAAAATACAGCAGGAATACAGAATGAGGACAGGTGATTGATCTTTGAGTGGATATCCAACAGTGCAATGAAATTCTCAGGCTGGTTCTTCTTTATTTCAAAATGGTTTTGATTCAGAGGGATTTTATAGCAGCTAAATCATGCAGTTGGCACAGATTGTGCAAGCTTTTCAGCATGTTATACTCTGAAAGATGTCACATTTGGCAGAGGCAGTAAAGCTCCATGAATTTATTGTTGTTTCCCATTGAATACCAAAATCCAGGGCATCAAAAGATGATACAGCACCCGTTACAACACTATTGTATGGAGTCACCTGCTACCCTCGTTAGCATAAACCGCTGGTGGACTCCTAAGAAGCACCAAATGGAAGCCACCTGTGGAAGAAGGTGTAACTGTGGATAGACCAGTGCGTGGCAGTTACAAACTCAGCCTGTGGTCCTGCAGACATTCCGCACACGAGCAATTCAACTGATCTGCAAACCCATCTTTTAAATGAATGCACCTCAAGACTGCTCTCAAAAACAGTGACTTTACTTTAGGGAGTAGTATTCTAGAGTCAGTAGGACTTCTCATGCGTGCCAAATTATAGATATGCTTAAGTATTCCCAGAATCAGGACCATGTATTGGGTGTTTAATTTCCTAAATCTAAGTATTACGGGCAACCGTCTTTCTCACAGTGAACAAGAGATTTCTTTATCAGCAAGTTTAGCTTGTATGAACACAGTGCTAATTAACTCTATACAAAATGGCACACAAAATAAGACAAAAGTAATTTACTTTTTTTTTTTCCTTTTTCTGTCCTAAACTATCAATAAGCCAAACACACTGAAATTTCACTAAAGTTTAGCAATCTCTACTAAATTCCAAGTGAAGGTCAGCCCATTTTCAGTCAAAAGTGGAGCAGAAAAAATGATGTGACTAGAAAAAGACTGGAGTAGCTTCTTTAACACCCATTTTTCTTTTCCACTCAACTTCAGCTAATTACAAACATTGCAGAGCATATTTCAAAACTATATAATGATACATTCAAAAACCAAAATAGAAAGGCACTTTCTCATAGACCAAGATACTCATTCATAAACAATCAACAGGAAAAGCTATTTGAAAATTTATCAGGAATTCTCTGAAATGGATATAAGGCACAGCTGCCCTCTCATTATTTCCTATGCATCTACAAACTTAGAAAAAAAAAATCACCGCCTTTTAAGACTCTGGAAACCTCTTCCTTTAATAATTTATGTTGAAGGCTATGAGAGTTGTTTAAGAAGCCTGTGCTTTTGTTTTCCACTTCTAAGTATCTAGTCAGGAATCTCAAGAAGCACTTGGCCATCACCTAAGTAGCAACACTACGAGCTACTACTGCAAGAAAGTTCAGCAGAGTTCTGACCCTCAGCTCAACCTTGCAAAAAGTCTATTCTCACTACTGTTGGATATACAAAAGTAGCATTAATAGAGTTTGGGGTGTGCAATCTCTCTTTGCACTGAAAGCATTAGGAAGGTTTTACTATGTACAACACAAATAGGTAAAGCGTATCCAACATCCAAGTTTCTCATTATGGGAGATATTATATTAGATTGTTATTCACAACAGGAGAATGTCACACTTCTCGGTGTACTCTAGTTCAGCACTTTTCTAATTTCACGGACCTCAATTTACATTTGTCAGTGTTTGAAGTTAGATGATATTGGTCTACTCAGGAAATGAGCTAAAGGGGAGAGAGGCCACTCACCTTTTGGGCAGTACCATACTTTGACGATGCATAAATAAAGCACAGCACAAGTGTGTCAGCAAAAAATGGATGTCCTAAAGCTCTTTGATGCAAAGGATGATGTTTGTTAGAAACAGAAGGTTAAATATGTAGAAACTGTAAGGTTGAAGTGACGATGTGAAGAGAATCTGGCAAACGTCTTAGCAGATACCCACCTTGCCATTCACTGTGAGTTTATAGACAAGGAGATTTCAGCAGATTACCAATGCTGATTAGCAAATGTATATGGAAATTGTATGTGCAAGCTGAATTGCTAGCAGTCTGTGGTATGTGAGCTCTAAGGAAATAGTATTTGTAACGGCTCTGATGCAAATGGAATTCAGATAAAACTCTAGATGTTAATCCCCAATTAAAGGGCACCTGTGTTACCTACACTTACTGGCTCGTCCTTCTAGAGTACGTTGTAGATATTGCCACCTGTTACTCCAGGCATGGAGATTTAACAAATATTTTGTTCTGAGCATTCAGAAATGTTTTCCTAAAACTGAACAACATATAGATAAAAATCCTTGGATGCTTAACTGAATTTACCCAAATAGTAACTTGAAAATACTTCAGAACTTTTCCCAAATTTCTGACATGGCTTCATCCATATCTGTGACTGCGGTTTAGAATCAGCTGAGGTTAAACGCGATCTTACCGAGGCACCTATAAGCCCAATTAAGACATTCTTATGTACTCCTGCCTTTCTCTTTAGACTTTGTCAATGGTTTGAGTGCACACAGAAGTCTAACATAAGAGCTCTCACGCACAAGAAAAGAAGTCATGAACATGCCCTGGGTAAGCTGCCCACCAGTACCTGGCAATCTTGGGCACACAGTTTTTAGACCTTCACACTTGAGCTTTTTAAAGTCTACTAAGTGAAAAAGATTTTTACTTACATACCACATTTTCTTTCTATTGTATGGCAATACAGACTTCGCAAAAGGAAATAAAATCTTAAGCCTGACACAAAAGTCAGAAGAACAGGGAGGTTTTGAGTTAGAACAATGAATTCATTAAACCAAACCAAACAAACAAAAACTCCAAACTGTTAAAACAAGGCATTTGAATAGTAACAACTGTTAAAATGAGCTCTGAAATCTCCATGCAACATGAGATTTTTATTGGCAAACAATTAAATCTCTTTTTAAGTGCACTTTCTCTCTAGAACCTAATTTATAATCTTATCAGGCATGTCTCTCAGAAGAATTTGCTATAGTCTAAGTCTTTATCTGCACAATGCAGAATGCTAACAATTGTCTTGTATGTTTGTTTCCAACGTCAAAGACTGAAATTCCAATTTAAGGTTCTGCTTTCAGAATTTGATATTATTTTTAAAGTACTGCCACTTTTGTTCACATGATGTGTCAGAAAAATAAAATGTAAGAATAAAAAAAACTGTGTTGATGGTAAGAAAGAAGAAAGGTGATGTACTGGGGAATCAGCTCGCTATAGCTCATTTGCCGTTTTATCGTTTTCCTGTTACCCTCCAGGGCCCTATTTCGTTTCAGCCCTACTCATTAGGATTTAAGTTTTACAATAAGCATCAAGGTAAAGGAAGTTAGAGGCAAGGTGGAATTAACAGTGTGCACTTTATGTATATTGCATCCAACTATAAATTTCTGAAACCTGGATGCCTATACATCCAGCTCTGGCTGCTGTGTATTTCACACTGCTTAGTGCTCATATCTCACTGCCTTTGGTTTTTCTAGAAATCTGTAACAGCTTAACCTTTCCCAGCCATAGACCTATGCCACAGCGCACATTTCTAACTAGAATAATAGATAATAATAATTTCAAGCAAATAGTTTTAATGCTAGGAACTGCTAACCTACCTCTTTTTTCACTTCAGCAGAATTCACAAGAGAACAAAGAGACATTTTTCAGGAAGCAAATCATAGAGCTCCGCATTATTATTTCCTTCCTTTCGCCCCCAAGTCTAAGTTCTTAAATTCCTTAAGAAATGGAACCACAGCAGTGGCACATAGTGCTAGCCTAGAGACTATTTATTTCATTTAACTTTTTTTTTTTTAATCCCACATAAATTCCTGCTAATTCTTTCAACATAAATAGGACACATTACTATTCAAACCTTCCCCTCCCCTTTTATTTGGCTCAGAACACCTGATGGTTAATTCCCAGTTGAGATAATTAGTCCTTGGTTATCACCAGTTGTTGTCACCTGTTCAACTTGCAAATGTCTACAAATTTGAGTTTTTCAATTAGCATCATAAGATCCCTATAGCATACAGCTAGGGTGTATTTTTTTCCACAAGGCAAATCACTTTTCACTTACACACTCTGCCTATTCAGTCTCATTTGGTAATAGTGCTTTAAAAATTATAGTGTTTTTCACAGAATAGACTTGTCATTGCCCTACCTCCTATCAAGCCCAGATGGCTGCTACTATAAAGGAGAGAAAAACAGAAAAGGGAATTAAATGAAACTCTCTCCTTAATAAGTATCCAAGTCTATTTAAATAGTTCCATTTCATTTTTACATCAGAGCCATGCCCTAGTATTAAGGCATGAAGAACATTCTCAGTGTGCTAATAAGCCCCATGACATGTTGAACTGACATTTCAGTAAGCGGAATAAGCTGCAGTTTATTTTTAACTTCTGTGGTACGAAGCAGTAGGTAAACTACGTTAGAGACAGGGGCCCAGTGCATCAGATCTGGGTTGACTTCCAGCTGAACATAATGAGGTGGCTTTCTAACTAAAACCAACATATAAAACAATACCTGAAACTTGGAGGAAGTCCTTCTGGAAGCATCATTTTAAATCCTCAAAGCATATGATACAATGACCACCCAGTATCAAAGGAACTGCTTCGTTTTGCTCTCCATAATGCCTGCAGTGGGTTTATGGACCTTCAAGGGAAATGATCAGGACACATCCTAAGTCTGAAGTTCTACAGTAAAAACAAACTCCAACACTTTTTGTGGGAGAGTATCATAGAAAGACTGATGATGTCTTTAAAGCCCTCCCTCATCGTTACACGGTGCCTCTGCAGAGTTCCCACATACAGTGAGTGGAAACTGCTGGCCTTGAAAGGTGGGAAAGGTTGAGCTGTTCAGGAGCCAAGCTCCTCCACTTCTTCTGGATGTGCTGAGAAGGGGCCAGTGCAATCACTGAATCCCGAGCAGATATGGCAAGAAAGAATCTCACTTCAGAGATCTGTGTGACTTACTATTAAGGATGACACCTTTTCCATAAATCACCAATTTTGACTGACTCGTTATTTTATGTTTGTACATTCCCCCTGTGGGGATGTCTGTGAGGTTTTTCTTGTACTATATCTAGAGTTTTGAGACAAGTCTGATGACAAAGATAACCTCTCTAAAATCACTGTTTCCTCTAAACAGGATTCTTTTCAAGACAGTCATACAGCTACATACAGCTGCGTAAGTGAGGTTTGGGATGTCTCCAGTAGCATCAACAATGCCATTGATGGGACAGGTACTGAGAGGTAAAAGCCTGAATCTAAATAACCCAATGAAAGATCTTATGAAGAATCCTAAAAAACAAACGGTTTCATTGTGGAATACTAAGAAATAAATGGTTTATTCCTAGCCTGTACTAATGACAAATCACAATACCCTGCTGGCTAGAACAGATGTTAACAAATTCACCTGCACTTTAGTCTTGTCCCCACTTCCCTATCTTAGGGCAGGGAGCAGAGCTCAGACTCTCAGTCGTTTGGGCATCGAATTCCCTTTGAAATTGAGTTGTTAGATTCCTAACTGTTTTTGAGAATCTGGGTTTAAATGGGGATACAGAGTCTGCTTATTGCTTTGTGTCTGGAGCCCATGAATCAGATAGACTCACTCACAGTGGAATAGGATTATTACTTCATGGCATGGGCAGGCAGTAGCAGTCACGATCCAGCCCTTTGAGATCAAGACAGCAAGAAATTCATGAAGATTTAAAGTAGTTAAAGGAGTTTATTTTCCAGGTGGGAAAGTAACTATAAATTTTCAACCCAGCTTTCCACATAAAATGTAAAGCCATTTGGAGCACACAGAAAGCTCGGTATGAACTACGGCTGATAGCTGGTGCAAGGTATGGTCAGTGGTTTTAAATGATTGATGGAGCTATCTCTGCACTAAAGTACTACGGTTGGAATAGAAGAAAATAATTGAGATCTGTTATAATGGTGCTTTATACCTTTTTTTCTTCTTCTGATGGTCAAACAGAGTTCAGTTGTACAGAACAACTGTTACTTTGTACCAATGATACCTATGGTAGGCTCTCCATACATCTGTCAGAGAACTTTAAGAAAACAAATAGAGTAATACTGCATGTAGAGATGGTTTTTAAAACAACTCCTAATTTATTATTGTCTCTTTGCAATTGAAACTAAAGCATACTCAGACTGGTTTCAGCTTTTTAGATGAAGAAATATATCTGCGAATAAGTATTTAGTGTTGTGCTTCATTTCTATTTAAATACTCAAAAGATCTTTAAGGTACACCAATGAGTCATCTTAGCTCAACAGATTTATTACCTTTCACTTGTATGAATTTGGGGGTTCCTCCCACAACACGATGTAAAATAGCCCGGTACAGCCAGGAATCTCAACCCCAAGCTGAAATAACAGCACGGTGCAGATACTCTGGGCAGTCACTTCTTTCTTCTCCTTTTCAAACACCAGAACCATGCGAGTTCTCAACCAAGTATCAGATACTTTAATATAATTTTCCTGAAATCAGTGACACTGCTCAAGGACTATTCTACATGAAAAAGACAGATGAACAAGTGCTGAAGGAACAGACTACCAAATACCCTCTAAGAAAGAGTACGAGACACTGACTCCATTTATACTCAGCTTGGAGATCAGTGTATTAGCTGACTGGCATTTCTCTTGCTGAGAAAAGATCAATGAAGAAAAGATCAGCTGAAGAAAGATCGATGGTGACCAGACAAACCATTAATTCATAAGAAAAGAGATTTTGCTTGGAGAAATAGCACATTACCCTGAGGCTCAAGCTCAGACTTGATCATTCCTATGTCTTACACGTTGACCTGAGTTGTCACTCCAATAAACTGCAAGCCCTGGAAGAGGAGGGTGAGAACGAGCTCCACGCTGGACAGAGTTACAAAGGGACACAGCAACAGGGAAGCAAAACAAGAGAGAACAGGATCATCAACAGTCATGCCACACGAGCATGGGAGCTCTCCATTTCCACAAGTGGAGATCTCTCACGTGCTTTTGTAGCAAAATGAGGCTATTCCTGGTAACTCAGAATTTGGTATTCCTTCTGTTCTGAGGTCTGCAGGTTCTCTTGCAGTTGTGATACCTGAGCAATGTCCACTTTCTCTTTAAATACTATCACAAGCATCTTACTCTTCCCCCTTTCTGTAGGGAATGACTTATATTGTGCTGGATTGTTGTATTGGTGGAGAAAGGGGTTTTTGTTTTGCTCTGTTGTCCTCTACTTGCAATACTGAAACCATGATGGTCGCTTTTCAAACTGCCTGGAAAGAAAGCTTTTTTTCAGTGATAAACTTTTGCAAAACCCAAAAGATAAGGAAAAACTTGGATAAATAACAATGTATGCCAGAATGAGCACGTATACACTTATAAAAGAATTCTGCAATAACAGAGAAATGAGGTGCTCAGAGGAAAGTGCCACGTGGAAAAGAGGAAAAGGCTTTGATGTTTTTGAGACATGAAAGGAGTTGTTAAAGAGCAATTCACCTGTGGATATTGCCAAGGAGAGGTAGCACTGCTGTACTGATCATGGTTTAAAGTGCTGCTCTGTGTTAAGTATAAACAGCACAGCAGCTTTAACTAGAGCGTCCTGCTGTTTCAACAGTAGAAAATAGCTTGAGATGAGAGTGTTAAGCTTCATTTGGAGCAAAGTTCCAGCTTTTCCAGAATAAAGGAGGAGCTTTTATTTCAATATATTTGTCTCCTTCTGATGTTACTTCACCATCTCTCTGAAGTTCTGCAGGATCACCCCCCTGTCGCTGGCTGCTCCCTCACTGTGCTGCTGACAGGGGGACGGTCACCGCAGGAGGGCAGGGAAACGGTGGGTCAGGCAGGGTAACACTCCACAAAGGCAGCTCAGGCTGTGTTTTGATGAGAAAAATGAATTTTGAAAGAAAAACACACACAAAAAAAGAAGCAGTGGTAAAGATGTGCATTTAGCAATGACTAGTCAGCATTTTCCAGAGCAAAAGGGGAATTACAAAATAACACTCCAGTGTTTCCAGGATTACAAACATCAGATCAAGTTCTGGGAACACTGAGTTCTACCTGACAGATTTAATTTAAAAAAAATAATAAAAAAAATCATACCATGCAAGACCCAGTGCACCGTCCCAGGTTAAGTCACTGTCACTGACATTTTGTGCTAGGAAGCAGATATAAGATCCTAAGCCATCTAATATTTATTTAAGATGCCAAAATACTAATAATCATAAAGTCATTTTTGGACACATACTTAATATATACCTGGAGCAAATATACATGGTCTTAATGGACTGCCACATGTACCCAATGAAACTATTAACTAAATCAAGCCTCGCTCGCTTGTGTGGTTAAAAGGAAAGTAACCTGGTTTATAAATCTAATCTCATATCACTAGGTAATAGCTATCCCTTGCTTATTAAATTTTTGCTGCTGTTATCTAAAGAAAAAAATCAGATTAAATTTGAAGTAATGCTTTAACAATATGTTACAAGAATGCTTTTAGAATATCTGGACCTTCTCCACGATTTCTTTCCATTGTGAAGTTTCATGGGAGAAATGGATAGGAGTAATGCAGTATTATAGGAAGACAGCTAAGAAAGTATATCATATAAAAGCAAGTATTTTCCCTGATGCTTTTCCTATTGCTACCTATTCCAAGGTGGGGTGGAAAATCTCAGTAGAACAAGAATTTCCTAAACCAAAAATATTTCCAACATCCGTACATTTACATTTTTGTCATTTGGTAAGAGGGGCAGCATCCCAGATACTCCAGACAGATACTGGGAATAATCTTTAAGAAGAAAAGGGTAACCGGATGGTAGCTGTAAGATAGTGTGATTACTTCAGCTAACAATGAGCACTACTAAACAGCTCAGATTTCTTTAATATATGATTTTTGCATTTTTGGGGGCAATATGCTTCAGTACCCATTACGGGAATGGGTCTTGCTGGTGAATTTGAAGGAGGAGAATACACAGCTTCACATTCCATGAACTCTGAGAGTATTTTTTTGCTTTTGTTCAGATTTCAGCACAACTTAGTGGGTGAAATCCAAACCTCTTTCAAGTCAGTGGGAGTTTTGTCATGGATTCAAAGAGGCAGAGCTTCTTTGTGAGGATAAGCTGGAGCTCCATTTTGCCAAACTCCACATGACCAAAATGCATTGTTCATTTATAGCTGCCTTGATCATAAATATGTCTCATTTTACTTTATTCTGAGTCACTCCCCTGAAGTTTTTACCTTACATATTTATTGTTGATTCAGAATATCTAGCTAGCAACAACAATCTTACTTAATGGCAAATACAATTTAGATCTTTGTCATTTTTAAGCAGAACTGTAGGAAGATAAGCATTTAATAAAGTTCACATTCTTTCCGGATAAAACTCAAAGCTCCCCAAACAACAGTCCTGCAGCTTTGCCTTTATTGTAATAAACTATTCCCATACTCTCTTGTCAGAGCTTTATCAGGTTTAACTAGCCCAAGAAAACGCCCCTTGCTTAGGCTCCAGTCAGAGTCCTCAGGCAGGCAGCAAGCTCAGGGAAACCACACCCCATTCAGTTTTCGGGGGAGTTCTAGCTCAGCTGACAGTTAACCTCAAAAGCTGAATTTCTAGCAGAAACTTCAGAGTGCATTTTAATACAGCATTCAGTTTAATTAGTGCTTGGGCAATTCTTTTTGTTCTGGGTAAACAACAGTAAGATTTGACAAGGCAAAGAAGAGAGTGTATTTGCTGCTTTCATATGTCACTCAAACTAGCCCATCATCATTCCCAGACTAATACTTCTTTACACGAACTTCTGCTAAATAGTGTTAGATTTTTAAGTCTAAAACTGGCAGGTTTTCCCAGGGTTGCATCTGATATCAAAATCAAGGTTTATTAACATTACAAAGAGCACTGCTGTCCTGTAGTGCCCCTTTTATCATTCTAAGCAGCTGCCTTGAGGCAATGCGTTTAACCTTGGGAAATGGGAGAGGAATTCTGGGAAGCCAGAAATCTTTGACAGCTCAAGCCTTTTACCTTACCCAAAATCTGCTCTACGGCTTCAGCTCCCACACTGAAAAAAGATGAGACCCTTATTTTCATTTGATGTTTATCTATTCTATTCATTGCACTTAAAATTGAAAGATAGGACAGCATTTACTTACCCTGATCTTCCATTCGCGCTTCAAGCACACCAGTGAGGAAAATTTTCCTTTTCTCTACTGAGACTCCTATCAGAAAGATAGTGCCAGGCTGTGTGTGTGTTGGGGGGACACCGAACAAAAACCCAAACCATTTAGCAGTGTGCTGAAATTTTTAAAGAGTTCTGCAGGTTATCTTATTCCTACCTGGTTTATGTTTTATGATAAATTTCACATTACATTTGGGTATTTCATCACCTGTTGCAATAGCGAAGGAACTGCCACTGGTTCAGTTATAAGCCCTTATTAGTCAGGGGTTAGGGTTGGGCTGTAAAGACAGAATTCATTTTGATGTTTCACTTATCAATTCTCACTTTATACACAGCTTCTTCTCTCGGAAGGTCCCAAAGTATTTCCTAAACTGTACAATAATATAACCTTTGAAATGCAGCTAATTCCGTAGTTTCTAGCTGGCCCACAGCACACTGCAAAACACCAACGCAGTGTGGATATAAATGAGCCACCAGATATTAAGCAAACACCTACAGTTCAAAATTCTGGTATAGCATCTCTCAAGCAAATAAAACCCAAAAGTTCTTTTTATTCTCTTGATGTTTCTGATGAAAATCAATGCAATGAATACCATAAGCTATGGCCATTCAGGGCCAAATTCAGAAGAGATAATCTGCAGATCATCTAAGGAAGAGAGGGAGTTACGCTTTATCCTAGAGGAAAAACAGACTTCTCTGCTTTCCTAGGGTGTATTTACATGGCACAATATAGTTCTTTTCCTCTTTCTCAGCAGGAAATACCAGCCGAGGCAGAAGTCAGTGTTAGTGTAACTGTACTACTGATGCAGCCATCTGTAGGCTGATACTTCGCCTGAAATCAGGTATCTTAGTACAAAGCAAGAGTGAGCCAACAGATCAAAATTGGCATTTTAGCCCTCTAAGCTCAGGGGACATGGTCTGCACTCTCTCTATTCACAGCTATCTCCATCTAATGAGATTTTGCTCTTATTCAGGTGAATTGCTCAGCTGCTCTGACCATAAGCAGCTTATTGTTTTACTCCAGCTGTATGAAAATGTTTCATCCAGCCAATTCCATCTTGACACATGTTATTGGCCGAGCGGCGTGTCTGGATTCTGACAGATCACAGAGTAATTCCAACTGTTTAAGAATCCTTTTCACTGAAATGTTTTACAGGGCAGCAAGGCCATTTCAAAATCACAAGTGAAACATTGTCCTCCCAAAAGAAGTAAGTGGGGAACTAATTATATTTCATCTAAAACTGGAGTTCCTAATTAATGCTAGGCCAATAAATCAATCTTCAGGTCTCTTCTAGAATAGCACTTGTGCCTGTAGGCTGTTATTTTGACTACTCTATCCACAGTCTGTGCCTTCTCTGACAAAGAGGGAAGAAGCTACTACAAACCAGGAAAACTGCCCCCTGTAAGCCACACGAGAGCTCATCTTCTCCTGCAAGAGTATGCTCCAGTCACATTTAACCACCGTCATTTATATCCCCATTTTCTTTTGGTTCAGCCATATCTCTTGAATTCAATTTGAATGGATAATTAGTCCCACCTTTTCAATCTCCCTCTCCATCTAAGAGAGCAGGACGTTCACTTCAGAAGAAGAAATTTCTCTGACCAGCTCACCATTTCCATGAACAATATATTAAAAGCACTGACCCACTGGCAAGGCAATGTTTCTGGTAAAACTGAAGTCCAAACACCTCCAACATACTAAATATAAGTTCAAATATTTTTGCAAGCAGCAGGTTACTCTCCAGAATCCTGGTAAATCATTCCATACTGCTTCTCTCCGCAGTCTCAACTAGCTAAGTTACGGGTTTTTCATTACCCCTTTTCAAATCAGGTCTGCTTCGTGTTCATACGAGAGGTGATGTATGTATGTATGCATAAACACCCAACATCCGTAAGAATAACTTCTTACCACTGTTGTAAAAGTGCATCACTGATTTATATGCTATCAGCACATTATAATAAATGCGTTACTATTTTATGTACATCCTCATATAGCATATAAATAAAATATACTTAAGGAAAGCTGAGGCTATGAAATCAAACATTTGGAAGTTGTTACTCCACTTTTCTTTGAATTGTCCTTTCAACCTTACTCCAGTCCTTTTCATGGTATAATAAAGCTTTTACTTACATCATTTTCAAGTACTTATTCCTCATTCGCAGAAAGGGTCTTGGGGACTCCTTCAGAATACATGCTTTTTCTCTAGTAGACACACAAGGCCCAGTTATCACTGCAGAGGGGATGACTGCAGCTTGAGGAAGCAGGGTGAGTTTTTCATCCATTATCCCGAAAAATAAGTATTACATTGTTTCTTGCCATATGCACTGCAAGGGCCTCAGCACTCTGCTTTGGGATCCCTGTGAGTTACCTGCTGCTTTGTCACACTTTGAAGCATTTTGCTCTGAACAGTCACTGCCAGCAGAAAGCTAAGCAGGGAGTTGCCCAAGCTAGCAGCTTTCATGTTAGCATTTTCTAAGAAAGTAAATGACTGTAGGAGCTTCAGTTAGAGATGGCCTTTCACTTTCATAGATTTAATTTGGGTAAGTCTGATGTCCTTCTGCTTAGCTCTCACCACCTGCTCAGAAATGCTTCTCACATTGCCATTTCAATTGGTGGCACTTGTCTGCTTGGTCAAACACCTAGATGTACTGTTCAATGAGGAACGGAGCTCTGAGGCTGACATTTGACACATTATCAAGCTATCTTATTACCACTTTAAGGATGTGACCAGATTAAAATATGTGCTCTCACATGCAGATGCCAAGATTCTTGTTCATGCTGTCATTCTGTCCAGACCTGAGTAGAGCAATTCACTTTTCTCTTTCCTAAGGAACAAAACTCACATCCTTCCAAACTTACTTTTTGCAGGGATTTACAGCTATACCCTATTTGATGCCCTGTGCATTGCAGAAATACCAGTTACAGGAGACTGGAATACTGTGAAATAATTGAACATGTAACACTGCAGTAAACGCTAATTTATTTTATCCTTTTTTCTTTTCTTTGTAATTTTATATATGAAGAGGCCACACAAGAGGCCAAATATAACTACATTTTAAATCAATTGTCTCAGTGGCATTTTTCTAAGACTAGGGATGAAAATAATATATTTATCATATATGCATTTCAAATAAACTTCCCATGCTCTAGCGATAGAAACAGCCTTTTAGGATTAAGCACTTCATTATTAAAGCCTCTTATCAAGAAAAGAAATTGAAAATTTTAAAAATTAATGGAACTTTCACATTCCTCCCTAAATTCTAAGGCCCAGATTGCATATGTGGTTCTTGAATTTAGAGAAAGGTTTCAGTTTGGGGAAAAGCAATTAATTTTGTTGCCTCTAACCTTGCCCTCTTCTGATGCCAGAGGTAAGAGTCCACTCTTTTAATTCCATGGCAAACTATTCCTTTGACTCATCTCTTATTTGGAAGATACTCAGCCTACCTTTTCCTTTGTTAAATCTCACTTTATTAATCCTAGTTATATACTTTGTGACGGTGCTGAACAATTGCTTTCCTTTTCTGAAGTTTACAGCTATGTAACACTGGAAGATAATTAGTGTATCCCCCTTAGTCATTCTTTCACCAAGAAATGCATATTTAGTACTCATAATCTTTCCTTGTTAATCCCCTTACAGCTTCTGTTACTCATCTTCAAAACCTCTCAAGTTTGTAAGCAGTCTCCTAGCACTAGGAAACGGGAATTAAAGCCATTATTCTAAAGGCAAGATTTCCTTATGCTGTAGAGAAAGGGTCTGTTACCACAAGCTCTTTTGCTTCAGCTGGACACACACTGCATCTCATAAAACTGGAACTGGCACCTTCACTCCCAAGACTGGATCTCAACATCATAGAAGTTGATGAAATCTAGTCCAATTCAAACTTCCTCTTTGCTGTCTTTAATACAACATCTGTCAATCCCTCCAAAAGCTATTCCCCCACCGAGATCCCTGTCTTTGGGAAGTTCTTCATTCTCAGCCAGATCACTGTGATGAAGCGAAAACACACTTTTCCGAGTAAGGGAACATTTTCACAGAAAGGAGAGATTACAAATAGAAAAGCAAAGTTAGAATTCGTATTTTTAGGAACAACGGGAGAAGAAATGTAATTCATTCATCATTACTGTTTAAGCATAAGAAACACCATCCATAGGAGGAGTTATATATATCTACTAATTATTACACACTAGCTTAGATGGAAGAAGATAGACTTAAAAGCTGAAATTCATGAAAACAGAATGGACGGTTCTGCCACATTCTATTATTCCAAAGAATTTACCCAGTAATTTCTTGTATTTTCATGGATTTTCATACGAACTGAACTAATCAACGTTAGATTGATTGAAAACTGGTTCAACTGCTGGGCTCAAAAGATAATAATCAGTTGCAGATGATGCTAAATTAGAGGAGTTGGGCAGCGTGCAAAACATCAGACTTCCAATTTAAGAGGGACCTTAAGAAAACTGAGGATGAAGCCAAGAGAAACCTCATGAAGTTCAAGAAGTGCAAAATTCTGCACCTGGGGAATCATCTGATTTTGCACCTGCAACATCAGAGGCAGAGAACCAACTGGCTGAGCAACAGCCTTGCTAAAAAGGCCCAGGGTCACCGTGCCAGCCTGTGACCAGCAGCTCTCGCTGCAGACACCCAGCGCACAAGGCTGTACGAGCAGGAGCACGGCCAGCAGAACAGGGCAAGTTAGTTTTCCCTTTTTGCTTGGCACTGGGAAGGCCACACCTGAACCACTGTGTCCAGTACGGAAGGATGGATTTTGGAAGGCTGCCCAGTTCAAGAAGGATGTTGAGAAACTGGGGAGAGACACAGAGAACTACCAAAATTACCTCTGATGTATGACCTCTAAGGGGAGACTCAGGCAGCTGGGTTTATTCAGTCTGGTGAAGAGGAGGCTGAAGGGCAATCTAACAGCAGCCTACAACTATTTTGAAGGAAGTTACAAAGGAGCCAAACCTCAGTAGTGCTTGATTGTAAAACAAAGGGCAATACAAACTGCAGCCTGGGAGGCTCCAACTGGTGATCAACAGAAATTTCTTCACTTCCGAGGGTACTGCAGCACTGCAACAAGTTATCCAGAGATAAAGGAGAACCATCATCTGTGAAGGCTTTCAAGGCTCGGCAAGAAAAAACAGCAGCTGCCCTGGCCTGTATTACCAGCAGCCCTGCGCCAGGCAGGAGGCTGGAACAGATAACCTCCAGAGATGTCTTCTAAAGCACTTTTTTCTGATTCTGTGACACTATGTTTTGCTCAGTGTCTACATTAGACTTATTGGGAAACTCCTTTAATGTTTTCTTTCACAGCTTTATACAAAAGAAAGATTAAAATCACAACAAAAGAATTTCACCACAGGAAACTGAACTGCTGTGGCAGTTCCAGCAGTGGCCAGATGTGTCTGTTTCAGCTAGAGCTTAACCCAGTCATCATCTCCTGCTGCTCATCATCTTCATTCCTCACTCCCTCTCTCTTGGAAAATGGCACCCTTCATACTGAAAGATTTAAATACATCAACAGTTTCTCTAACCCACTTGTGCAGAAACAAACCAGGCTAAAAACCTTGCTGTTAGGCGTGGTTAATTAGCCCAGATCATTTTAACAGAACTGAGCAAGTGAGCAACCCCCCGTGCAGTTGTGCCATCAGTGCCAGAGGGAATGTAACCTCTGGAGGGATGGGGGGAGCAGCAGCTGCATGCAGCGACTTCTGAGCCACATTAAGCTGTGGTGAGAGCACCCACTCCGCCTGCAGGCACAGATCCCTATCAAGGAATCCATTGGCAGGACGGACATAAGGCTTATTGTAAAAAACATGAGGTGATTGTGAAGCCATAGCACTGTGTGAAGCAACACAAACAGCATCCTGCACCTTCCATAACCTCTCTTATATGTAGTGAATTTCAAATGCATAAGGTACAAAAGGCATAAAAGAGGTACTATGTATAATTCATAAGACATGTAAATTATTTCTACTCATTTCCAGATTAAAAAGTACAGGGGTGTTTATGTGTGTGAGGAGGGAAATTCACGACCCTCCTGAAGAAAGATGAGCTCGGTATCTAAAACAAAGAAGTTCTAGAGAAGGGATATGGATCACTGCTCCAACAAACTGGACTAACTGGTCCTGTCCAGACATCTTTTTACTATGCAGAACAGCAGCCATGAGCTTTACAGCAGTTCTCTCGAGTCTTAAATTTTATGCCTGTCGTCAGCTCTGAATCACCATCTCAAGAGCAACCTACTGAAGCACGGCACAAATCCGAAAGGAAGATGTGCTTAGAAGATTTTATTGCTGGTGTGCAGTGGGGGCTACCTCAGGGCCCTTGTCTTCATCTGTACAGAAAGGGCTGTAGCATGAGCACAGTCTAAATGTAGAAGTAACTCACCCATTGATGATGACACCTGGTTTTCACAGTTTTTCAAGACACAGGATGACAAAATAAAGTTGATCCTATTTGTGATGAAAAGTAAATGACGCAGAAAGGGGAGAGGCATTTGCTAACACGCATTATAGGTATGGCATCTTTCCAGAAGCTGAGTCAAAGCTTATTAAAGGTACCTGGCCCAAGACAGATGACAGGAATACGGCATTTGTGATGGGAATGCTTATTCATAAATAAGAGGTGTCTTCTGAACTGAGTCATGGCCAGCAAAGCAGCATGATAAAGAAAGGAGCTTGTGGCATCTGTGGATCACTAGACAGATGTCTGTTTTGGCAATAAACTACCTGGGAATAAAATTCTAGATCTGTAGAGAACAGGAAATCTAGCACGCTCTCTGGAGCCATTTCCACCTACCAGATGCAGTACAGATTTTCTGAATTTTTCCTATCGTAAAAACAAGCATTACAGGAGAAAGCAGACTGGATTATTTGGGGATTTTCTGGCATACGTGCAAGGTGGCTAAGAGAAGGGTATTTTGATGGACCACTGAAAGCGGAAAGAAATCCATGGCATTTACAAGCCTCTTTCCAGTTCAAACAAACTCAGCGATAATGGATGAGTGCTCCCTTCATGCGAATTTCCCATTGGACTGAGTAGCATTGCCAAGGCTTCTGGTCCACTGCCAATGAGGATAGAGCCAGGGTTTCTTTTCCTTTTTTTTTTTTTTTTCCTCTGCTAGAAGGAGCTGTAGTACAGCCAATTCTGTCTCTTATACCACAGGGGTTACAACACTGGTAGTACATGTACAATTCTTGTAGATCTCTCAGGAGATGGTAAAGTTTCAGAGATAAATTTCTGGAACTAGGCAGAAATTCAGACTTTCAGGAGACAGCAAGGAATTAAAACACTCCAGGGAAGCATATTGCTGGAAAGTCCTAACAGTAAAGACCCAAAGAGCAAAGGTATTAAATTAAGCATGTTGCCTCAGAATCCTGAGGTACCGACACATGCCATCAAAAGGAAGTTCAGGGTGAGACAGAGAGGCTCTGATTATTCATAAGGCAAGGGCAGCAGCAGCTCAGAAGACCCTTGTTTACTTTTGGCCGCAGGACAGGATTACAAGTTAGGCTAATTGCAAATGCTGTTGACCTAATACAGATTGAATATGAACAGAGAAAATTAAGATCTTTTTGAAGAACAACATCATACTTCCAGTGCACTTTCACTTCCCAAGCACTTTCTCAGATCCCTCTTCTGACCATCTGTCAGGAGTTCAATACACTCTTTATCTAACTCAGATAAAGAATAAAATCTTGCAAAATTTTAATTATTCCTAATTGGCCAAACTTATTCTGTTCCATTCTTTCCCGTGACAATGGCTCTTCAAATTAGATGGCTGGACCTACTGTAGTACAGCAATTGCTGCTTCTCCCTACTTTCCTTTAACCCCCAAGTCTGAATCTATGCTTCTGCTACTTTGGGCTGCTCTGTACCTTGCTCTCGGTTCTCTCCACACCTTTTCTTTTCCACTGTCAGTTTTCCCTTCTTGCAAACCATAGTCAGGTGTCACTGCAGCATGATCACTCTGGTGGAATTCATCGTTCGTTTCGTTTTACCTGGGGTGTTTCATGTATTTTTCCTTTTCAGGTTCAGAAACATAGTTGTAATAAAGATCTAGCCTTCTAGTACTACACTATACTGTGTTTAGGAACATAAGGCCATCCCTACGCTCTGCCAGTTCTCCTCAGAATCTATGATACATGCTATTTCTTTTAGTATCTCATTATATGTGTCATCGATATCTTGCTTGGCCTAAAGCCACATGGCAGCCTGACAAGATTGTGCTGCAGTTTGGCAGTTTCCATACAGGGCACAGCTGTCAGCATCTCTTATCCTCCATTTCAGAAAATCAGCTGGTACTGGCAAGAGATCATAAGCTAAGACTAAGCAGCAACTGTGCATCCTTTTTTGCAAAGCAGAAATGGAAAAATCATTCTGGAGGTCGTTTTCTGCCCCGGTCTTTTTGGCAGCCCTTTCTTACTGATGGCAAACCTGATAGTTACTTCTTTTGTGTTTCAGCACTTCAAGTCACACAGAACGGGTTTTCCCATCCTCCTACTACTACTTGTTGCAAATGCACAGCACAATGCTAGAGGGAATATAAAAGGAAGGCTCCTCATTCCATATATGAGCATATGCTCTGCCTGTTAAGAACACACAATCCAGCTGCTTCTGCAGGCCACTGTCAGGAACACAGGGAATTAGCTTACTGCAAGAGAAACAGAAGGCTGGCTGCCACGCTGACTAATGTCCCATTTTATTATTTTATGTCAGAAACTGTGAGGATCATACGAAGTGAAATATAATATCAAAGGACAGAGGACTAGAAGCAAAAAGGGGAGAAAGGAGCAGCAGAGAAGGGAAAAAAACTCAGTAGCAAAGCAAAATATAAAAAAGGAGTATCAGGAAGAAACTGTTTACAGAGAATGCTGAACACACCTAGCTCCTCCCAGAAGACCATGTGGATTTTAGGGATGACGTTTTTTTTTAACCTCTGTTATTTGATACAGTGATACCCTGCAAACCAAACTGGCAGCACAGGTAAAGAGGATATATGACTGTTATGGAAGAGAAGGAGATAAACAGTCAGAATAAATTCAAGAAAGGGAAAGCGAACAAAAACTGAAGTTATAAGGGTGCGGTGCCATCACATGTTCCCTTGAGAAGCAGACACACTCGAAAGAGCCCTTGATGGTAAGTCTATGTGAAAGTGGTGTTAAGATAAAACAGGGTACTGAAGAAGTCTGGGGCAGAGTGAGAATACAGAAAGGACATGGATCTGTGAAACCACAGAGGAAGCCCACAGGTGGTGGTTGCCAGACTTAGAAATGTTATGTTGGTACAATTAGGACCCTAAGACAACAGAATTATTCACACAAATAATTGCTTGTTGGCACCAATGAGGGAACTGGAATCTGGCCCATTACTGTGAGGCACAGGTGGCACACCTGAGTGGCTCTTACCCTACATGATACCCTTCAAGGGAAACCCCATACACTGAAACACTCCTAAAGCATTTATCACTATTTAAAGTAGATTCTGAGACCTATATCCAAAGATAGGTGTATGTGAATATCCCTGAAAAATAGAATACATAACCAAAGCTTGAGTACAGCCCCTAAAAGAGAAAATAAGCACTCACCCACCGAGGCAGAGAGAAGCTTTACAATCAAGCCTACAGTATTCAGCCTCTAAGCCACCACAACTCTCCTTGCAAACACCTAAAAGCACAGAGAGCACCTACTCCTATGTGGAGAGAAGCAGGGGGGGGGTGCAGAGTACATAAATTAAAAGTCACCTCTGCTGGGGTTGCAAGGTACATCGCCGGCTTAGAAGAAGCATGTTAAATATTTATCAATTATAAAGTAAAGTTCTCATCTGGAGTGTATTTCTCACCTTGATTATTTCCTACTTGAATTTAACCCACACTGCAGAGTGCCTCACTAGTGGGATGCACTTAAATCTTCCATGACACCTTGCAGGCAAAATTGACACCAGTGGTCAAAAGAAAACTTTTAATAGGTATCTTCTCTATTCTATGACATAAGGTTCTAGACATGGGAACCACTAATAAGCCTTATTTTCTCCAATACAGTTTTGTCTCATGTCCTTGCCTGTGCTCTGCTGCCTTCTTTTCTCTTACTTTTCACCTTGTGTTTTGTTCAGAAGCCTTGTCTGCAAACTGCAGGGCCACCTGCTAAAGAAAAGGAAAGGACTGGATCAAGGGCAGAGTAACAAATCCACATGGTAAATGATCTGCTCTAATGCCTGGCAGGAGCATTGTGGATCATAGATGTGAGGACTTAGCTGGAAGAGCTGATGCTGTCTGGAGTTATCTTCCTCAGCCAAAGCCACGAAAAAGGCTGCTCCAAAGAGGATACATGACCAGCATATGTACACACAGCCAAGACGCTTGTGAATTGATTGCTTTGCAACGCTGTGCTCCACAGAAATCAAGATGTTACTTCCTGAATGCTGCTGACTCTGTTAGAACCTCCCAGTAAGTTTTTCCCATGAGACAAATTACAGCAGGAGAAATCATATATGGGTGACTTTCAGCAGTTCTGTTATTTCCTTCAGTCATTATGACATTAAAGTTATACCAGAGATACTAAATGTTTGATTTAGCCAGTGAGGTTTTCAATCTGACCCCTCAAATCCACGTACATCTTTATACCAGCTTCTGGACTTAGAAGTTTGGGACTTTACTGACAAGCGTGAATGCGCTCACACACACACACAAACACACACACACACACACACAGAGCAAACACATGCTGACTGCAAATCTGCAAATGTCCAGGCCCTTTCAGCCTTTATTTGTGAAAATCAGTGCCAAAAGGTCAGAACTACAAAGATTCTAAAACAAAACAGCCACTGTAAGCAAAGTGTTTGTTTGATCTCAGAAGTTAAAAGGACAGAGACCTGAAATCTTTGGGTGCCTCACTGAAAACCAAGTGACACAGGGAAAACACAAGAGCAGATTCTTAAGAATTTGTATGAACCAGCAAAATCTTGTGTAAGCCAGAGGTAGCAAGTGGAAGAAGCAAGATCATACACTCAATCTACATCTCAAAAAGCCTGTGTATGCCGAGATTTCTTTCAAAAAATTTTATCACTTTGATATTTCACTTGCAACAAGGGGAAAAAACTTCAAAATTATTATAAATCTGGTTGGATTTGTGAAAGAACATTAAAGTCTGAGATGATAACTGAGCTTTTTTAACTCAACAGAACTCTCTTGAAACCTTAATTTTGCAAGATACTTAAGCATGTGCTTAATGGTAATCACCAGCTGAAATGGGTGGGACTACTATAATGCTTATAATCAGTACGAATGCTTAAGCACCTCACATAAATTGAGAACTATTACTCCCAGTGTGTACTGGGAGCCCGTCAGGAGATGAGTTTCTTGTGGCATTCCGCTATTCTTACTTCCCAACTGCTGTAATATACAGTATCAAGTTCACAGATTCAGAAATACATTAGTATCATGTTTGCAGCTGCAACGAAAATCGAGCTGGATCTTCTGAGTCTGTTACTTGTCAATATGATTATTGTCTGTCTTAGAAGACAATTAATGTCTCTTGATTTTTTTTACGTATTTCGACTTCTTCTGTTGAAAGTAGGGCTCGTAACTTACTGTCCCATAAAAATAAAACATTTACTTGATGTTTTGGGTGTATTCATGAATATAGAAAGCTATTTATTCAATTAATGGCAAAACCTAGGGATTGCTCACTGCCTCCATGATGATATGCAGTGGGGTGAGAAGCAGATTGTCTATCATTTCTATCACTCCTAAACAGACTATCTGCCCTGACAAGCAGAACTGCCACCGCTCAATCCTGCCACTGCTCTTACTTGACATCTCGGTAAAACCATCAAGGGATACTCTGAAAGCAACTGCCAACATGTCTTTGACAGGCCACTCGCATTTTTTGTTTGTGGGTTTTTTTGTTTATCCAGGTCTAACTATGCCAACTCAGTGAAGACCGGACACCAGACCCTGAGTAATAAGTAAAATGAAAAAGATCAGTAAAAACTAAATGAATCAAAGCCCAACAGAAATAATGTGTCTTAAAGAACATGTGCATAATATCACCATTCACAGATTCTGTAACTGGGTACTGGTTCACACTGAGCATCATACTGCCTTCAGAGTACCAAAATCATCAGAAGAAAATTCTTCATCTTCAGCCAGCAGAAAGGCTCTTCCTAATCTTCCCAGTTGATGACCTGGCTTGTCTTTGTTCCAGGCTGATACACTCTAATTTGGTCTGTTTGGGTCTGATCCAAAATTCTTAGGGAAACTGCAGATAAATCAGAGTTCAGTGGCCTATTTCTGATGCAGCAAGAGTGAAAGACAGTACAACATTCCAGATCCTCCCATCTGCCAATGTCTCCCCATTCACTAGACTCACTTAAAAGTTCTATCCCTTTACTGAAGTAAGATTAGTACTTTTTAGAAGTTTATGTTTGTCAGGAACTGTGGGATTGTAGGAGCACAGCTGTAAGACAGTGGGCATGAGTGCACCCTCATCACGTTTGCAGACGGCAGCAAGCTGAGTGGTGCGGTTGACACATGAGGGATGGGAACCCACTCAGAGGGACCTGGACAAGCTCAAGAAGTGGGTCTGTATGAACCTCACCAGGGTCATCAAGGCCAAGTGCAGGATCCTGCACCTGGGTCAGGGTTTATTAACATGTGTCCTGTATATTCTCCCAAACTGGGAGAGGATGTGATCAACAACAGGAGTGTAGTGCGTAGCAAACTCCCAACGCCTTTCTATACAGCTTCAGCTATGCAAGGGGAATTCTCACCCAGATGCTTAAGAGAAGGAACAGAGCAGGACTGAAAGTCTATCCCCTGTTTTAAAGTTAGCAAAGTCTAGGCAAGGAAAAAAGCTGTGTTTCATACAGTGGTTGTTTATGGTACAGCAGAGTATTCATATCCATTGTGAATTGAAATGATTAGTATACACTACATCTCCAGGTATCTCCAGCAAATCCGAGAACAGGAAAATATATCCAACTGTTTCTGCTCTGCCAAAGTTAACTATTATTACAGCACAGAGATATAATATTAATTTTGTTCCAATGAAATTGGCTGGCATATGTGTTTCTGTGAGCCAGGCAACAGGTCATTACTGAAATAGCAAAACAAACCTGTTCACCATTCTTGTTCCAGCACACTGCATTTAGATTTTAAGATCATAACTGTTGGATACCTCTCCTGCGATGATGTACAAGACCCACTCTGCCAGAAGCTATATTCTTTCATAAAATGACTTTGCTGTATCTTCCTTTTCCAGACCCATCTCAATATAACAAAATTTAACAGTCCTGCAGACAATGCCAAATATCCTTCATTCATAATTAAGGTGAAGGCGAGTGGTACAAATCTCTAATTATCTTTTATGTCATATTTATTTTCTAGTGAATTATTAAGTAATGATTTATAGCCCAAATTCCATATGTGTACCTGCTAATTCAGGGGGAAAAATATCAGCCCTTCATACTCATTCAGCTAATGGGCATCGCTAATTGAAAAAATGTTCTTTGCACATATCACTAACTTTCCAATCATTTACTTGTAGAGAAGTTTGAAAACTAGAATAGAAAGTAAAAAAAGGAAAAAAAGGAGAGATTCAGTGGGACTTTGAACGCTGGGTACGGTGCTATGTGCTATGCCGAGCTCATCCTCCTCTGTGCAGGCAGCAGGCAGAAATCAGTGACAGAAATACCCTGTCGCCTCATATTAGTTTCTGCCAAAGAAGGAGGTTGTCAAGAACAATAACTGAAGTTTGAAACCAGAGTTTATATCCCATGCATTCATTCTAATGCTCACTGTGCTTCCTGCAGGCAGGATGTTTTCTGCAGTGGCATGTCTTGATGATCTCACACTGAAATGCACTAATCTCTTAGGACCAGGATTTCAATAAACTTTTTAATCAAGGTTACAAAAATGTGCCTGAACCTGAAAACAACTCTGGATTCTTTCACTGACTCCATTTTTTTCCTGCAAAAGAGGTTTCCCTTTCAGAACTAAGGCTGCCTCCTGTGCTGGATAAAAGTCCTTGCAAGAATCCCCGCTCCATCCTGAGCTCTTGCTTTTGTATAAGGACTGGTCCTTTGATAGTAGCAAAGAAAATCTCTGAGCATCACAAAGCCAGGAAAAGGAGAATCAGAGCCTACCTACTGCAAGAGCTGCAGTACCAAACCCTGTAACCTTTCTTCCCTGCTTTTCTTTTCTTTCATTTCTGTTGTTTTCTTCCTAAGTCCAACTAACTTCTCCCAGCGCAGGTTTTGCCGTGTGGACCGTGAAGTCAGAAAGCTTGACTCTTTCCAAAATGCTTTTTTGTATGCACTTCTGTATGCCCTAAATATCAGTTGTTGGGACTGAAATTACCACATATTTCGTTATGCTGAAAAAGTAGAGGAGTTTGAAAATCTAAAAACATTCTGGTTTTCTTCTTTGTGAATCTCATAATTGTTGTAGCTGGCAATACCGAGAATCAGTGCCAAGCAGCCTGCCTACTCTTGTCACCACTCCTTGGAGAAGCTGTGTAGAGGGGAGGCAGAATGGCTGCTTTGAACACATGCACCCCTCTGTACCTACCCCTTAACATTAAGTAGCATCTGATAACATGTGCTCTTTACAAAGCAGCTGTAAGGAGTGCTACAATGATTGCTGCCCTCCAGTTCCCCGGAGGCATTCTGCTCTGTTCTCAGGAAACCTCCTGCAGTTGATGTTAACGCCAATCCATCTACCAATAGAGCATGGAAGCAAAGCAGAAATTTGTCCCGTAGTGTACATATATATACCACGACTCTGACTTCAAAGCTGTTAACCAGATGCTTCCCTCAGTTACATGTTTATTTTTCATAATCCATTTGGCTGCCATAGCCCCATGGCTAACCTCAGCCTCAGAGCCACTGTGGATTTTGTGCTCTATGATGTGATTATGACCTAAATGAAGCCTGCAACCACATTCTAGACTTAGAGGAAAAAATAGAGCAAGTATTGTTTTGCCAACCCCTTCATTAATATTAGAAAATCAGACTATGCAGTACATAATATTTTCCTGACCCTAAACTTTATAATAATTTAAATTCCCATTGTTAACACGAGTGACTCAGAATCATTTTCAGAAAGGAAAATAAAAGAACTAAAGTTTTAAATTTAATCTAAAGAAAAGAATTAATCAGTTCATAAAGTACCATACATTAACCTCATTGTCTGCTTCAGGAGTCTAACCTCTAAAGTTGATACAAAGGTAACCCGAATCTCCCCTGTGAGGACTATTCATATCCATTAATTGTTGCAATACAAGATACTGCAGGTTGGAGCTGGTTGCCAGTTCTTCAGTATCTGAAACATACTCTCAGCAGAGTGGAGGACACCACTGGGACTCATTTAACTCTGACTTTCACATTAATTTTGCTGTGCTGTGAAGAGCAAAGACAAAATCAATGTCCATCAGTGATTATTCAAGGTAAAATATCTAGTGATATTGAATACCAATGGCAGTAGTGAGCATTATACTTATTTAAGGATTGTGAAGTTGACAAAGCCATTTATTCCAGTTTCACTTAATTTTCCATGAGGCACACAAGTTTAGAAAAATATGACAATTACAATGAAAATACTGGATTGCAGTTCCTGGCAAATTAGACTTTAAATCAACAAAAAGTACTGTATATATAACTGTCCATGGTGCACAGGCCAGGGAAGGTTTGAATCATGCAAGGACGTGGGAACTCTCTGCAAAGAACATTTTGTAAATGAGGAGGTACCCTTTGGAACAGTTGGGTTAATTTGGGCCCTGGATCACTTCTTTGTGGCTTCGGTGCTGAGAGTGTAGGAAAAAAAATGCGATTTATGTGGGAGCTCTCCCACACCAGTCCTGTGCACTCTCTTCTTTCATTTTCCCCAATATATTGTAGGTGAAATTCTCATTGAGTTAATGGAAGTTTATCAGATTTCATCGTACTACTTAAAAGTTTGATAATACAGCAAAAACAAACTGACTTAGCATAAGGGTTTCTATTGATAGTTGTTATAAACATTTCTCAAGTTTTCCCCCGAGATTCTCATAAAACTATTTTTCTCTCTTCCCTAAAATTTCCCTATTATTATTATTCCATGCTACAGCTTATGTCCCACATTCATCAGAGCTCTTAAAGCACACTATTTATGTTGGCCAAAAGACAAATGATAGCCCAGCTCTCCTCTCATGTAAACCACTGACATAAAATCAGATCTGTTACGCTTAAAAGGCTTCATGAGTATTCAATTTCCATTAAAATTATATTTATTTATTCCTCCCAATGAGGATTTTTTTTTTTTTTACTTTAAAAAAATAAATATTGCAATTCAATGGAAAAAATACTTTGAAAAGCCAACCTGGGTGACTAGTTAGTCTTGTTTATCCATGGAAAATACTATCTTTTCTATGGAAGGTGCGCAGATTTCAGACACAAATTGGTATCAGGATATGAAACTCATTACAAATAGCTATAAGGAAAATCTTTAACCAGCCCTCATCAGTAACAACCACGTTTTGCAAGAACATCAAGGCAGGAGAATTAAATCAGCCAGTTTTGATGGTCTCTAAGCAAACACCAGCAGAGATGCTGGAAACCATCTTGCAAAACTGCTTTTTATTGGATTCTTCTAGCAGCATGCAGAAGAATACACAACAAGTGGTGAAACTTTGTCAGTTAAGCCAAATATTGTCATTTCAGATTTGGAATAGCTTTGCAATGACAGCATTTTGAGACGCTCTTGGTTTACAGCAAAGTAAGGGATAAAGTGAACATACTCAGTACCTGTTAAAACTGCAGTTTCTTAAAAGACAGTGCATATAGCGTGGCCAACAGATATTTTTTTCCATTGTAAAGAAATCCAGTGTATTAAAAGGGCACAAAGAAACCCTGCGGAAGCAAAGGAGTCCTTCTCAAAACAAAGACAAAGCTCCCAACAATGGTGAATGCAAGTAGAGCAAACAGCCAAACGAGAAATGCCACTAAAAGGGTCTAATAAATGATTACGTCTTTGATTTTCTTTCTTCTCAAGCTGTAAGCGCTATTCATTGGCTTTGACCTATAGCAAAATCTTGTTCTTAAGACACAAGAGGAAAATGAAATAGGATTTAAACAAACAAAATCTTCTTAAAAACATAAGCCACAGGGGGGATAAATTTTTTCTCCCATCTTCAGTTTAGACTTTGCCCTTTCCTCTAGCATCAAAATTGTTAACTAATTAAATTCTTTCTTCTAAGTAAAATTCCCACTGAATATTTATTTCCATTCTAATGATGGGGATTTCTTCACATCTAGCCATAAAACACCAGCAGTATTTGAACACATTAATCTCTACAGTTAGGCAGACAATAAAACCCCTACAGAGCCTCTGTGGTACCGCAACCGTCTCATTGTTTGTGGTAGCATTGCCTTCCAACGCACTGCGTGTGCACTGCAAAATATGGATTAATCCTGTACTGTCATCTGCCCCGGCAGCAAATGCATCTGCCCAACCACCCAAATCACAGCCGAGACCAGAATGCCTTCAAAGTGTTACAAGGTTTACTGTATAGATCTTCTTAAAAACTCAGTTTAATAGAAGCTGAGTCAGAACCTCCAAATACAGCTAGAAAATGACAAAGCTGATAAAAGTAAAAAGAAGAAGAGACAGAGTCTGACACTGGGATAATAATTAGCTATATTCAGAGAATGACATATTTACATTGAAATTACTGGCTGCAGTTATTTGATGTTAATACTTTTTAATTGCTCATTTATAGATAAAGCACATTGATATTACTGTCTCTAGTCCAGACACTCAAACACAAAGTGCCTTTCCCGAAGTGACAGTTAGTCTCACAATCAGAACTAAGACCAGCTCTCCTGCCTCCAAATGCCATGCCCAATTAACTAAACCATAGTTCCCCACAGGAACAGAATCTGTGCTCATAGAGGAAAATCTGTGTGCATGCTACTCAAGGAAATTAAAGTGCAGCTATAAATCTCAGCTAGTAGCTGCTGTCTGGCCAGCTGCCCAAATTAAGGCCAGAGGTGTCCTCACTATGAAGGAAAATATTTGCTGCTTGTAAATTGATTTTTGTTTCTTCTTCCAGAGGAAAAAAAAAAAGAAATCAGTAACGCAGCCTTCTCAATTTAAAATGTCACACAATACAGGCTTGCAATCATTCAGGTGACACTCCAAGTTTATCTCATGCAATGCACTGTAAGTTCAAGGGACACACCAAGGAGAGTTCAGTGACATGTTAATTATATCTCCAGCAAGAACATCCACTTAAAAAAACCCCATACGTAGGTATATGTAACCCTTCAGAAGGACAAGAGACTAAGGAGATTGTTCTTTTTGAGAAGCAGCATTACACACCTCTCTAACGAAAAGAGGCAACAACCTTGACAATATACACTTAGCTTAAATCCACTCGCTGAAAGAAGCCTATAGAGGGTCAACAGAAATATATGTACAATATATACAAAATAATTATATTGATGGTCCTGTGCTGCTCAGCCAGGGGATTTTGAAATGGAGATTAGTGGCTCGAGATGTTAATGTTCAGGTTCAGGAATTGGCTTTTCAAAAGGTAGTTTTGAAAATGAATGCAATATGAGGCAGGTCCATTGGTTCAGATAATTTTGAATTATGTATCTTCTGTGGAGGGAGCAATCGGACTCAACTTCTGTTATTACTAGTCAGAGCACTTATGCCCCTGCTGCTGAGGAAAAGTTCATAAACTCAGGTTTGCCCAAGATGGATGAGCTATAATATGCTTATCAGAAGTTACCTACTGTTTTATCTTTCATTACACATTTTCAATGTTTCATTTTTCCATTGCCATACTAGGTTGTTAATGAAGATGGCCAAATGGATCACATCAGATTGTACCCCAATATATATAAAAATGCAGTATGTCATCATATAAGAAAAACAACTCTCATGCCAGTTTATCATCACTGTTACTCATCTGCATGGGTTTCTGCAAGTGCCTTTATCAAAAAGGTTTAAAATGGTTCTTCTGTCATTGTGCAGAGAACTATATTCTCTCAGCAGCATATTTCCGTCCCTTCCAAACAGTTGACAGATTTTAACTACTGGCAGCAATAAACCAAATTATTTTCCACCACATGATCTCCACTGAAAACTCCTTGCAAGCAGATAGCCTCTCTAACGTCTGGCAGTCACTCCTGCATCCTCACACTGAGTAAAATGTGCTGTATCATAATACATGCATACTTGAGATGACAGTTTCAAACTCTGGAGTCTGAGGGTCAAGCATGGTTTAGCAGTGGCAGCAGAGAATTTGGGGTGCATTGTGAAACCTCCACGAGAATTTAGGCACACACTTGGTCATTTCTCCTGTCCTGAGTTTTGTACCGCTCCTCAGGCCAGGTACAGGGATCCCAGCTCAGAGATAACCATGCCTCATACCTACAGCAACACCTGCAGCACAGACACTGTAAACTTGAGATAAACACAGAACGTTGCCCTGAGCTTCATTACTAAATCTTCTTGTATCACATTAGGAAGTTATTCAGGAGAGAGCAGCTAACGCAATTAGCTGGTAATATTAATTTAATAAACTGTCCCTCAACAGTTATTCTTTGGTAGGACTGTGATTTGCCAACCAATAAAACATATTAGGCCGTTCCACCAATACTTCCGTACTCTTTGTAATGCACATCTTTAAAAATCCATTTGTTTCATTATAGCGTCCCCCTAGCAAGAAGAGCAATAATGCTAAAAGGGTTTTGTATTGGTACTTATCTTAAACTACCACATATTTTGCTGAATGAATGGGAAGAGATTTGGAAGTGACTTTGGAAATTAGTTTTAATAAATTGTCAGTCCCTCATTTCAGTGAAATGTTTGCTAGAGATGAATATTTGCTACCATCAGTACTTGCACCGTATCTCAAGGACGGAATTAAAACACACTTCTAACTCAAACCGACATAAATTGCAGGAAGAATCTTTTAAAAAATAAAGGGCTGAAGGCCGTGTCATAAAATGCCTCCCCTACTTCCTCTTCTCTGGTTTTCATCTTTCTGCCAAGGTGAGCTTTCTGACAAAAAGTCTTTTCAGTGCAGCCATGAATGCAAAAGAGAGAAGTAAAACAGAGAGTCACCACGATGCTCCTGCTTTCAGCTGGTGCAGCTGAACTGGGCAGATGCCCAGCCTCGCACTGCCTTTAAGAATAATGGAGCCCCCGGAATACTTTGTCCTTTCCTTAGTACAAGAATTGAATACCTGATGTTCTGAAACATTAGCTCAGAGAAAGTTACCAAATTACTCCATATGCCCGGCTTTTTATCTGGTACTTTAAAGATCAGGTTAAGTCAGGTGTCAGTGAATTACAATGTTAAACAGTATATACACGTCTCTTCTTTTGTTAGAAACGACCGGATGCTCATTATTTGTGAGGCTCCACAAAGTAGAGCTTCTAGACAGCTAACATATATTTTACTTTATTCACTAATTATTTCCACATAGATGTTCCAGCCCAGATCATTTGCTTTTAACCATGAGAAGGTAGCAGAGCTGGCTCCTGGAAGGTACTGGTTTCAGAGACCCCTAAAAATTGTCAGGAGCTTCCTCTTCGCTTCCTGCTTATTATTCCAGTAATTTAATTTTTAACCCTGGCAGACAGTGGTCCAGCACAGCGGATTCCAGTTTAACATTTCATACAACCAGTTTTATTCACACAACTGGACCAACCAATTACCAGCTACATAGATATATATGAGGTTTTTCCATATACTACAATGCCTAGAACACTGTTCTGTTCAATGAACATCTTGGATATGCCCCCTTACCTCCGACTTTAACTTTGGATTATCTGAAAATTACCAGTTGTAACAAGTTCCAGATTTTGCAAGTATTGTAATGAATAGAGAAATTTCAGGATTCAAGCAGAAAGGAGTGTGCATTCTTTAATGGAACCCTAGAAAGTATTTGTACAGACACATTTAACTGTGTAATTTTAATGGTGACTGCATTAACGTGCATAACCAGGGATCCAACCAGTTATTCACAGAAAGTCCTTTTTCAAAATTAGATATTGAAGACAAGTCTTCTGCTAATTTGGTATGCTGTCACCTTAGCATCAGGGAACAGCTCTGGAAGGGAAGAAACTGAAAATAGATCTTTCAAGGCAGGATCAATATCCAAAGAGAACCCTTTCCTTACAGCCACCGCCTGGCCATTTGCCATTGGGCTTCAGGAAGCAGGGCTCAAAGGCCACAAGTGCAATCTGAGCACCACAGATTTCAGTCTTTTCTAGAGGGTCTTTGTTTCCACAGCTAGACGTAGACATTAGCTCTGGTGGTACCTGAAAGAATTGCCTTGAACCTTCAAAAAGTAATAGTGCTACAGGTTTAAGCAGTCCTGCCATACACCAGCAAGGCAGACTGCGTTGCCAGCATTACTGGCAGTGAATTCTATGCAGGCAGGAAGGCTCTAACACGGGCACCTCCCAGCTCCTCCTTCTCCAGCCCTGCGGAGAAATCTGCACTTTTACCTCAGTGGGCAAAGTACATAGGTAAGCCTAACAACGTCTGCTCTTCACAGGAATATTAGAAAAATATCCAAATACTCAAACTTTTGTGCAGTATTTGAGTAGTATTTTCACTCCTTTACACCAGGAGAGAAATTCTGGTCTGTAGGAAGACACCACCAGGTCTACGGATGTGTGGGTGTAGCAGTGACATTCCAATGCTAAACAGCAGTGATTTGAGGGGCTTCGCCAACGAAATGCCACCAGTGAGGTCCAAGAAGCACTGATATTTCATATGGGAATGGCTTCTACTTTCAGGCACAGACAGTTGCCACGATGCACTTCACACCAGAGCTTGGCCTCTTTGCCAGATGAACATCTGAAGAGCTCTCAAGGTTTTTAGACTTGTATTCTGCACTCACTCTGTGATCTAATTTCATGCTGTTACGCCGCTCTATAATCTTCTAATTCATATAATGAATTACAATGTTTGTAAGCATTTCCTTTCTTGTAGTCAAGTATCAAGAGTTTGGTTTTATTCTTAAAATTGCCACAAATGCCAGGGTGAATAAGCCTCTGCGGGGGTTATTTCCACTCAGGGGACTCTCCTCTGTGCATTCCGAAGAGGCTCTCTGTATGTCACCCTGTGTGGAGAGGCAGCACAAACCCCGGGCCCATTTTAAGCACACTTAAGATCTCACAGGGTGCACTAACCTTGAACTAGGCTTTTACACCAACACAAGCCCAGCAAAGTTGCCATTCAGACAGTTACAGTGGGCCAGAGGTGATGGAAGAGCAAGTAACTTTTCTTACTTTATATAAAACCACGATACATATGAATATATTATGTATTTCTTAAACCAGCTTTAAAATGCACAGTTCTTGTTTGTGCTTAGTATTATCTGCCAACAATTTCTTTGCATTATAGCCAGACTATTTACTTTTACAGAAGTAGTACTTGATACAGAAGAAAATAGGAAAATGGCTTCTGAACCGGTATCATTGTTTGTGAAGCTCCAGACCACAAAGCAACAACATGGAACTGTTTTAATTTACAAAGAATTCCTTGAGTGATTACTTTGTTTTCCTGCAATTTAGATCTGCCAGCTTGGAAATGGCTATTTAAAGGTTTGTGAGGGTTGTCAGCATCATTTTAGAACGGCATAGTTTTGTATTAGTGGTAGGTGCTTTCACAGTCAGCTTGTATCTTGACTGTTTAAATCTCCTGGTTTTACTAGGCAACACAGATACCTTGGGATATATTTTCCACTTGGCTGAGGCTTGAAATCCTTTCCTGGTGGCATAAGTTGCCTGGTAAAACGTGTGCCTATTAAATAAATTGCACCCACAGTTCAATGAATGATGCAAAAATGTATATCCCTCAAGGTTTTAATAATAAAAACCCCCTTTAAACACCAAGCTAGCTTACTGCTTTTGAAATTCATTCAGGTTGCCTCATGGATCACACTTTGTCAAAATGGACTTTTTCATGCATATTTTTTAATTTTATTTTGCCAAAGTCACATTTTCAACTGAAAACATATAAAGGGAAAATGTTCAAACTAGCTCTAGCTGGAACATTGCAATCTAAATGATAAGGCCAGCAGTCTGTTACTATCACCTTCAAGGACTAAATTTATTTGTGATGTTAAGAAGGGCTCAATTTAACACTCTGAAAATGTAAGTCAGCATGATTAATACCTACGGAGAAAGGACATTTCCCATAAAGGCAAAAGGCCATGCCTGCGTTAGGTGGATCCCATGGAGTTCTGCTGAACTGCAAGTGTTTATAAAATAGTCTCCATGAATATTCCTGCTTCATTTGTTTTAATGTATTATCAGACACCTCAGAAATATTTCCATACAATTTCACCTTAGAAAGGGAATGACACCTTTTATATACTCCCAAATCACCTGAAGATATCTTAAGAGGCCTGAAATGCAGATTTTGTACAATCCACTTGCAGAGTTCTTAAAAAATGTAAATTTTTAGACACTGTCATCCTAGACTATGATACTGCCTGTCATTAATGCTTCTCCTGCCTTCTCCAAACACTTAAAAGCTCTTTTGTTGTTAGGTTGGTTTTTTGTTTGTTTGTTTGTTTGTTTGTTTTGTTGGTGGTTGGTTTTTTTTTTTTACATACTATCTCTACATATTTCCCAACAGGAAATAGCTCGCATGTATTTACTAACAACTACATTTTAAAAAAACACAAACAACTTAATTTTTCTGTATTTCCTGGGAACATTTTCATAGACTTAAGCAGAAGAACAAATTCCAAAACATCTGTGGTAGCTGGTATGCAGTTGAGCTTCCCAGGGTATTCCAAGTAACCAACTATTCCCTAAATTAACATCACAAATTATTTTTAACATTTATTTTAATTACTGTGTCAGCCATCCCCCCTAACCAATGTATAAAGAAAGTTGCCATGCTATTTGTCTGTTTGTTTTCTAATGAAGCCGCAGCTCTCCTTTTGCTATGAACATTGCTGTGGAGTGATTTAGGCAGCTAGAGAGAATGTGTAAATTATATCACAGTTATCTATAACATAGTAAATTCAGTATCTTTACAAAGAAAAAAAAAATGTGGCCATGGTATCTTATCAAAGACATAATGGAAGAGGATTAACATCAACAGGAACTATAATTTACACATGACAGTTTTCTGGGTCAGAAGACTTTAGGCCTCTTGTATTAGCTATAAGCAACAGAAAAATTATCAAAACTAAGTACTGCTTGGTTTATGACGTTGCACAAAACTACAACAGCCTAGAACTGACATCATGAAAGCAGTCAGAAGCACAGACAACTTACTTTCTTAAGAGCACTAGCTCTTTACAAGGTACAGCAGACCTCTGCCTAGGTTTAGCTTCTGTTTGAGGGAATCGACCTTGTGGCCAGGATTGTTTCCCAAGATTTTCTGTTTGACCTTTTCCCGAGCATCTTCATGCAGTCCCTAATACTCTACAACACAGAAGCAAAGGAGTAGTGGAACTGGGTTCTCATTTCCAGGTTGTGCCATAACAATGAGTTTGTTGTTTATGCCAGAGAAATTCAACCTATAAAATGTGGACTTACCCATGAAAGTTGTGCTTACACCGGTTTTTGGAACTAGGCTTAATTGGACTGAGTTTGGACACAGATAGAAGCTCAATATACAGTACAAGGTTTCCAGGGAGAAATATACCTGGAAGATCAGTACCGTGTTTTACTGTAGCTACTCAACATGTAATCCCTTGCCCAAATGGAAGGTCAAAATATTTTACTCCACTGGGTTGGTAAGAAGTGAAATGTTCTAAATAAAAAGAGACAGAGAAATAAAAAACCTAATAATACCCGATCAATGAACAGTAGTAGTCTAAATGGCTTGACACTAGTCACTATTGATGTGTGGGATATAGTAAGTCAAGAATATTGAATTTCATCCTGCCCAGCAATGACCAGCACTATAGTCTGGTCATAATAACAAAATATCAGAGGTGCCAAAATAAATCTGGGGCAGTTGGGGTTTGAAACAAAAGAAACCAAGCATTTGTTTTGCTTGCTCGGCAGTAGATTATTGAAATGCCTTACGCTGTCACTGTTAGACACAGGACTCACATCTGTAGATGATGCAGCAGCAGCAGAAGGGAAACAGGGAGCACGGCAGGGCCTTACAGGGAGATCAATTTTGGACTTGCTACAACGTCAGCCTCAAAGAAAGGTTGATCATCTATAGTTTCTGGGAATGCATGGAGGGAATACAAAGAAAAGGGACAGACCACGTCCATTAACTCCAATTAATGTAATAAACCTCCCCTGAATTTTGTTCAATTTTAAGGCAAGTGTGTATTATTTCCCTGTATCACTCTTTTCTTCGAGCTATTAGGACTCTCTGTCTGTCTTCCCCCACAAATGGAGATTCTACACAAATGTGGTCCCACAGCAGGAAACTATACAGTATAGCATAAAAGAACCTTTTATCAAACTTAAAAGGATTAATGCATTTCTTTCAGCAAAAGCTCTGTGTGTCTCCCAACTCAAGCAGTTTATAAAATTTTTGTTTAAAATGCAGGTAAAGCCCAATTATCCAACACAAAATCTCAAGCTGTTTGTTTGGGATCAAAACTGAACAGAGAAGAAGCAGCCCTCCCAGTAACGTGCGGGAATGCCAGTGCAGGGTTTTTGTGGACAAGAAAGCCATCAAGAAGAGAGAAAGATATTAGTGTTCAATATCTCACGTTAGTACTGGTTTCAGCTTTCAGGCCAGGGGAGCTTAAGTGCAACAACACACCACGCCCAACAGAGCCCGTCATGATTTCAATTTTCATAACGAAAGACGTGAACAGTTCTTTTTAGAAAATCTTTTACCAGCCTTTTTTTTTTTTGCTGTGCTTTTCAGAGCAGCAAAATGAAAATTAGTATCGATTTCTTGCCATTGTTACGGAACCACAACTCACAGAAGCATTAGGTGCTGCAATGGTGGACACTTCAGAGCAGAATGCCTGGACACTCCAACTCTAACAGATCCTCTGATGATGGGTTCAGAAGTTCCTTCCTCAGCCATCCCCTCTGCTCCTCTGCCTGCTTCCCATTCCCGCAGCAGAAGGAAATGTATGCCCAGCCTCAGCCATTACAATGCAGAGCCTGACATTTTAGCATAAATCCACCTTTACAGCTGTACAAATGAAGTGTTCTGACTCAGGAGCTTTGGTGATGGTTTAACACCAGTGTTTACTTCACCTTTCAATAATGAAGGTGCCCCCTATAGCAGAAGCAAATATATACTTTCTCCTCAGAAAAGCAGTTCCTAGGCCATTATGGCAGCTTAAATTGCCAGTGAAGGTAATATTCTGATGAACACGGTGACATTTTTTAACTTGGCTCTTAATAAAATTGAGGATTATGTCACAATTACATTAGAGAGTTATATAGATAAAGAACTGTAAGCAGTGAGTTAAAATCTTGCATTGACATTGAATCTAAAATGAAAAACAAACAAGACAAATTGTAGCCTGAACAGACTCCTACATAATTTGGAATTTTGATGCATTATTTCGCTGTTAATCAAAGTCTCCTTTCTTTTCACCTTAACTGTTTGAGTATCTCTCCCATCTGAATGTCAGTATGTGGCAACAGTGAAGGTCAATGAGAGCTCCTTGCTGATCACGTGTCCTTTATCAACACATTGTACTTGTTGGGAGTCAGGCAAACAAAACACGAAGGGACATCAGCAGAACTTACATTCTTGAAATCACAAGGGGTTTTTTATATATTTCCATTAAATGTTGGAGCTTGTTGACAGCCTCCATGAACTAGAGACACCTTGGTAAGAGCAGTGGGGAGGTGGCAAGCTGTGAAATGCCATTATGTCTGGATAACCGCAACGCAAGTAAAAGCAAACTCATTGTTCTTGGGGATGGAATAAAGCATATTTGCCTTCAAGAGGCGTTTCATTGATAAAGGGACAATAATAGAGATATTTGGAAATTAAATGTCAAATAAAGAGAGGCACAGAAGCATTTGTTGCCAGTATTGCCAGTGCCAAGTACTGCATTTCCATTGATGCCCATAAGAACTGAGGATGCTCAGCAGGTGTGAATATCAGCTTCCACCTGAATCTCAGCCTTGATGCTGGTTACAATGAAGAGACCAGAAAATGGCTCAGCTGCTCCTTCCCTGGTTTTGCCATGGTATGTGAGGATAGCAGAGGTGGTAAACCGCTAGAGTATCCCAAATACTCCACCAGTAGGTTTTTCTGTTTTCCAGACAAAGAAAGCAATCCTCACTCCAGGAAATTTGACAAAAAAACGTGCATGAAAGAATGGCCTACAACACCATGAGGGGAAATCCAGAGTTAGTAGATAAGGATGAAAAATGTACATAGTCTGTGCATATCCTGATACAAACATATTTCAGACTACTCTCTTCTGTCACCATCGAAGTATCTTGTTAGTCAATCAGTAATCCTCTTGTTTTATTACCTGTGCACACATTATTTGAATGTCACCTCAGTTTCTATCATTACTCATTAGCCCTAAATTCTCTACAACCTGATGTTTCCCATGTGCTGAAAAGAACTCTCTGAATTTGCCAGGCAACCTGCTTACTTACTGCCCACTGAAAGGTTCTCTGAGTTACCAGATTCCTGATTCCAGAGATGAAGACTTGGGAGGGTTGGAAAAGATATTACACAGACCCTATGCTACATGGCTTGGCCTCTTTGGTGTTCCTCAGTCATCACTGTTTAAACTGTACTTAAAACTACATTAAACATACCAGGAAAACACAGGGAGCTCAGATGCTTAAGCAAATGATGACTATACTACATACAAGTGAGTTGAAGACATCCCATATTTTTCTTAAAGGCATTCAGCATTACTGATCCTGAAACCCATTCTGGATGTCCTCCTGCTAAGATTTCAGAAGTGTTTAAGGGATTCACTCTCAACCTTCCTGGTGCCTTTTAAAAACCCTGAATTTCATAAGTAACAGCACCATAAAAACAATTAAAGAAGCCCACTGGAGAGTCCAGCAGAATGGGACAGAATTGGGAGGTATTTGTCTGTCAGTGTTTTATACATTTATCTTAAAAATCTTTTCAGATCTATAGATGTTGACTGATCTTTCAATGCCTAGATACGTTTTCATTGTAATTTTGCTATCTGACGTGACCTTAAAAGGAAAACGTAGATACTAAAAACCGTGAAAAGATTTAATTATGGTACCTGGATTTGCTGCATGGGTAAACTACAAAAAAACAGGAACAAGCACATTCAAGTTTGAAAACCTTATCTGCAGAGAAGGCTTTTATGCAGTGAGATCCCATTATAATTAAACCAAACTCCTTTGGTTCTGCACAGTCTGCATTCATGGTCTCTTGGAAGAAGCATTTAGTCAATTAACTATTTTATTAACCAATTGATTTTTCCTGTTAGTCCTTAACCTCTTTGTACCTGTTACGAATAGTTATGAAGGCTGAATAAATTGGTTTCTTTCATCTCTAAAAGGCAACAATAAATAATAAAACAGGTTGAACAAGGTTTCAGTGGGGAACCCAAATACGAATAAAAATACCTGCCGTGTATCATATAACATAAAATACTAACTGCTAGGAGCAGCACAGTATTTCAATAAATCACATTGTCACACTGACCTTTATTGATATACTGTTTCTCGACTGAAAGGATTGGCCCTGCTGCTTCAGGAGATCCTTTGTTGTGAAGGGCCGGCGGATTCATCACGTAACAAAAAGATTATTTGCTCACCACAGGGCTGTCTTAAGCCTATATGCTAAGCAGAAGCAAAGAACCCAAAATATTTCAGGGACATTTTAAATTTAGAGACTTTAATTTAGCACTGTAAGAACAAACATGCATTCCTGAAATAAGTACAAAATGTGATTTATATTATCACTTAGTACATAGTAAAAAAAAGGGGGAGGAGAATGAATAAAAGAAAAGCTCTTTCATTTCCAGTAGAAAACAGACCATTTGATTATATGGAATGTTACACTGTGTTGCAACCATGCAATGACAGTCCAGTGTTATAAAATTAAATTCACCACACTGGCTGAAACAGCAGTTATTGGTTCCTTTGTACCACCAGCTGAAATGAAAGGCTACAGAGTGTGTGCAAAGGACACATTTTTGCAGCAACAAAAACCTCACAGCAAAAAACCCCATGTGCCCCCCTACAGAACTATGCCCTGCTTCAACAAAAATGGCAGAAACCACCTGATGCAGATCCAGAACACAAATGAAACTTGTACTGCTTGTCTAAAGAAAAATCTAAATTATAGTCTAGAGATTTTCCCGTCATAGTCAAGAGCTATATATTATTTTCAGTCCTACACACAAGACTTTTCCACAAATTAGTAAAAACCTTATGAAACCTAATGTTCTTCATGAGGTTCCTACTGCCTTAAATGTCGGGGATTTCCTGGGAACTTTTGTTTCTGTTAATTTTAAGGCTGGCTCATGTTGGTTAGAATAAAATTCTACTCCAGGTACAGCTGTCCAGTGAGGAAGAAAACCGTATTGTTTTGTAAAACAAATTTAAAAGTTAGGATTTCGGGGTCTCTACCTGTTACTGATGCAGTAATTATTAATCTCTCTTTTAATGTGGCTCTGTAATGAGAAAGGTGTTGAAGGCTGAAGGAGGATATATTTAAAGAATAGTTCATTGGTAATCGAGTAATTTATTCACTTGGCAAAGATTTCTGAAGATCAGTGAGGAACCTGTACCTTGCACAATTCCTTGAGCTGTGACTCCTTTTCTGTCCGCGTTTCTAGAGGCCTTACACAAAACAGTTACATGGTCGGAACTGGCTGATGCTTCTGTAATCAGATACTAGCATAATATTCACCACTTCTTGCTATAGTATTTCACTTTACAAATTAATCCATGTCTGGCTCTTCAGGTAGCTAGCCAGAGTTGGAGGACCACTGTAATGATACTTTACCCTACTTCCTCCTTTTTACTAAATTCCATACAGAAGTATCCACAGCTGGGCTACCCTTCAGGTTAGACGCTTTGCTGTATTATCTGTCATTACTTTTTCCTCTGGCAGCCTGCATTCTGAACTGCCTCTGCTCTGCTGGCTATTGGCACAAACCTATCCTCCCACTTCCCCTTGTTCAGCTTCTTTTGATGTTCCACTAGCCCAGCCTTCTACTCCACCTCTCCCTACTCTGCTTATCTCCACCTGTTTCTCTAGCAAAAACTCTACCCCTTGCTGCTTTCCTTGCACCTCTCCACCTGAGCCCCCCCATTCCAGCCATTCATCCCATATAACAGCCAAGGCACTTCATTCACTGCCCAACTGAGACCATGCTGATCGCCCCCACCTTCTTTCCTATTTCCAATGTCCTCTTCACCAACCATAAATTTCACAAAGGAATCCAGATGATGGGGGCAGAGACAGCAAGTGTTGCATTTAAATACAAAATAAAAATGCCACCATATGGCACAATCAGATCAAAATGAAGCAAAATGTGCCAAGGTAATGCCTTTGCTTTCCCAGAATATGCCACCATTGATGCAGACATGCCATTCCAGTGTTGGCAATGTTTGCCTTGGGTGGTAACACACAGAAGAGCTGAAGGCAGTAGATTTGCTGACATTTTTGGATATACCTGTCATGCACCCTGCCTTCCTGGCCCCAGAACTCTACAGGAGAAACAGGGCATAATAAAGTTGATTGATTTGTGTTTGTCACTCATCCAAGTGGCTTTCATTGCAGTGTCCCTCAATCTCGCTTTTTCATTTTCATTTGGAGCCACTGAAATCTCACCTTCCACAGAATCCAAGCTGTTGGACTTGTCATCTGGTTCAAAATGTCCGCACAGCATGAACAAAATTTACTGTCCTCTCTGCAAACTGTTTTGGTGGCTCTAATAGAAAACACAGCAATCCCTCTTTCATGCTCCGTGAGGAAACAATCTGACTTTTTTTTTCCATGAGGAGAAAAGTTTTCTATAGAATTTTTGCTACTTTTATATAAACCAGAAAATCCTCAAAAACTAGCATGCAGTCAACAGTACTTACAGTGAATTCGAATCATTGAATGTCCTTGGTATAGTTACCTCTTAGATTTAAAATCCTGGTTAAAGCAAAATTTCAGTCTTTTAAATCGCCAAGTCTAAAATGTGACAAAGCAATCACATTCTATGAGTCATGAAGCACAGTGCTCAGCTGAAGTGTTACCGTCATCAGCACTAATTTGGTTTTGTCTTTTCTCACTCTAAAGTTCATTGTCCATTGAAATGTATCACTAGTGTATCATCTCCTGCTTGTGATCTTCTGAAACAATTGCATGCTTTAACAAAACTTTTCAACTGTAACATGTTTTTCAGAAATTTTAAGGTCCCTGAGTTTTAAACAAGGGAACAGATCTCTTCTCCCCTCCCTTANCCACCCCCCCCCCCCCCCCCTTTTTTCTTCCTGGCCACAACTTTTTATATAAACTATGTGGCTTGCTGCTGTCAGCTAGAAAGGCCCCAGTGGGAGACCCAAGGTCACTAGTAGCTGAAGAGAAACACTGCACAAGTAGTTAGGATGAAAGAACATCCCACCGAGGTTTTGGACTTACAGTTTCTTGGCTCTTGTGACTTGAAATAAATGTATCGTCACTGTCTGGAGCCACCAGCCACATTCTCTCACACATGAAGCTAACATTAGTCAGTCTTAAGCAGGTGAAGAGGATAAAGATCTCTGTCATTGCTTTTATATATAATGATAGTTTGATTCTTTCTGTTAGGGACAGGATGAAAATTTTTCTGGCTTCTACAGAGCCCGGAATTTCACAGGAATATTTCAGTAAAGCCCTCTGCTCAACAGTTTGTTGCAGAGATTTAGGGATATGCAAAGGGGTGATGATTTAACAAAAAGCCCCACATCCTCATACACGCTTAACTAGTCTTACTCAGAAGATGGTTTACTTTTTAAAATCCTTCAAAAAGATTTTGGTGTCCTTCTGGGATTCCCCCCAGCCCCCATAATTACAGAAGAGAGACTGAAGTGAAGAGATCTTGTGTTTGGAGCCTTTGGACTAAAGTCTAGGCTAGCTTTCAGGTTTTGGTACTAATTTCCCTTGTGATCTTCTGCATGTTAATAAAACCCTTCAGTCCCTTTTATTACAAATGGGATTAAAACACATCTGTGCTTTATTTGGATATCACCAAAAAAAAAAAAAAAGCATCACTGAAGAGTGGCTATTGTGCTAGTTTATAGAAAAAAATCACAAGAATACAAACATAACAGGGAAAAGAAATATCCTGAATGCTTGTCACATGGGACACTCACAGCCATCTGGGAACTGACCACAAAACTTCACTCTTTCAGAGTAATTTAATGAACTGTCTAGTCAGTTCAGTCTCCTATGGTTGGGAAGAAAAACAAAAACTCTTCACAAAAAATTCCAAATAGAGTAAGCGATGCAGAAAACTAAAACCCGTCTCTGACCTCCTACACTGCCCGTCTGTGAACCAGTTTGGCTCATGCACTTTAAAATCTAAAGAGAATGAAAAGAAGAGGGACTGCAGATAACCTGCTTAATTCTCTCACTTACAAAATGAAAATGTCCTTTATACCTTGCTTTAACCTTTTACCTTTAACAGACATTCAACAGGGAATACACTCAATTAAGTTTGACTTTAGCTACTATTATTGGTACCTTGGATAAAACGATTTACCAAGTAGCCAAAGGATAACTGAATTTTGGCTCTCCAAAGTAATAAAGTAAAAAGCCATCACTGAGATACACTACTGAAACAAGACTAGGCAGAAGGTCTAATGTTCTATTGAGCTGACAGGTCTGTACCTTATGATCGATCCAACCCGACATGAGATATCACAAACCACAGTCATCCAGCACAATATGAATATGAAGCTTTTTCCATTGCACAACCCAGGGTCTCAGAAGCTACCTGTCAAAGTAGAAAACTGCAAAAGGTTTCTCAACACCAATACTTAATATTTAGTCTCACAAGAAATTCATTTCTGTTCACTCACTGGATCTGGAAGGAAGAATAAGTCAAGAAATTCTATCTGTCCTTTGGGTCCTGATGAAAAATGTGTTTTCTTAAGAAAACCCTCAAAACTCTGTCTGTTTCAACAGAAATCTCAGATTGTCTGAAACATCAAGGCAGCAGTCAAAATGAGATCCCTGGGAGAGACAATGCACGAGGTCAGAATGCTGCAGCTTCAGAATTTTCACAGTGGAAATAAACAGAGCATCAAGCTATGTACCACACCAAAAATGGCAGAATTAAGGGATATGTTATGTCCTTGGCCTTCAGAATCATTCACAATTCATCTTAACTGAAGTTGCTTGCATACAGATGGAGGAGAAGATAGAGGTAAGTGTGTTGTGGATCTGAATGAAATGACCAAAGGCAGGAATTAGTCTCTTACTAGATCATTAAGTGTATCTGCGTCTAAACTGTGCAACTACATCTCTGCCCCCTAAAATCATGTTGCATTTCTTTCCAAAGGATCTGAGAGGAGTCTTGATTTTTGCTAGTTCTATTTTTCCATTAAATGACAAAGAACTGGAACAGTAAAATGTGGCTTTTGTGTATTTGTTACTGATTTTAACCACAGTGTTTCTCTCTCTTTCTGCCTGTTGTGGTCATTACCTTGTTACCCACAAACCTCACTAACTACACAAAAAATGCAGATGCCCAGAACTTTGATCTTGCCCTCTTCCAAGCATCAACACACACTTCACTGTTTATATCATTATTGAAAGATCACTGGGAAGAAGAGAAGATGAAAATGAAGTACTGCAATGTAAACATCTTCCTTACTGCTAGAAACTCCACTCTGCTTGTAAGTTGGGAATGCCCCAGGAGAGATGTAGCCCCAGGAGAGCAGCAGCATAAAGGACATTGCCCACTCTCTGGAGAGTAACTATTTCTGTCAAGTGCTCTCTTGATTAAACAGCATGACTGTCATGATAAATCACCTCACAGAAGAAGCCAGTTTAGAGTCTGAGATACTCAGATCTCAGACTGAGATCAGACATAGGCCGAGGGTCCTGTCATGCTTGTGCATCGTGGAGAAGAATGAGCCACACTTCATTTGGAGAGTGGTACAGCTGGCGTGTAATGGATACGGGCCTTCGCAAGTCAGACAGTACATACCTTTTAACATGTGTTATCTGAACACACTCACAGAGATACACTTGAGTGAATTTTATCTGTTGCTGACACATAGTTCCAGCTTGCCCCCAGGGCAGTCCCTAGTAGGACACGTTTCTCATCTCTAGGACGTAACAATGTGTCACGGTTTAGCCTCGGCGGCGACAAAAGCGCCAGGTGGCAGTCATTCGGCTCCCCCCCGCAGCGGTGTGGAGGGGATGAGAAAGAANAAGGTGCTGACATCTGTCTCTAAGTACACCACTTATTAAAATTGATCCTCACAGTGAAATGACTAAGCTCTAGGAAAGATTTTTGTATAAACTATAGATATATACTGAACATAGTTCAAGTGTAACCTGGGATCTTCTAAGGCTAAGTGGCAAAAATTGTCACTGATCACTCTGTCTAAAGTGCCAAGAACATTAATGCTCAATACCTGAAAATTTAAGTTCAACCACAGCTACTGCAATCCATAAACCCATAGAAGAGTAGATGCTGGAAGAAACCTCCAGCAATTGCTTAGTCCACTACCCTCCTCACTTCATTTTCTTTCCCTACATTTGATTTCATGTTCTGCCTGATGCTCATTTGGGTCCTGTGCCTTCAGCTTCTGTTCCTAGAAGTCAAGGAACTGTTTTCCTCTGATTTCCCTTTGTTTATAAGACAAGAAAACTTCAGCAAACACAGATGCAACACACTGTATCTTTCAATTCACACCCAGACCTTAATGTCTCAAGAGTATGCTCTGACATAAAGTACTGGGAGACCGTGCTGATCGTATTTCAGTTAAAAATACATGCATACCCATATAGGTAAAATGTAACTTTGAAAAATGGTAAAAACATACATTAATCATGTATGTACTGAACTTCATTTGCACAAGGAGTCCCTAGAAGCTCAGTGGATTATTTAGATTTGTGAAGTTATCCATCAAAAAAAAGGTTTCCAAGACTTAAGCCCTAACTTTTGAATTATGAAGTCAGACAATCACTCCCAAATACTTCATCCTTTATTGTGGGGTAAGTTTTTCTTGCTTGTACTCAGAATAATCAAAGCGTAGAGTTGCCAAGGGTAATTTTTTTATTATCCAGCTTATGCTGTTTCCTCTAAGCCAGCACAAATTCTCACCTAGCTTTTATTGTTCATTTCTGAGCTAGCTACATTGCTCAATATCTTTCAAAAAAAGCATACAAACTCACTACAGACAATTACATCTGACAAATCAGCAAAATATTTTTGCATTTCTGGACTCCTAAACAGCTCCACTGTATCACCCTGTGAATATCTGTCCAAGCTCTTTTAATGAGTTTTTAGGGCTGTGGGAATTCTAGGACCAGCAATCCATTTCACACAGTCTCAATAGCCATCAGGTAGTTGTGATTATCTTCTATTATGGGCTGAACTTGGTTAAAATTTGAAATGATGGGTAAGAGCTATAAATCCCTGCACTTTCCTTGACCATTATATTAATTTAAGAAAAAAAATCAGTTGAGCAATGATGTATGTTGCCAGTGTACCCAATCTATCAGCCATTTGACTCTGCTCTCCACTGTAAAGATAGACCGATATCAATTTTCTTCCTGTCAGCAGCTCATGTAGATGATCCTCATGCATTCAGTTTCATTCACAGAAGTCAGCACTAGGTTTGCTAATTCTGATAAAATCTGCCCCAATTTTGTGGATTTTGATAGACTTAATCTACACAAAGTATCCCTGAATGATTTCAGAAAATCACAATTTGACTGAGATCAAAGCTCTGGCAGACGTTCAAGTTAAGTTAAATTAGAGATGACAAACTGCAGACCCTAAGACTTGACTGTGACTCCAGCCCTTTGGGATGCTGAACGGGTTTCAGATACAAATCCTGCTCATGCTGTGATCACCCAGTAAAGTGCTGCATATGAAAAAATCTGCATCAGAAAAATATAATGTAAAACTTTTATTTTATAAAATGATAGACAATAGTACTTCTATGCCAGAAATCATCACAGGAACTAAACTCCTAATAGTAGCTCTATAAGCACTGATCATGGACATAAATACCACCTGCAAATTGTACTAGAGCCTTCTGCATAAAGTACTGGAGTACTACAAAATAAAGCAGCAAGGAAAACCATTTGCAATTAACAGCTTTGCCCTCTCTTGAGGTTTAACAGACCCCAAGGTAATGGAATACATTGGCAATGACTGTCTCTAAACTGAGCGATACTAGTTTACACCTGCTAAGGATCTGACCTTACGTAAAATGTCAGTGCACAAATAAAAACCCTAAAAGCACAATTAAACAGGTCAACCTCAGTAGTTTGATAAAAGACTTCAAAAAGACAGTGCCATTATGGCTTTGATGTTTTGAAGACTCAAACTGCATTTGTAAGTGAAGGCACTGAGAGCATTAGCTGAAGGAGAGAGTACTTACCATAAGAAGTAGGAAAACCAGAAGAGTTTGTAATAACACCCCCATGCCTCCACATGGAAATGCTTTCTCTTTTAGATAGGATACTGGACTCATAAACCTTAGTTAAGTAGGACCTTACTCAGAAGAGTGTCTATCAACATGGGTAACAACTGTATAGAAAAGAATTTCAGATCTGCAGCTCTTTACAGTCAGAAGTACTTCTTATTGTTGTATCCATTGTTCATAAACTAGCATATAGATTTTGTGCTACTATATGTAACAGTACAAAAAAGTTAATTCAGTGCTCTTTGGGGGGCAAAATTCTATATTTTAAGAAAAATAATCTTTTATATGCTGACATCTAATGGAATAATTCTACCATAACCAGACAAAACACGCAGACAGGTCATAGAACTAGTTTAAGTTAGTCTGTATTTCCTAAAAGAGATTTAAATATTTCTATAAAGAGTGCTAGGTTCCTGCAATTCACCATTTCAGCAGACTATGCAAATAATTTACTGTCTCTCATTTCACTGTGATTGGCAATTACAGTGATATAGGACATTTTCACTGAGAAAATTATGTTATGGAAAGATGTATTACTCTTACAGTCATGAGCAGTCACAAATCAGCCTTTGGCATTCCCTTTGTAAGTTAAAAAGAAAATCACCAATCATCTTCCTCTTTCTAAAAGTACATTTGAGCCTTGATTTTTGGCCTCAAACTGAGCCTGAAGCAGGAAACACACGGTTCTCCCAGTACCTTTGCACCCAGCATCATCCATCTGTTTCCAGAGTAAGCAAACAGCATTAAGGTGTTGGGCCACCACTTGGAGTTGGACAGCGTACCGCTTCCATGCTCCACCTTCTACCAGATTTTCTTATCTGCACAGAGGAGCAAGGAATTGGCTTTAACGTAGTCAGTTAGTCAGATAGGAAAGCTTGGCACAGTCAACAGAAATGCAAAGAGCTCCTCTTTTTATTTTGCCTATCTGTCTTATTTCTGGGGCTTGCCAAGGTAAAATGGTTGCTCCAAACTGCCTCAAAAGCCTTTTGCCCTTTCATACTTGCATATGGCAGGGCAAAGGCAGATTACGTTCAATGACTAATAGATTCATGCTGCTAATTCATCCTGAATCCTTCCATTTGGGAGCACTTCCTTTCCTGGAATCCAGCTCATCACACAGTAAAAAACAAACAGCTTTTGTGCTTAGCCATAAAAACAGATCCCAGTTCTCCAATGCAATGTGCCCTGTAGGGATTTTTCCACCCATAACAATATGAACAACTGCAGAATTCTAAATTAGAAACAATTAGCTACTAGGAAAGATTTAGAATCATACTCCAACAACACAAGCTTGCTTTGTAAGACTTACGTGCTAGTTTACATCACTACAGGTAACACCTTCTGCTAGGTGTTGAAAAGGCCCTATTCAATGCAAGTATGATATTTCTTCTGCAATTTTATGATGTATTATGTATGTAGTTCTGTCCCCTTATTATAAGCAATTTTTAAAAATATAAAGCAAAATAACTGATTTTTCTGCCTGTGCATAACCCACACAGAAATTTAGATCAATAGAGAAGTATTTAAAGCACTTGAATATTCAGATTATGAGTTGTATGTATTGGAAATGTGGTTAGCCAACTGCAGGGCTCCAAAGCTACCAATTTCAACATTAAAGAGTTTATACCCTTTCCAAAGCAATTTTAGATAACTAGTAACACTGGTAGTAATCAGTCTTAAGTAGCATAAAGCCGATCTTAAAGGCATTTACACCCATCAGCATGGTGTCTCCAAAAATCACCCACGATCTCCCCGAAACTCGGTTGCAGTTATAACAATTCTATCCACTACAAATGAATACACCCATTTTTCTCAGGCCATTGTGGGCTTGTTTACATCAGGAATATTTGCTGAATTTATAATGGTGCTGACTTACTCCCACCATATTGATGGCATCAATTTTTGAAAAATCAATCCCAAGTTACTTAAAATAAGCAGTTCTCATCCACTACTAGCTAGTTCTTTATATTACTTTAATGGTGACTTAGAGCATCCTTAATTGAGAGCTTTATCTTCCAACCGAACAGATAGCTATAAATCATAGGAATCACTGTACCAGACTAGTTCAGCACCACTTAAGAGTATGTCTATGGGCAGCTGCCACACGTTCCATCACTGCCCAACTTTCAGCAGCCTGACCCTTCACAGAACGCATCATTCTACTAATCACCATGTCTTACTTAGCAGTTCAGACATGGAGGTGCTTCAATTCTCAACTGGAGAGACTTGCACTTCAACAAACTCAAGTGTGGTAGGTGATAGTGACAAAAGCACAACAGATTTATACTGTGAAAGAAGCATCAAGTATAGACAGATCTGTAAGACACTAAATCATCATAGCTTCAATAGCCATTCTGGAGTTGTTTGTTCATCTCAAGTGTTTCATAAAGTACACAGAAGTAAAGATTTTTCTCTTGGGACTCAAAATGACCCAGAATTGGAGAAAGATCTGCGTAGGACTTCTCCTGTACTGAGCTTTCCCAAGAACATAAAGAACTTTTACACTCAAAGAGTCAGATTTTGTAAGAATATAAATGAGAAGAATATGCAGATTTTAAAAGCTTTGTAAGTAATTCTTCCTTAGTTAACGCTGTCTCTACAGATGCATCCTTGTGTCCTGACTTTCAAATTAATCAATGACTTGTGAACTGTGGGAACTCCAACGAACCTCCTTTTAACCCCCTTGAAGTTTTTCTTTCTGTCTTTTCTGTGACCTGGATGCCTGCTATCTGCTCCTCTGTCTCTCTGCTTTATCTACAAGCTCACAAATCCTTGTTGTGACCTCTCCATATATCCTCCTGCCTGCCTTCCGTTGCAGCCTCTGGAAGCCTCTGTGACTTGAATAGTCTCAGTTGCCAACAGCATATAAAACCTCTCCTTGTTCTTCCAGAGGGCCCACTTGACCCAGTCACTGTCTCTGAAGAACATAACACAAATGAAGAATAAATGAACAAAACACATTCTATCTAGCATATCCACTAAATACATCATCAGTTCAAGTATGAACACTTGCTCAGAGCAACAAACCTAAATCCTCCTTTATTTAGAAGTGAAGGTGAAATAGCTGCAATAACGCCTCTTATAAATCCTCTTCCTCTGTAGATTTTGAGCACTTCACAGCAGAAGATATTTATTATCTCCATTTTACTCAGATATGGACTAACAAATAAAGATTACTAAGATACCAGTAAAATAAGAAAACCTTGTTTAATAGGTTTCTTCTCAAAACATTAAGATGGTCAGTGTCATTACTTCACAGTTGTGGAAGCCGGCATAGGGGTGACATGATGCACTCAAGCCTCCTTTGATAGTGAGGATCATACCCACACACAGGCATAACAATCAGAACAGAAAGTAGAAAGGATCTTCATGCAAAAGACAGGACGTCTCAAGAGTAAAGTCCTTAACCTAGTGTGGTGCAAACACCAGGATACATCAAACAGGTTAAATCAATGTGGCCACAGAAGCCCAGACATAAACACGCCAGTTCATGTTTATGTTAAATCCCTATAACCACATCACATTGCTTCTTGTTTTCAACGCTCACGATTAAGTTAATTATCTGTTACAAATAACATCTAGAAGAATTCAGCATAGTATGTAAAAATACAGTAATTTGGGATTCCATTCATTAAGGAATCTCTACCCTTAGTGATTACTGTCAACGCAGATGGTCTGGTAGCCATTTCAGCTCTATATTTGCTGAGGATAAACATAATTCTTCAGGGAAAATTTATACACTGTTTAGCAACTCTGGACCTTCTGACTACGCCCAGAGGCAATTAGGCTCTTTACAATGGCATCAAGAGAATCCCAGTGAGATTTTTTTTCCATGTGTGTGTCTCTCCCATTTCTCCCTGTATCTCCTTTATCTCTTAAGATTATGCTAAAGAGAGAAAATATAATCACATTATGTTGGTGGAAATACAAATGAAAGAGTCTCCTGAACAGCAGACCACCCATCTCTTCCAATAATATCTGGCAGGATGCGGTAGAAGAGGGACACAGCATCCTGCGGCTCTCCTGGAAATCAGTGTTAAGCTACAATCGCTCTCTTTAGACATGTCACCAAAATTCTGATGACAACAGAGCGCCTGAATACATGCACACACATCGAACAGCGTACAACTGCACTCGCTTCTCTTTCCTAATCCTACACCACTACCACAAAACCCCCTACACACTATTTTATATAAAATCATAAACATTATTGTCCTATGTAGTAATCCTGTTGAAGACAATCAGCAAGCTTCCGGCTTTACTGTCAGTTCTTCTCATACAGGGATCACTAAAGTGAACGAGATTTCCAAATACAGACCACGAGTCGTTATCTTGTGCTATTTTGTTATTATATCTGCCCAAAAGCAAGGGGCTGGTTCCCACAGGATTAACCCAGGATGAAATCCTGCTGGAGTTCAAAGTCATTTTGCTGATGCACAGACTACAAGAATGTCAGTCAGGGTAACTAAATATACAATGACATGTTAAATGAAAGACTTCTGAATCAGTTGCAAGTAGATTTTCCCACCAGAGTCAGAAGGAAAAGTCAGTAACATTTTATTAGATACCATACACTTAAACAATTTGGTTTTGGTTTCCATATTCTCTACATTTGCTGCATTCAGGTGTGCAATAAGGTTACCATGGAACACTGCAGTGTCGCTGGTTCCCTCCTGTTTCTGCTGTAATTTCTCTCTTCTCTCAAAGGCACAGGTAAATTAATTAAATACCTTTTATCAAGATACAACTTTATAACATCTCCTTCTTATTACAGAACAAGATGAGCTGGAGTTCTGGAGATATTCTAACAACATAATAATACTTTATTAACTGAAATATCTGGGCTTTGTACACATTCTACAGAAAGTTGATTTTTTAATAGTTTAATAATAATTTACCTAATTTGGTCACTTTTCAATTTCAAACAATGAAACTGAACAATTGAAATACAACAGGCAGAAAACTCTTTGGAAATAGATTACAACATAGACCAGGTATTAAAAGAACAAGAGAATACACACACTTTTATTAAAGCCCTGCAGGATTATCATGATGTACTGGACACCTGAACAGCAACTTAATGTTAAACTTAACAGTAGTTAAAAAAACTACTCACTGACGCCACACGTTCAGAGGCCCCATGGGACAAAATCAGGAGTTGCAAGGCTCTCTAGCCTTGGATGTTCCAGTATTACACACTCCTGGAAAGAGCAGCAAGATTGGGATTGATATAGATATATTCTCTCCCTGCCAGGAGGGCTTTCTGAATTATTTGCCGGAAGCTTTGAAGACCACTTTTGCCACATTAAAATTGGCATTTAAACTCACTAGGACAAGGAGTTCACCTGAGACACTGCTTAGTCTAACTGAGCCATATCTGCAGTTATAGGAATAAACCAGTTACACAGTTGATGCAAGAATTTAAAATATGCAAATTTGGTCTATTTACTTTAAATATGTCCTCTATCATGACGTTAAAAACATGTTTTCCTTTTTCTACCTACGGTTTGACCTACAGACTTACAATCTGTTTTGTTTTGAGGCAGCTGTGTAGAGGTGTCTTTTTAAGGTGAGTAGAGTTTAATGTGATGAAATTACAAAGATATCTAAACATAAAGTCCTTCTGGTAGCTTGGCAATGACCCCAGTGAAAACTTCTCTGATAAAGCATGCTAGAAGTGACAAGTACACGAGTAGGACTTTTGGTTTACCTCCAAGACAGCATGGTCATTCATAGCCTGAAGAAGCTCCTCTGATGATAACATTATAACTTTGCATTGTATTTATTTCATGCATTAAAAAGACTCTGCATAAAATACTGAACAAAGACCTTCCTGGGTAACACAACACATAATATATCATTCAAAGGGTAGCTAAGAAGGAAAGTGGGCAGTGAAGGTGGACAGACAGTAATTTGTTTCCTTTGCAGCTGTCAGAAAGCTGCTTCGTTGCTATATATTTAAAACTCCATTCAAGTATAAACTAGATCATATGGGACATCTATACTTGGATGTTATCAACAACTTTGTATAGAACATAAAATACAGGTATTTAGTTTACAGAGCTGACAGGGAATGGAATTACCAAGGAAGTCCTAGCCAACCTAGGCTATTAAATCAGAAGAAAAAAAATGTATGTCACAAAGAGACACAGAGGCTGAGATGGGGACTCCCTCTGTCCTCCTACCTGTATCTGGTATTTTCCACTCACAGTACCAGTAAGAGTTCTATCAGGCTTTGAACATTTAACACTTAGGGCCAGTACTGCAACGTGACTGCAGTGTGCTACTGACCAACTGCAGAAGTACTGTGCAAAGGGGCGAGCTATTAAAGGCACCAGCAATCTCACCTAAACATCTGAAAGCTCCCAAATTTATCTTTCTCTGAGTTAAGGCAAACTGGACCAAATACTGTAATTTGTTTCTGATTTCTCACTCAACAATAAACTGATCAAAACCAAAACTACTCATGAAGCCTAAGGAATTACATTTCCTGTACTGTTTATTTTTCTGGCATAATAATTTCCCATTTACCTTCTCTGGATCCCTGCAGAAATTAAATTAACATTTTAAACTGCTTGTTTTAACTTTGCCATAATAGAAGAGAAGAGTTATGGCTTAGCTTTGCAGCATCAAAACCAAATGTAATGTTGGTAAAGCAATTTCTCTGAAATTTGTAAACAATATATTGCCTGGGAGAGCCTGACTGTTGTTAGCAATTTTGGACTGAGTCCTTTATAGCTGCTTATTCTAACGTGGCGTTTCCATCCTGTTAAAATGTCATATGGATAAAGGAGTAAATTTTGACAGCTGTGACAGGATTATCATTGCCAAGGAAATCACATTCCTGGTACTCATATGTTTCAGTACATCTATTTTGTTCTGTCTTTGGTCTTGTCTGAACTAAAAATTACCTTCTAAGACAAGAAGAGAAACATAACAAAAGAAAGAAACAAAATATTGTTATTCTTTAAAGAACTTGATGCTTGAAATTACAGCAATAAGAAACAATCTTTTAGGGTTGTTATTAAATCCATTGTTCAGATTTTGAGAGAACACAAGGCTCCTCTTCAAGGACACAGCCAATATACACTTAAACTGAGCATACTGAGATACAGGAGGGTTTCGTGCATGCGTATGTTAGGCGAGAAACACTATGGAAGATTCCCCTAGCGTTAGCCACTCAATCTGCTCAGCCATGTGCAAAGTGGATATGGAAAAACCCAAATGATATTTGCAGTATCCTGAACTTTTGGATCAGAGGAATTGCCATGCTAGATCCTTCCAACTTCAACATTCTAGTCTGCTGAATGTCAGCATCCAAAAAAACAGAAACTACAAGAATCTTGCATTGGACAAGTGTAACTTCATGCACTGGTTCTGCTTCTCAGCAAACGATACAACACTGAAATAGCAGGAAAGACTAAGAGTGTCAATAACTGTTATTAGGGCTGGCATTCACATACTGCCTCCCAGGGTTCACTCCCAAAATTACTTGATATGAAGGGCAGGTAAGTTCCACTGATCGAAATGCTGATTCATGGGCTCTTGAAATACTGTCCCCAGAAACACAATCTGCCAGTAAATATCAGTTACAGTAGCAGCAGTAGTATTAAAGCAATTCCTCTGAGCAACCGGAAAGGGGGTACAGAGAGAGTAAAGTGGTGCTAAATATTTGGATCAAAGCTACCATACACTCAGCATTAGTCTTAATTGATGATAAGGCTGTGTTTAGAAATGTGCAACATCTTAGAAATGTGCTTTCTGACCCAGATACTCTGTTGAATGCAGCGATTTATTTTCGGAACTAGCAAGATGACTACGGACCTTTCATGACAACTTTCTGAGCTGCATTTATACCAACGTGACTAAATAGATGTTTCTTTAGAGTCTCTGGCTCCCAGAAGTGCCACGTACACGTAATCACAAGGTCTGCAAATCTTGACTACTGTCCTCAGATTTTGTCTTCACACAGAACAGTACTAATTCATCTGCTCTTAAGCAATTACAGTTCGCACAGTAACAGTATGGGTTACAGCTCAGTACTCTACCATCAGATCTCATCCATGTATCTTTACTATAAAAAGATCTTCCTTTCCAATACCAATCAACGTGTGTCCATACATTGGTGGTGCCTGTTTCTACCAGCAAAAACATATTTACATCATAAACGGTCTTGTAACAGCACAAAAATAGTGTATTTACCACTGTGTTCTCTTTGGTCAATCACATCAAGGACCTAAGTTATGCTGCGAGGATGTTCTGCCTTTACGGTTCTTTGACAGCCTCTTAAATACAAGCCCTATGTTTCAATGTATAATTTAAACTGCTGAAATACTAATGTTATCATTTTTCATTCTCATTACACTCCTCCTGAAGGGCAGCACATTCCCCTGAGAAATGTGTTGTTCTATCAGAGATGGCTTTCCTGTTGGTTTACTGAGGCGCTTCACAGTCTGTTCTCGCCTTGACCCTTTACCCCTTCTCCCCCTTTCATACAGAAGATCAAAACCAACAGGACGCAAACACTCTGCCATTTCACAACCATGCCCCAGAGAACAATCAGCAGCAACAAAAAGGCCACAAACACGTGGCCACTTGTGAAATATCTGCCCTTCTCAAGTAGAAGCAACATTTGCCCATTCTTTTGTTATAAGAATAGCCTGCTTGTTGACTAGGTAATGAAAATGTTACATATGACAGTCAGAACCTTCAAAAAAAATGACAAAGGCCTTAAGGTAAGGTTAGCTACAGAAGTTCCTTTATATACGAACTGACCCAGGGTCAAAGCTGCCAACGGTACTTAGGTACCTAAAGCTAGATGGTGTGTTAGGTATTAAAAAATACTTGAGTGTTTCTGTAAAATTCACTAGGCATTCATGTTGTGTTAAATTTCTAAATACATACAAAAATTTGGTGCCTGATGGGCAAATGTCATCATGTGTGAACCTGATTGTGCAGTAGAACTAATATAATAAGTGTTGCTATATTGTGGCATACATTATCAGTCCCCTGTTAATTGCACACACAAAGCCCTGCAACTGCTTGCAGCCTGTATTTCACACTTGCAAGCTTCACTCCACAGTTCTGCTGCTTGTGCAAATGTCATGTTCAGTCAACTTGCATTTGTGAATGTAGGGTCTGGCATGGGCAAACACGTGCACTCAACACCAATTATGCTTGGCAAGGCTGATGCCAAATGCTAATGGGTTTAGATTTGAACAACACCAACCACCCCACAACCTCATACACTACTTTCCCCTTTTATAGTGTCCTTCATAGAAGATAAGGCAAACATCTGACCTGCCTAAAAATACTTCTCAAGAATGAGCCAACTCCCACAAGTACCAGTGGGCTTGTTTTGAGCCCACAGGATGGCGGTTCTGTTCAAGACTGTTGCTCCTCTCTATTCAATATTTGTTCCCTTTGATTTCTGACATTGTTTGCATCATGTAAAAATGGTATTCACTGAATAGTAAAAGTAGTATGTACTACACAAAAAGCCTCAGGCTGTTGTCTGAAAGATTTTGTAGCTTTAAACATTAACAATATCTTGCCAATGGTCCTTTAGCTGCTTGAGTGAAACATAAACAAGAAATATGCACACAGTTTAAACTCCTTGCAAAAGCCACAATTACACATTCATAGACAATTTGCTTCTTTGGAGATTTTGTTACCCACACACCTCTACTTAATTCTGGTGGTTTTACAGCAGCAAAGTCCACAGTACTGCAGTTAAGGTTTTGTCAGCACTTTCATTATTAACTTATTTTTCCTGTTACTACAAAGCATCTTGCTTGTCTCAACTGACAGAGGCCTCATTCTCTTTTAATAGTTCCTCAGGTAAACCCCGTGTCTGTATCTTGTGCAGGCCCAGCTTTGCATAAAGCAGGTTTAAGATCTTGAAACCCTTCCAAACCTGGTGTCTGAGACGACAAGCATCCATTTCAACCTGTCCAGAGCCAACAGCAAAATCCTTTAGAATGTTCATTATGGTGTAAATAATCAGCCATCGGTCTAATTTTTGTAGTCATTTAAGAAAAACTCTTGTTTATGTACTAGAGACAATGTTTTCATCAGTAATATCTAAGCAACTTTTGCCCCTAATTTTTGTGCCCTAATTCTTTGACACCCTACATGAGCAGCGGTAGCACAGCAATCCAGGTGCTCCAAAGAGAAAGGGGAAAGTTAGGGAAAGAATGAACTCGCCAAGACTCCTCTATGAAGTGACACTGCAGTGGCCTCCTACCATCATGCTGAGACAGGTTCAAGATAAATACATTATTTATTTGCCTCAGAGTTCCTGAAGTAATGGGAACTAATTCAAATTTAAATATTTGTCATCATAAAAATATTACTTATACACAGGATTAAAAAATGAATTGTACATCAGCTGGATTTTTAATGCTTTGTGTGGCTGTCCCCTGCACTGTGACACATTTTTTTACATTGCTAGTAGGACAGTTCATTGGGGGTCAGATTTACAAGTGTGTCTCAGCCCCTAAAGACAAGGAAAGGCATCTCAGAATTGAAAAGTATCTGAATGAACCTGTTGCTCTTTAGACAGCTGACGGAACTGAGGAGTTTTTCTACTTTATTTTGTACTTTAGTTCCTCCATTATGTAAAAAAACTTGGCAAGTCCCTATCACACAGCCCTCCTTTCCATGTGATAATATTTTTGTTAGAAAAAAGGGGTAATACACTGCTGTGGCATTTTAGCTTCTTTTTCTTGTCATCTCATGTTGGCTAATTATTTCTTTGAGGTTAAATGAGCTAATTATGCCTGTATCAGAACTCTCTGAGAAGCAGGAATCACTTTCTGTTGTTGATAATTAAATGAATTTAGCTTGATTTTTAGTCTGGGATACAGTTCTAGACATTTTTCTTTACTGTACATAGTATAAAGTGGTAAAAATAATTACAAGTGATGTTTTGTTGATGACAGAATGGAGGAAGCTTTTTAACTGTGGTGTAAAAGGCTTTGTAAATTGATTTAAATTACTAAGGGTGAGAGGAAGAAAGAAGGAAAGGGAATTGTACCTCTTCTACTCATTCTTGAACCTTATAAGAGTTAGAGAACCCATCAAAAATTCACATGATATTTAGGAAGGAGAATGTTATGTGAATTCTTTTCACAACTACCATATGACTGAAATGGAGATTATTTTTTTCTTTAATGTCACTCATGAAGTCATATGCATATTTTTTCCCTGGGACACTTGACAGAGTGGAACTAAACAAAGCTGAAGGTTTCTATACAAAGGTCAGATGTACTGTATACAGCACCTGTTCTTCTCCTTAGCCTAGAAAGGATGCCCTCTTTGATCTGAGAGTTACTGTTTACTAGAATGAAAGTGTTTCAGTCTTCACTCTAGAGACATACTCCGACTGTCTCTTGACCAGAGACTATCACCTGTATCCAGCTGTACAAACTATATATAGCACAGAAAGGTAGAGGGTTCTACATCAGGGATTAATCTCTAACCTCTAAATTTGGTAAGAGCTGAGAGCTGCAGCAAGACACGCAGCTTTCACATAAAGTTACCCTCTGAGCTGGGACTCAGCACTAAAATCCTGAAAGTTTAATTAAATGCGTATATATCATTCATTCACTCTTCGGCTACTTCAGCAAAAACACACTCTTACTTCAAACATCCTTGTTGGCATTACTAACGTTGTGGACAGAGGGAGATTAATTTCAATGTAGACATTATTTCACTGTGTATTAATCACATCTATATAATTCCTTACCTATCTATAAGGCTTAAATCAAAGTCTATTGATATTGATGGGAAAAATACATATTGATATCAATGGGATGTGGACCACCAACCTAGGCATAAATTGTCAAAGCGATTTCTGAGCATAGATGAGCTCACAACCACCCACACTATGGTATGGAGACAAATCCTGAGTGCAACAGACAAAGGCCACCACTGAAAGCAAAACAGGTTTGGGTAAATAAGAGCACTGGAAGGAGAAGGAGAATCATAGAATAACCTTTTTGGTTAGTGACTGAGTAAGAAGTAAACGGTCACTGAGATTGAAGGCTCTGGCCTGACTCTGTGGGTAGCCCATGTACTGCACTGCTCACTGCTAGTTTGCTGCACTTGAACACTCCCAAACCCGAAGCCAGCCAATGCTGAGACCTTGATTCATTGTGTGTGTCTTTAAATATTTAATCCTTTTGCAAGAGTTACTTAACTATTTTCAAGCCTATTTTAAATTATTCAATCTCTCATCTCCTCATTTCAAAACCCAATTGGAATACAGAAAATCAAATAACTGATATATATGATCGATATTACCTGACTAGAAGAGCATACGTTGTGAGGTCGAAAGTGGATGTCTGAAGCAATTAACCTTTGGCTCTCTGGGAACCCAGTATTTCTAAGTAATTGTCTTTCTTCCTCAAACTGTTTTTCACTCAAAAAACCCGAGAGCAAACTAAGTTTCCATTCTCGCATTGCCAGGCAATCATTTAATACCCAACTTTAATCTTTCAGATGCTACAACAACGTAATATGTCCATGAATTGGTAATGATCACTTAAACTTAGGATGTTTTTTGGTATTAGATTCTTTCACACCTGACACCAACTTAAAGCAATAATGCTTCATTTGCAGTTCCTTCTCCTGCATTCACACTTACCAACTACCAAACTACTGAGAAATACGTTTCTCTAGACTACAGCTGTGTCAGCACGGACAGGTTCAAACAACAACAAAAGACTATGACCCTTTCACTGGGGTATGCTGTTACATTGGCGTTTGCTTCTCTTCAGGAAACATGGTGAATATGCAAGTGTTTGTATTGGCAAAGTGTACTATTAAAATAAATCTTTAAAAAAAATCTGAACCTGTGAAATGGTGATTTTTATAGAAGGGTTCTCCATAAGCCTGAAAGTAAAGGCTTGCAGAATACAATAGAAAATAAATATTTCTTTTGTATGGCCATATCTAGGTTTGCAGATAGTCTCTTTATAGTTATATTGCCACCTTTATTAAAAAAAAAAAATCAGACAAACTTATTTGCATGACTGAAAGATATTTTCCTTCTACTAAATTATTCTAATAGGACTTGGTGGAGATAAAAGTAAACTGTTAAATATTCTGCATGACTGAGTCTGCTATCTGCAGGTAATATTCATTCACTAAGATAACATTTTTAGGGTTTGGTACCTAGCTTCTTGAGGGTAAAAATAACCCTTTATCTGTCCTTCAGGATTATTAACAGTAAGTGATTTCCACATTAACATCAATAGCAATAATGAAGATGTCCTTTTCAATTCATCCCAGGGAACTTTGAGTGAGAACTGTTATTTGGCGAGGCTTCATTCTTTTAATAGAGTCCAAAGATAATTGGGTATTGAAAATTCCATCTAAATCAACCAAATAAATCTTTTGGTTACCAAATTAATAATTTCATTGATGCCATCAGCCTTCAATTTTCACTCCATTAAATTCCTAAATTCATGTGAGAACGGCACAGCAAACAAATTAAAATGAGTTTCTTATAAAAATGAGAATGATAAGATTATGCCTTCTAAAAAAGCAATTTAACTCCAATAAATTATTTTTAAATTATTAAATGAGGCATTGCATTAACTATAAAAGAGACGCATAAAAGGGCACTGGCCTATGGAAAATAAGACATCTATAGACCTCTATAACCTTGGACAATTATATCTGTAATAATTGGCTCATAAAACTTTATGGCAACTTGTACAATATTCCTTTTTAAGACAGTGTTCTGATCAGCAGCATGATTAGACAGAGAGGAACAGATTTTTTTTTTTCTCAGGAGCACATGGCTAAATGTTTTTGAATAGCCTCTTGTTGCTTTGCTCAACATCAACCACTAGAGCAAAGTGTCACCTGCCCTGTGTGGAATATTAAATCACATTTAAGCTACAACACGTTGCAATAAGGCAGCTGAGCATCAAGGAGGTCTGCAGGAACAATTCAGTACACAAGACAAAATAACCTCTAACTGTTTTCTTTAGACTGTGTGCTCAGCACGCTGATGGTTTGAACCTTTAAATGTCAGGTATGATACGCTGCCTCCTTTTCAGTTCTTATTCCGTCAACTTCATAGAAGGCCAAAATTCTGAAGAACGAGCAAAAACAAAATAGCAAGAGACAGCAGTAACATCTTGATAGCAAAGCAGTGTGAATAAATGAAGTTTTTATACACTTTCTGAAAAAGGAGTAAGCGCTACCTCCTGCTTGTGGTGGAATGCTACCATACTAAAAGCAAAATACAAGGGGCTGAAGAAGTGTTTCACCCAAGCACTAGATCTGGAAGTCTGCACAAGCAAAACTAAGGTCTGTTAAATGAAAACAAACTCAACCTTTCTACCTTACAGCTGTCTTTGCCCAGCTAACTCCTCGATCACACAGACTTACATCTCTTTACCACTGCCTTGTTTTCCCTACCTACCTTTTGTCCACTTGAAAAAACAGAAATAGAAATATAACCTATGTACTGGAGTTAGATAAACATTTCACATTCTATTTGGAAACCTGATGCAATAAAACGTATGCAATTTCACCGACTTCACTGAAGTACCATGCCTTAGATAAAAGAACTGCAGTGAAGTCAGATCCACTCCTTGTTTTCAGGAGATAACAGGCACATATAGCCACTGCTGTACCACAAAGTTCCTAATGAAAGCCTTGTGGGCACACATTAAATCTTTCTCAAAGATTCTCTGTTTGTCTCCTCTCAGTACAATGAACGAGCCTACTCTCAATCCAGAAGCCAGAACCCCTGCTGATTCCAGTAATTCTTGCTTCTATAAGCTAAATCCTTTTGTGGTTTCCCTTTGCTCTCCATTCTACACATTCCGGCTAATTTTAAAATGAAAAAAGTACCAAAGCAGGCAACATTAAAGAACCAGAAGCATGAACTCTATCCAACAATATGAGTGCTGCTTGAATTAATGCACTACAGGGTTTAGATATCCCTGATTTCCTCACCTTTGATTTCCCAGTGATGTCCAGAATAAATAATTACCTTATTAAAGGACTTCTGAAGCCAATAGAGCAAGGTAGAAAACACTGAAGTCACCAATTCAGCCTTTGATTCTGTCTGACAGAAAATTAAAAATGAATGAGAAGAAAATTAATAATAAATGTATTCATGGCCTTATTGGGATTCATGACTCTCCTGCCAACATTAAACAAGTTCAACCAATTGTTACTCTTAAAGTGAAATAGCACCAGAGTTGCCAACCGTTCAAGTTGTACCAGGTTTTCTTCCTTTAATGCACTAAAAAAAAAACAAACCAAAAAACAACACACTGCTACCTCAGGTGCAAGATCCTTAAAACTAAGGCTTTTAGCAAAGTCATTCAAAAATCTGTAATTCCACATTTTAACCAAAGAGTGAAAACGAAACTCTGTTTTTAAGCCAAGCAAGAGTTGAAGACAGGCTTTTCCCCTCTTCCTTGCATCAAACAGTAACTTGACATCAGCAGAGTTCTCAGAATTACTGTCCCCCCTCCTCACCTAAAGGACACGGACAGTTCACTAGAAGTACAAAAATAAATTTGCCCTAGCCTTGTTTTTAGATGACTGAAACTGCACAGATATTAAATAAATACTTCTTGAATTTCAGCTCAAACACATGGGGTTTGACAATTATAGAACTGCAGCAGCCCAAAACAAAATCTTGTCATGGAAAACAGCAGGAAATAACCAAAGTAGACTTGTGATTCTGTCTACATGTGTAGTTACAACAATACCATAATGTGGAGAAACTTAGAAATCATAGGAAAATTTAGGTTTGGAAGGACCTAAGGTCTGCGGTCCCCTCCAACCAAGCTTTCTTCTATGTCCAAGAATGAAAGATATCCTCTAAATTGGCAAAATGTGAGAGAAGAAAGTTTCACCATTTTCAAGGCATATTTGGGAAAATGAAACAAAATGAGATTGAGGACCTTGACCTGTAAAAGACACCAAACTGTGAAAAATAAATAGCTACAGGTAGAGCTGTGAATGATGGTAGCATGACTTGGGTCAGGAAAGCAGAGATTCCATTTAGCCCAGGGACAAAAGTGAGAGCTTGTTCACTACAAGTCAACCTTCTGTGATTCAGTACAATGTGAGACACGGCACAAGAGTTACTCAGATGCACACAGTGATCTCCTAAGAGCGGCGTTGAGCTTTGTGTCTACGCTACTGCATGCACGCACAGCTTTGCACAGAAGGAACAGGATCCCATGTGCCAACCATCTTTACTGCAACAGAGTTTTTTCAGAGGCACTCCAAGCTTTAACCTGTCTCCCTCTGGACAGGGTTGTGGCACGGAGGCGATTATCCAGCAGTTCTCAAGAAAAAAGCACTTTTGTTGTAAGAATGGGATGACATTCAACATACCAGAATAATACTGATTTATGAGGCCAAAGTCAGTAAGTGATGGGAAGGAGCATCTAATATGGCAACTCTTTTAATGTCATCCATGTTCCTGTGATTCAATTCATAAATGACATTATCTACTATCACCCTTTCAGTGCACTTGTTTGGTTAGGGTTGACATTTTATATCACTGTATTTACTGATAAGATCCAGAATTGAAGGAAAAAGAATACAAATTAGTTTTTCTAATTTCTGCAAGGCCACTATACATTGCCAGTCTGGTTTAAAAATAATTTCTGTGGCTGATACCCCAGAAATCAACCTGCAAAACACAAGATTAAAATAACTCTAAACCTTTCATTAGGGGGAAGGAGGGGGGGACACGACCAAAAGGGGAAAAATAAATAAAAATAATCCTGGCAAAGTATGTATCTGCACAGCTGGTGAGAAAACTGATTGTCCAGACTCCAGCACCAAAGCCTCAACACCACATCACGCGATATCCAGATCAAGTGTCCTATGAAGTTACAAGAGCCTGTTATAACCCCATTCATTCAGGAAAATCAAGTGTCAAAGTAAATTATGGTACCATAAATGCAATGCTAGTAAGTAAAGCAGCAAATAAACAAGGTAAAAAATGTGCCCATTTTTATAAAAGCAAATGCTTCCTGCAGCTCAGAATAATAACAAACACATACCTGTGTATAAAAAGAAAGGAAATAATCTTTGCTGAGAGAATTTTTCTTATCTTTATGTGTGTAAGTTTTCTATCTTTTTATTTTGAGAATTGATTTAGTATTTGGCTGTTGGATCATATTCATTAACTAGGTAACTCCAATAACTTCAGTGGCTTTCACAGGGATAAATTTAAACCTAATGTAAATATATCTGTTGATTTCAATCAGTTTTGGATCAGAACTTCTATGCAAATTTGCAAAGTGATACAGAATGTTTCTCATTGGGGCACATTATCTTAAATATTCTTGTCAAAAACCATGCACCATTTCCAATCCATAAAATTAAATAGGAGCTCATAAACTTATAAATATGTTTATTAGTCTTTCAGAGACAGACACAGACTAGTAAACATTTCAAAGTCTGCATCCCTCTAGCCCCAAGGGTGTCTTCTTTAAAGAAGTCATTGATTTTTGTCATCAAAAAACAAGTATTCAAGTAACAGTCTCAAACACAAGCTGATGGTAAAGTACCCAGGATTCCCAAAGGTGCCATCTGTAAAAGGATCATTGATTTTGACCTTTTGGGTGGATTTGTCTTTTTTCCTAGTGTTTTATTATGTGCATCAATAACAGGGAAGGCAAAGAAGACAAAATGAGAGAGAAAATATAACTTTTTAGAGATGTATGTTTGGACTTCTGCCAAGAAAATATTTTCCCATTCAAGTATTCCACTGTTACCAGCTCCAAATCAAGAACAAAACCAAAGCAAAGCCTAAAACCAAAATACTCCTGAAAAATGTGATTGTTTAGACCAACATTGCTAAAAAAAAATATTTTAATTATCTGTTTTTCTCAAATTCCTTAGGACTTAGCATCCCTCATGCACAGCTTTAGTAAACATACCCGTATCCATTATTCTCTCCCTCATATGAAAGTATAGATCTTGATTTAGGAGGAGGAAGCTGGGATCAGATTCAGTTGTCAGCTACTGTTAAGAAGAATTTAAAGAAGCACCAGTAGAATCAGCCTATAGCCCCACAGGAAGAGGAGACTGAATTTGCCCTACATTATCTTGTATAAATAATTTTTTGTCATTAATCCCAACCAGTGTGTGAAGTCTGGCTCCCCTACATTGCAATTAGGATTAGAAAAAGGCCAATATTTTAGTTTTGCACCAATAGAAATACCATGTGATGCCCAGACCACTGGAAGAAGTGCTGCAATGTTAAAAAAATAAATCCATCTGCTTCCTCTCCATGAACAAAAAAAAAAAAAAGAGGCCACCACTTCAGTGGAAGTAGGAATGTGCCAGGATATTTGGAGAATATTTCACATGTAGGATCCTGAAAATAGCAGAAGGCATGTCTAGTACTTACTCAATCTCCAGACTGCTAAAATTCTGCTTGTAGTGTGACAAGATTCCCTTTATTTTCCCCAGCAACACAGCCAGGGAGCCAGTGGAGGAAGAAGCATGGAAAAGTACTTTAAGTGATGCCAGATAGGGTTTGGCAGGGGACCAGACCAGCAGGCAAAGCTATGGCCTCCAACCTTGGTTGGTAATAACAGGGAGCACCTTCAGATGCCAAGCCCTCCCTCTGCATTACCAGTCTCAGCCCAAACAAAACACTTCAGGTTGAAATTTTGCTGCCACCTGTACACCACATATTGCCTATTTTAATCAACTTCAAACAGGAAGACCACATAACCATTATTTTCTAGCTAAATTAAGCCATGTCAACACTGCCACAGCTATTCACGTGTACCTAGAGTCACATTCAGCACAGGTAAAGAGCGAGTGCACTCTCCAAATGTGGAGTTGTGAAGATAAAACGCGTGTGATTTGCCCCATTAAACAAGTTGCATCTGTTCCTCACTCTCCACGCATATGCTGCATGTGAAAATGAGACGTGTAAGCTACATCCACAGTAGCTCTCTGTACTCCAGCTGTTTATACTTGTATTCCTTTTCAGCTCCTACAATGGATTTAACTAAGGGCAATTTTGTACATTAGTACGAATTCTTCTAAATAAAACAATCCTTTCAGTCAAAATGAAGAGGCTTTGAAAATGACTGCAAAGTGGATTAGGATCACTTATGGTAGATAGCTGTTGACAAGATATTGCTTGTGATTACCATGAACATACATTGGTAAGTGCCAGAAAGGAAGCCTGTCATTGAAATGGTATAGACTTTTCAACATATGCTCTAACAGAACATGCTACGTCAAAGAATTCCTGTTGTTTCAACAAGAAAATTTCCTTTGGCTACCTACCAGAGGACATTCAAAAGAGTGCAGCACCGAGCTGAGAGTCAGCTACCCATATGATTCTAATCCACCTCAGAAAGAAGCAACTGTACCCTCATGCTAAGTGTTTGCACACAGTCACTTTTTGCAACAGATGTTTGGTGATAAAACAGTTTTGGTGGATATGTTGAATATTAAATATCTCTTGCTTTTACTCAATTTTGTGTTTTTTTTATAAATGAGTATTATATTACAGGATTACCACCCAACCCCTTGTATTCAGACTAGTATTTAGCTGCTGGTCATGGCATCTGCAACAAAAGCTGAAAAAGGTATAATGCAACAAGTCTCTTGCTCCCTACACATACGCAACTGAATGTGTATTTTACATACTCAGATAAGCAGAGAACAGAATCTGCTTGGAGTTACCTGTTTCGACCTCTGCAGCAAAGTGCCACTGCCACTACTGTATAGATCAGGAAATATAAGGCGTTTCATTTGAGAATAGTTTTGATTTCATATTGGCATTTTTGATTCCTTTATCTCACTTTCAGCTTTCGATGATCTGACTTTGTCAGATAATTCCTACAGCTGCCTTCCAGTGCAGAAACCAACAGCAGGAAAACAGGATGTGGAAGAGGATGAAAACGGCCTCAGAGGGGAATTCTTTATGCACTCCACGCTTTCCCTCAGCACCCTTTTGCAGTCCCCCTCCAACTGCAGAGCCAGGCTCCAGCTCTCTCCAAACCTTACTCTTTACCACAGGTAGGAGCTAAGCCCAAGAAGCCCAGACATAATTCAGATAAAGTTCACTGGGGAAAATTACTATTGCACTCTCATGCATCCTTTGTGGTAGTTCAGGATCTAGAGTTCAGTTCTCCAGTTACCCTTTGCATCTCTTATTTCTCTTCCTGCCCTCCTCCAAGTTCCCTCACACAGAGGTTCCTTTAGTCTTACACATCTGTTTTCTTTATTGGCACTGCCATTCTCTCACGGTCACTCTCTCATGGAGGTACCCTTACTCTCATTCCTGCCTCTGTCTAGCTGACCCTCTCTCTTTTTCTTCTGTTTTGTGTGTTTGCTCCCTACAGAGACATTGTCATTTAAACCAATTATGAGGTCAGTACAGCATATTTTGTTGTCAGTCACCTACACTGCACAGTAACTGAACTTCAATCAATGCTGCTGAGGAAACTGAAGGGTATTAAGAGATAAGCCAGGCCTTGGACAAAAAAGTTTGGGATTTGTGGGGAGAAGTATCCCATACAGTTGTCCTCCACACTTCTATCATAGGCTACCATGGTCTACTGATAAATTAACTGTTCCTAGATTGTACCAGATTCCAAAACACAACAGTGCTTTCAGAAAGGAAGCAACATGGAAAGCACTAACTTATTTCAGATTCATGGCAGAACCTGGATTCAAGACAGAATTAGCAGTAACACTGAGCGCTTAAAAAAGCTCTTTATAGGCTCAGGCCCACAAACCATTATTATTTTGCACAAACACAATGCCAGAAAATCACTGGGGTAAGCCATCAGAGTTTGTTTCATCCTGGCACAACCACTCTCCTTTTGGGATGTTGTTATTGTGTCTGTCAACGGGTGGTCAGAAACTAGGGGAGACTGACCAATTAGTGGAGTCCTCATCTGGCAGGGTGTCATGCTGCGTGTTTGTCCTACGCACTACTGCATCTGACACTCAAAATGGGATTCATGTGGTGCCCTGGCAGCAGCTCTGCCTGAGGAGCCAAAAGGGAGCCTCCCTCTGGGTAAGCCAGCAGGTGTTAAGTGTATGCTAAACTGGTCTCAGCTGGAAGCCACTCCTGCAATGTTAGAGGATTGTCTTGCATATCCCGCATAGTTTTCTGAGCATTTAACTAGAAATACAGAAAGAAAATGCTTCTTTTATCTATTTCAGCCTATCATTAATAATGAAATTAGTTTGTCTCCCTTTTAAGGCAGATTCAATAATATTGCAAATTTAGAGTAAGCTCTAACTGGAGCAATTAAATAAATTCAACTTCCTGATTATAATAACAATAGTACAGAAAGGACATGCAGAAAGTGAATTCAACACACAATTTGGTACTATGAAGGACTTAGGTAACACAGGAGTAATGCTAATAACATGCTTATTTGTGAAGAGGCTGTTTTGACACCTGATGGATCAGTCTGTTACTTCCCTTATTAGTACCAGAGGCTAAATAACACATTTACTATCTATACATATTTACAACAGTCTGTATTTTAGAACTAAAGACTAAGGTATTCTTCAGTGGACAAAAATATCACACAAAGCAGCATACTTGGTTTGTGCCTTATCTTTAGTTAACAAAGACATTACCAAGTAATAGACTTGTTAAATATCTATGTATTTCTCCATATATATATTTTTTTTATAAAGATATATATGTGTGTGCAGAGTTACATTTCATTGAGTTTCACAAACAGACAACTTAATGTTGCTCTTTTCCCATCTCATGGAAAGCAAGACAGAGATGGAAATAATCTTTAAATAAGTTTTAGGACAGTTAACACGTTGTTTCATAATACAGAACAGTGATTTCAATAACCCTTGGAAACACCCTCTTCATGGATTGTTTTTCCTGTTTCAATAGCAACCAGGGATGCTAGAAAAAGTTGAGGCATATGTACAAATATTCTATGTTCTCTGATAGCTGGTAGGTATGGGTTTAAAGTTTTGATGGAGAGTCCAAACATGGATCATTTTACTCATTTATAGCAGCAGCCATGATAGTTCTTTCAGTAGCCTGAAGGAGATTCCAGAGCTGTCTAATGTAAGAAGTGTGGTAGGGGAGAGGAAGAAACTTTACAAGAATGCCTACAAATGTCAACAAAGATACACTGCATCTAACAAATTTGAAATCACAAACAGAGGAAACTGTGTGCAGACAGATATGCTACTGACTTTCAAGTGTCCAAAAGCAAAAGTTTAGCACAAATGGAGTATCAGGCACATAACTAATGGCAGAGTCAGCTTCAACATCAACACCCCTGGTGGCATGGTGCTGGGAAACCAGACAATGCACATACCTGTGTATGTTTAGGAAGTAAAGGGGTAACATAACTACCTGCACATGTACCATTTGGCTTGCTCCACTCAGAAGGTGAAAACCACTTTCATTTAACATTAAACTTATTCCCCTGAAGTTTAAACTAAAAATACATTATAACTCTTGACTGGGAAAGGATAAAAGCAAGTACATAGACACTCCATGGACAATGAAATACTCCCAGATGCTGTTGGGGGTCACATTATTGATGTCACAGATTATAAATTCATCCCCTAAATATTTTCAATTTTTATGCTTTTAATGGCCATAAGACAATAATAACTTGTTGAATATGCATCTGTAGCGAGTTTAAAATTAAATAGTCAAGCCTTTGTTCTTTCTTCCAAACATAGCCTGAACTGTACTGTCTCCCCTTAGCTCTTTGCCTAATGAAAAAGCTCTGTCTCCTGTCATTTTAAAAGATGACAATAGAAATGGGAGTCTGGAAAACAAAGGCAGACAAAATGCATTAGCAAGAATGCCTACAAAACAGTTGTTAAAATGAAAAGCTTTTCCCATAATTGAGGAGTCCTGGCTGGTATCTCTCTGCAAGGAAATAAAAGAGAGGGCAAGTGCAGAGACAAAGGAAGAAGATCTTCATTAGGAGTATTGTCTACCACATGGTTCCTCTAAACAAGAACTTTCTAAAGGACTGACATTTCCATTAAAAGGGCAGTCAGTTTGCTATGAAATGACATTCAGTTTTAAAGGCTCAGCTTAGAAGCAATTTAGAGCACTAACAGCAGTTTCCAATGCCATCTTTTCATTGCTTGGTTGGCTCTTTACCTGGTATCAGAGATGCCACCTGAACAATAAGGGAATGCCATTACCACGAACAAAACCTCTTATAGCATTTGTTTGTTATTTACCCCACAGTCCCTTTACACTGCTTAGGAAATCAGAATGCACATGCATGACATTTAGACCCAGGTTAGGCTTCTAAACACTGACAAAGTGGATAAAAAGAGGCTCCTGATGGCAGGACTCTGGCCCAACACATAGTAAAAAATATTACTGTCAGCAGCAGACAGTAAAATGTGCTTCATCCTTCAGTTTTCCTTTAGGAAAAATGCACAGGCACAGACTCTAAAGGTAACCAATTCCTCTAACTTTGTGTTTCCCTGTTCCCACTTCACGTCTACACTCAATGCCACTCTGAATCTGTTAGCACCAGCAAGAGTCTGCTAAGGGTTTTCATCATACTTAAAAGGCAGGACAGGGGAGCTCTAAATTAGCTCCCCAATCAACTTTTTAAGTAAGACTTAATAAGCCTACTGACTTTTCAGGAGTCATTTAGTGCCACTTCCCTTCCCTGTCTTGCTGTGACACTCAGCGGCACTTGAGAAGTGACTGCGCTTGCTTAAATGCTGAACTGGAAGCTGATTTAGGTCTCTTCTCCTTCCCACTCCAGCAATTCACACTCACAAGGCTAAAGACAGTTTTAAAAAAATCAAAAGAAAAGTTACTAGAAGAGGGAAGGAAAAAAACCCTATTCTGCTAAACTTACAAAAAAAATGTAGCTTTCTGCCAACTGCACATAGCTCCTCTTTCTCTCACCCAACCTTTGAAACAACGGAATCTCTCTTGAGATTGCTAAGGACATAGTAATACAGGAGTATCACCTCCCTTTTAAATTTACTGTTTATCTTAAGCCTAATGGAAAGACGGTTGGAGTTCTGTGATCCTTTATAAGTTTCTTGAATTACCTTGTGAGCAGCTTGCTGCAGTTCTTTTTATTAACATCCAGACCTTACTATTTAACCACAAACAGATTTAGGTCATACATATTGAATTGTTTTGATGACAGTCTAGTGTTTAATAATAAACTCTTCTCTAGAAAATTAAACAGTTCCAAAGCTGTGCTCTACAAATGTGGCTTTGGAAAGAGCACCATATGACAGCTCAGATGGGCAAAAAAACCACAGGACATTAGCAATGCTTAGTGCAGAATTTCTCTGTTACTTAGAGATGATTATTACAGAGTTAACAGGATGAAACAGAAAATATAGATATAATAGAGTAATAAATAGCCAGTGCCACACAGCTGGCTATTAAAAGGCCAACACCACCACATAAAATGAATAATTGAATTACAAGTTGTTTAGGACCCCAAGAGTCACCTTTTCCCATATCTACTAAGCCTTTCTCATAACTTTGATAATCTGATGTCCTTTATGGAACTTTATTGTGTAAAGACCATGTAATATTTATTGGTTTACAAATCAGTTCATCTTAGATTTGTTTTTTTCCTCCTTTCTATTTACCACAACATTTTTTTTTTCTTAAATTTATGAATCTATCCACTGAAATATTTATGCAAGTTGGGTCCGGAGGGGAGCAATCTTGTTTTTGCAGATTGTAGTTGGTACTCTGAGACAACTCCACAGAGTAAGTAAACACAGAATAAGAGAATTGGTTTTGTGCGTGCTTTCCTCAGGCACATGCTCCCCTTTCTCTTTAACATTTGGAATTTGGTATTACAGAAGTGCTCTGCTGAAGCCAACAGGAGTGAAACATTTGAAACATGCTGAAGATCTTTCCAGAGATCACTGGTTTTGCTCTTTATCAAAGTTGAGAGAAACATTTACTCTCTAAACATAATAAATGGATTAGGTTATCTGTTACTTTGAAGTGAGGGTCAATCACTTCCTTTGATATGCTAGTCACAGGTACTTAAAATGTGCTGAGTTTGAACCTAATAAAGAAAATGGACTTCCTTGCAAAGACTAGTTTGAAGATGGCTTCCTGAACAGTAAACACAGGCAGAACACCAAGTATTTTTATAAGAAGTGAATTATTTGGAACTACAACATTCAAATGAGCTTTTTACCACAAATCTGTCAGTGGGAATCCTCTTATTTTTCACACCATACAACAGTGCAGTGTCTTACCTGAAAAAAATGATGGGAGATCTCTCCAGTTCTAGATCACCAGCACTTTTCACTCCCTAAATTCCTATCTGTTGGCAGTCTTAGGAAGGACAGCTGTAACATCACCCACTACGGTGCCACACACTACTTGATGCTTCACAGTGTCATCTACAGCTTCTCTGACTAGACAGCATAACATCTTATTTTGTCACCACTGATTTGTTTAACAACTTGTGTGGGTTAAACAGCCAACCTCAGTCTCTAACTGTCAGCCTGATAATTTCTTTGAATTGTAAGATACATTCATGCAATGTATTACAAAGGAAGACTGTGCAAAAAATAATGAGGCTGTTTTCCTGTTGCACAGACTTTCAATAACTAGAATTTGAGCTCTAAAAGTATCAATTACACTTTATGTGTTAACATAAATATCCCTGCTAATGTGTACTTTCTTGACTGAAATCCTCACTAAACTGCATCTGTGGATTTTTCTTGACCTTGCAAAAACTGTAAGCTGTAAATAATAGCATCCTCTCTAGCTATTTTTAGCAGCAATATTAGTGCCCTTTGTTTTCTTTTGATCTCTTCCTTATGCCATCTCATGTACTTTCCTCTTGCTTCTTTGCAAAACTGACTTCACCTATCAATGATCTGTACTGCTGATTCATTTATTGTGGTTAATCCTCCCACACCTCATTCCACATCCCTGCTCATGATCCACCAACATTTCCTTCACATCTCTAGTTAAACTTCAGATTAGTTCCTTTCCACAAAGCAAAAAACATTCTTTTACTTTCTTTCTCCACCGTCTTGAGGATTTATCACTATTCTTCCCGTCAATCAGATTACTGCCCATTCATCTTTCTTCTAACATATGTAAAGTGTTATGAAGTTTTGTCATTTGTTTATCTACAGATTTGTAAATTATCCAGTACCTCTTTTTCATTCTGACAACAAAACTACTTGATAATGCATCACTTGTTTTCCATCTTAATTCAGTACCCTCCATCTCTTCTCTGATTTTTATGATGTCCACACAATACCCTTTTAGTTCACACAAATGGATGGATATGGCAGGCATTCAAGCAACCACCCTGGGAGAATTCTAACTCTCTCATATGGCCAGAAGAACAAAAGCAGGCAGCTGTTGAAAAGGTCATCAGGAAATACAAGCTGCAAAAATAGCCCCATTATTTAACCCGTACTAGGTCTACCTTTCAGAGCATTCACTACACCTATAGTTCATCTCATCAAGTCAAATTTTCTATTACCTTCGTGATATGCATAGCTTTTCCCTGCCTACACTGTAGCACTCCTTTCTTGTGAGAAGCTGCCTGACATTTACACCCTTAGTCTCTAATGGCAGCTCTCCTACCTCGTGGCTTTTCTTCTTCCACTCAGTTTTCATCTTCACAGCTTCAAGTATGAAGCTACTGACTCACAAACGCTTTTGTCCTAGTACTCAAACCTGTTTCTTATGCCCATGCGTGGTAGTTTGGCAGGAAAAAAAAAAAAAGCAAGTTAAGCTCTTCATTGTGTCTACCTCATCTTGTGAAAAAATAACTTTTGCCCACAACCATATTTTTGCATGTCTGAATGTCTGAAGACTCCTTGCACACCTTGGCCCAGCTCCTCCATTGGTATGAGCTTGTTTCACACTTCAATCCTGGTAGCTCCTTCCCCAATTTAGAACTGTTATTAATAATAATACCTTTTGCCAAACAAAAAACTAGAGAAAATAAGATTAAAGTCAACAGTACCAAGAGTCAGTAATGAATGCCAGTTTACATGCTACAATATTGTACCTTGCCATATGTTCAAGTAGCTTTCCTTGGAGAATTCCATCTCCCTCACATGGACAGAAGAATGAGAACAACAAACTGTTGAAAAGGTCACCAAGAAATACAAACATCACAGATGGCATAGGTGAAAGCACTGCAAAAAAAGCAGAGTGCAGAGAGAATATGTAGGAGTATCATTCTCTAATTGGCAGTACTGAGATAGAAAGTGCACTTGTATGCTACTGTTATTAATATTAAAATGACTATTGCAAGGATACCTTACAATGTAGTTGCCAACTGGTCCTTTTTCTAATAGAGAGATGAAATACCTTCTCCTGTCACCAACATTCCGGTGCTCAATGTTTCTCCTTTTTGGTAGCTTTTAAGGAAAACTGAGTAATCCAGTGATCACAGAGAGGCAACTCTGATGTCCTGCAAAGGAGTTCTCTTTTCACAGAAAGTTATCTTAGAATTCAGGGGTCCTAATCAGGAGTAAATAAATTTCTTGTCTCACTCATGTCTAGAGACACTCCACTTCCTGTTGTGCCTGTTACAGAAACTCATGAAGACTATGAAGAACTTCACCAATTTCCTCAGCAACTGGCATAGCTCAGATGATTTTTCTTACATAATGCAAGGATATTAAATCACATTTCAGAGTCAAAAGAAGTATATAGAGAAAAATATTCACATACCATCACTAAAGTATAAGGTGAGTACAGACAGTGTTAGAGTAGCTAGTTTGAAGTCCAACTTGCTAATACCAACCAACAGAGCATTTGATGTTTTAAGAGAGCCTTTAGCCTCAGGAAAAATAAAAACACAAACCAAACCAAACACCCCAAAACAATACATTGCTAAAACAAATCATGCACTGGATACTATCAACAAGTCAACAGTTTCCTGTGTTTTGAGACATTGTACTGTTCCCCCATGCATAAAAAGAATTGTGATAGTTAATACAGAATAATAAAAAATGAAACACAGATATAGAGACTCAGAACTCTCAATTAAAGAGGTGGTTCGGTTGTTTGTTTGTTTGTTTGTTTGTTTTTTTCATTTAACACCACAGGTAAATGGATTATTTTCCACAGGCTAGACTTGACATTCATCCCTTTAAGATGGTATCATTATTGATATTACAACCCCTAAATCAGAGAGATGCCAATAGAGGTCCAGCATGCTTATCTTTAAGGCCACAGAAGTTGTTCCAGTAGCTACAGTACCAGAAAACACCGGAAAATACTTGCTCTGCCCAAGAGCTCAAAACAGAGGGATGCGACTCTCCTCCTTTCAGAACTGACAATGCACTTCACCATGCAGTACAGTACTGTGCAAGGAGAAGGGGAAAAACGCACTTAGAAGAAAGAATTACAGCATCACCTAAGGATAGAGAAAGATCATTCATGCTGCCATAATCAAAGAGGATGGCAATGACTCCTCATACTGGGAGACAGAATTGCTTAGCCCAGAGACATTCACTATTTGCAGGGACTAATCACAACAAAATTGTCATGATTTAACAACTATTCTTTTAGGAAAGCTGTTTAATGCTAATCTGCTGCTCATCAGGATTGTTTTCTTCAAACTGAAAGTCTAAGAAAGGCTTAGGCCAAAAGGAAAGCCATAAATAAGCTTAAAAATCAGCCTGATTATGCAGTAAACCAGAAAGCTTAAGATAAAGCTTTTCATGAAAGCATACAGTCCAACCTTAAGAGCTTGACTACACAAGTAATTTACTGAGCATCAATTATGATATGAATGTAACACGCACTAGCAGCTCTTCACTTATTTATTAGGTGGGAATACTAAGGGTTTTGACAACAGTCCATGGAGTACATCAGGATTGCTGATGAAGTTATCCCCTCCTACTCTTTGCTACAGCCCCCTCCAAAGGGCTTGTCAAACCCAATGAAGTTTAACAGCCAACACAACAGCTCCTTACTTGGGGCAGACTGGCATAATACTAACATAACTGCCAGCAAGTTTGGAAAGTTTGTCAAAGTCACTACGGACCATAATATGGCATAGTAATAATGGGGCCAAATCTGTCACAGAGAACTGGGCCTAGTGACTCTGCCATTCTTACCATTTTTAGCTACAGCTAATAGTCAGTTACTGTATTCTGTTATAGGAATGCCTTTTAATCTGATTTCAACGTGGATTAAGTAAAGGGTACTCTAATTGCGCAATAAGAACATCCTTCTAAGTGCTAAATAAGAGCACCCAGAAACAAAGCTATTGCAGAAGCATATTACAAGCTAAAAATAATTTGTATCCTAATATATGCATAATACCAAAGACAAAAAGATAGTAAAATGCCCATATCAAGTGAGAAGAAGTAACCAACTGAAAAAAACACTTATTAATAACTAGATTGAGTTTCCCATTGTATTCATGTGGCCTTTCAGACAGGACAGTTTCTGTATAAAATGTATTGGCCACTGCTCTAAAAGGGCAGGGCTTGTGAAAGTAAAAAAAGAATTTTTTTTCTCTAAAAAGGTGAGGGGCTTTTTAACTTCAGGCTCCCTGCCTGAAGTTATGGGACTTGAAAGAGAAAAAGCATTTTCTCACATTCACTTTCATTTTCTTTCTCCCCTTTTATTAATAATGAGTGGTTTCAGAAATGTGATCGCACTTTCTCTGTCTTCACCTTTACACACTTTCACAGAAGCCTTCTATCAGAGCACAGCAATTCATTTAGCACCATCATTAATTGTTTACTAGATCTCTTAATTGTGACAGAGAGACTTTCAGAGCTCAAGGGACTACTGCAGTTTCTTAGCTGCACCAGAACTGAAGAGCAAATCTACATTATAAATATGGCTGCCAATCCATATGTCAAATGGCATCTCACAGAAGTAGAACACTCTGTTGGGGCTAGATACAAAAGAGTGTGTGCTCTGAGCAAGGGGGAACAAGAAAAGGGCAGAGGAAGACATACAACAACACTGTGGGAGAAGAATTACAAAAACAAATGACAGGTATGGATAACAACAAATTAAATTATGAAGTATTCTTTTCCTTGGAGGATCAGAGGGAGTTACGTCAGGGAGATAGGCAAATAAAAAGCCACAAAACTAGCTTTGACCCAAAGAGAGATTCTCCCTACCATTTTGTGAAATCAGGGTACTCTTCTTGCCCTGCTACCTCTGAATATTTGTTAAATTAAACCTGGATTATTAAGGTAATGTTGCTGATACGGGGAAGAACTGAGAGCCTTACTCAGATGATCTGTCCCCCCCACACGGCTTTTTCCACTATCTAAATCAGCATGAGAACTTGTCAGACTGGGCTTTGCTCCACAGTGCCATAGCCACCAAATCCCAACACCCTCCCCCTGCCCCCAGGGTGCTGCTCTATCCTCATTTCAACAAAGTATTTAAACAGATTCTATTTGCATTTTAGAAAACATTGTCCATTTTAGAAAATACTTATGAGAACTCTTCAGTTTAGGCATCAGACAACAATGGAACTTAATCAGAGTCCTAAAAATAAGTCTGTATTTTAGTTTCTGCTGGCTATAAGCAGAAGGTTGAAATGGGGACTCGCGTGCATAAAAGTCTTATGAAGGCATAGCAGGAAAAGTTTAACCAACTGTGCTGCACAGTATGCTAGAAAAAAACCCACAACAATAAACCAAACAAAAAACCAAACAGGCAGCTGCAATGGTCTGCCTTCTCCTCATGTGGAGACAGGGGGAAAGTTCTAGAATGGACAGATTATTCCTGGAATGAAATGCCCCTTTATTTACTCACTAGACCTTCACGGGGGAAAGTTCAGAGGAGTATGGCAGGATGAGCTGGGAGGGGGAGGGGGGAAATAATAAAAAAATAATAAAAAAAAAAATCTCTTTGACACAGGAAAATTTTGTTGCATTTCTTCAATGAACAAATATTAATGCTTCATTTCAAGCCATCTAGAAAACAGACACAGCAAAATGTATCCCCAGCAGTAAAACACACTGCCCTATTACCCTTCCACTGTACACATTTAAACCAAAGGGCAAATAAATGTTGGCAAACAGAAATGTGATGACTTACAGTATTTTCTTTGCTACAGTAGCTGTGAGGAGAAAAGAAAAATCCCCCAGAAAGATTAAGAAGCAAACATAAAACTGATCTTGAAATTCCTATTTGTTGATGCCCCAGGGCAGGTACTTTTTCAACATTACACCTATTTTTGAAAAGTACCTGCCTATTGGGGCACCTCTGCTACTGAAAGCTAGTCTGTTTTTAGATATAGAAACACTGACTTACTTGGTAAAAAAATAAATAAATTAACCAACACTCCCCTGATTAAAGCAGGTATTAGACTTACAGATAGTCTTCAGGAAAATATGCATTGAAAAAATACTATTTAACTTGGAGGGACTTTATCCAAAAGGGAGGGAAACAAAGTATTTAAAAGGACTTCAATTTCAACACCAGGAATGATTCCTCATTTTGTAAGCTGACGACACTGCAGATCGCAAACCAGAAGTATTAAACTATCTATCTGCAAACTAGACTACTGTTTTGTCTTTAAGGTTCCTTTTTCCTTTCCCCTCAATAGATATGGCATTCACTGGCTAAATCTTTTATTTGTGGCACATATGCAAGCTGGAATAATATTCTTAATTGACATAAGATCTTATCACTGGCATAACTGCTAATTCTTAGGGAAACTTTCCTAAAATTACCTTACCCCCTGCCCATTACTGTTCTAGCCCCTAGCAGGAGGGTAGCTTTTATTTGATGTTTACTAATTGTGTTTATTTCAAAAACATTTGATACTTAGCAAAGCTGCTGAGGTTCTCCTCGCACTTTAAATTTGCAGGTTTACTGTAAAGTGCCAGGCACATTGAGATGAATCAAACTCATCTGAGCATGAATGAAATGTAGTGAGAAAGTCCCTTCTGGCATCATTTCTGGGATTAGTAATTTGTGAAATTGTGGTGATGCAAGGGAACAGCATGAGAAAGCCATTTCCTTCCCCTTTGTCCAGTCTAAATGCAAATCTGAACTTTCTTGGCAGTTCATTTGCATATTAATGCATATAGTATTCCACTCCAGAGATCACTTCAGATTTTCTAAATTAAGTTGGGTGGGTGGGCTGAGGAAAAGGGGTCATTTTTGTCAGACTAGAGTGAATATTCTTAGATGCTTTACCAAAAGGACAGGAAGCAGGCAATTATTTCACTTGCCCAATCTCTATTTCAATTTGCCAACTGGACCCACCGAGGAGATGCAGAGGATAAAAGGCAATGGTTGACCAGAAGGAGGGAAATGCTTCATGACACTGAAGAAGAACAAACATGATGAAATTAAGAAAGGGTAAGAGTGCACACCAGTCTAATTAGCATTTCTTCCTAGTAGCTTGGGAAATGTCAGCCACCAGTTGGTGGCAAAATAAAGATGTAATGTGAGTAATAATGAATTAAATTGTGGCTATTTGCATTGAAATGTTGAGATAATGATCTGAAATTACTATTGTAAATATTCCCCTTGACAGTTGAAAATTGGACTTAAAGCTAATAGTACTTTAGATGAACTTTAAGCCATGAAATCACTTTTAATGTTTTACACTCCTTTTGGCTATGACAGTGCGCTTCAGAAAGTTAATTTACCTCTGTTTTGTTCAAGCTGTTTGGTAATTGATGCATACATCATGGAGGTTTTAATGAACAACTACAGGGACTATTTACCCTATTCACTAAGTATAACTGAAACACTTGATTACTACTCCTGAGCGGAATAAACCAATAGTCAAGCACAACAAATATTTTTGGCTGGGGACTGGAGAAGAAGAGCTCAATGAGGATCTGTTTAAACGCAAAGAAAAAGGCAACATTTTCAGAAAATGCTTGAACATTTCAGATACATTTTCTTGCATTAGCTGCAATTTATAGTTTTGCTGTTAGCATTACAAATCGCTTAGGGAGAATTTATGTCTTTATGTCTACAAACTAGTACTGTCAGAGTAAGGTTAGCCCGACAAAATGGAAAAGCAGTGGATATCTTCACAACATCTGCTGTGCAAATAGCTTTCCAGTAATAGTGCATTTAAAATGAGGATTTATTTCCAGACTATAGAGTCTAATTACATTGTAACATTATGTTTGCCATAAGGCATGTTTTTATTTAAAGACAGATGATGTAAAAGCTTTAACATTACATAGAATTGCATCATGATCACAAAGTGATTTTGCACAATTTTAAGGAATGCTAAAGATTTTTAAAGAACAATAAGGCTCCTAAGCATCTAAATTGAGTTCTTAGATCCCTTTGATGGCTCTTGCTTTCAGAGTGTACTCACTACCTAGATGTGTCCTGCATGGGGTAGTGGAAAATGAATGAACTTCAAACAATCAAAGTTCTTCAGCTGTAATGTACAGGGCTGGTGAGATTCAGATTACCAAATACATATTCAATGTAACAATCCTCCAAATACATACAAAGAATCAAAACTGCCTTTTTGACCTGCTCCAAGAGACTGTTCTAGCCTAAATCCTGTCTCTTTCTAGCTGCCACTAGTTGCAGCTCTTCATCAGCTTTCAAAAGATGGGTCTGTAGACCCCAATCTCAGTCTCCTGAGACCAAACAGTTGTTTGTTTTCATGTACTGACTAGCATCAAATTACTGAGCCAAACTACCTTCCCTTACTTATATGGATCAGTCACTCTGTTGATCATCCTGCCTTCAGTTATTAGAAATACATGTTACATATGAAAAATAAAAGCCAGACACTGTTACTACTTTAAACAGTTATATGAAGAAAAACAGACCTGTAGTCTGACTATATGCAGCTTACAGTACTTCAGGTATTAATTGTTAGCTCTTTTTCTAGATCTGTACAGCTTCTGCACAGTGTTCTTAACTAGGTTACCAGGGACCAGTCAAAAAATAGACTCTATTGAATCATCTTGCATTTCACATATGCCATCTTATATTTAGGGATGTAACTAAGCAGAAATACTTTTAATGTATTTTTCAAGCATTATCCCACCGCAGGAACAGTCAAGTTTTTTTCCCCAGTTTTCCTAAGATTTCATGAGAAATTAGGGTGGAGAAGATTCAGCCTGGGACCAACCTGCCCTGATACTCTCCTGTACTTCTAGCTCCTGTTTGTCATCTCAGTTGCTCCATCTACACTCATCCACATCATGGAGAAACATAGAAAAGACATGTCAAGTAGCTGCATATCTACTTACAGCTTTGATGCAGAGAGTGAAACACTTATGTGACAGACTTGCTAAAGATCTGACTTTTGTCAGCTCTGTGTTTATATTAATATATTTGATAAGGAAAAAAAAATATGTTAAATGCTATAAATGTGAATACAGGTTTGATCATACACTCTTAAAAGCTCTTGCCTTTCCCAGTTTCCCTCTTACCTTAGTATTAACAGCTTTGGACATTTGACTGTCTTGATTTTTAATGGTGGAGGGACAATGGGAGTGCAGGGGGGGGAGGAAAGAAGGTTGCTTCTTGCTTACAGTGTTACTATTTAAACAGTTCCAGTTAAGCTTTGAAAAGCACCTTCCTTTCCAGTCAATAAAATGGCTGCAGGCCAAGTTCCCATCTGTGCTTAACTTGTATTTGCTAGCTGGAGACAATTTTCTCCTAGGTCTGTTTAAAAAGAAACCAGTGTAGCACGATAGCACTCTGCTAGCATGTGTGTAAATTACAAGTTTGGTACCCTATAGTATCTCAAAAGTTTCACTCACACCAATGTAATGTATTCCATATTCTAATTTTGCCCAAAAGCATGATGTAAAGCCTTAGCTGTAAAAGTAAGGATACTTAGTGAATGATTGCAGTGCAACACAGGTAAGTGCAAAACATTCCAAAGAACACAGTGCTGTCAGAAGAGATAAAAGAACAAAGTTTTTCATGAAACTGAACATACTTTCTTCACCCCTGTCCTGCTTCATTCCTAAATACATGCTCCAGCTAAATGAACTGATGGCTTATTTTCTAAGTCTCCTCCTTTCTCTTTATGAAGGAATACCAAACATTTCAACAAAACATTCTGAAAATTTCCACATTACTGTACTACTGTTCTGAGGCCTGTTCTTACTGTACAAAGATACACCATCCCACAAGGGCCACTCCCCTGCGCAGCTAACAAAAGACTCTGAAACAGGAGCCATTTTAATCTACAGACAAAGCCTCAGCTTTCAGGTGCCTTGATCCCAAAGCTTTAAGTCCTGACACTTGAGCAATGTGGCTGAGGAAACAGAGAAGCTTCCTTACTCAGTACACAAGCAGACAGCTCTCAAGCTATTGTAAATGTCTCAGGTTGCACCAGGAGAGGTTTAGATCAGATATTAGGAAAAATTTCTTCACCCAAAGGGTTGTCAAGCCTTGCAATGGGCCACCCAGGCAAGTGACACTCACATCCCTAGAGGTAAAAACATGTAGATGTAGCACTTCAGGACATGGTTTAACGGTGGACTTGGCAGTGTTAGGTTAACAGTTGGATCTTAAAGGTTGTTTCCAACCTAAATGACTATGTGATTCATTCTGTCATGCTTCTCCAATAGACGTTGTACCTCAGTGGAAAAGTATAATAATTTCACCAAATCTCTACTTGGAGAAGTATCACCAAGTCATACTAAAATTTTGAAAAATAAAAAAAATTGTTTGTCTGATACTGAAAAACGCCTCCTCTGTTCTCTTTCCTTCCTCACCCGCTTGTGCATATTACCACAAACAAAACAGCCAAATTAATGTATGATCTTTGCTTCACCTATAGGTCCTGTTCCTTTCTCTCAAGAAAGTCATCTCTGAGGAGGGCGAAGAACAACTTCACTAATTGGTAGCGAAAGTGAAACCAGAAAAAGGAGAGAGTTTGGGGTGACATCACTGCACAGCAGACCTGAAAGACACAGAAAGCTGTTCACAAGTGAATGCCACAGTATGTCTGCAGCAAAGCATACAGCAACAACATAAGAAACAAAGCAGAACAAGAGATGACAAGGAGAGGTTGCTGGGACATTTTGGAAGGCTGAAGACAGGTTGCCTGAAAGGCTGACCTATTCGATATATAGGTCAGGCTGCCATATGTAATGAGCTGTTGCATTATGTTGTAAAACTGCTGCAAGAAACCACTGCTATAGCTTTATCTCTTTCCTATTAGGAGTAAAGGTCAGAAACAAGCTCCTTCTGTTGCTCTTGGCTGTTCAGAGTGAAGGCCATGGAAGGAACCCATTAGAGAATAAAAGTGAATTGCTCCAGGCTCGTAAGTTGCATTGCTAGTGGGGAGGCATACTGCTAATAAAAATGGTCTGGTAGTAAATCATTTAATTTCTTGGCTGCTCCTACCCTCATTTTCAGACGGAAGTTGATGTTTTAAGAGCTTTAAAATTCAGCTCTGATCAGGAAATGAATTTAGTTGTTTGAAAAGCAGCTGTTTGAAACAGCTTTGTTCTTTCTTTAGCCTCAGTGGAGCTTGAAATCAGCTGCTGATAGAGAGATACAAGTGTACAATCCCCCGGTTTTGGGGGTTGGATTTTTTTCTTTAAAATAAATTACAATGAAATGTCCTTTCTCATTAGCATGCTGTTTCATCAGCCTTGCTAGTGCTTGCTAAAGGAAGACTGCCTATAGGTCTGTTAACTGATCTGAGCCTGGGAAAACAGGTTCTACCTGTGCTGCTCTCCTGAGTGATTTTAAGAAAACACTCCATTCTCCTGTACTCGTGTGCCTGGTCCTGTAAAGAGCTGGTGGCTCTTCATAGAAGAGACAGCTTACATCCAATTTTTCCTATTTTATGCAAATTTATGTAAAAACAAATGTGTCTAATATCAGGTACTGTTATTAGAGAATATAAATATCATAATAAAAGGTAATTCTTACATTTTGGTTCCCAAATACTATGCTATGCTAATGGAAGGGCAGGGCTTGGACCATTATAAATTATTATAAACTCTAGGCATATTAAAATTTAAAGTTGTCTTTTCTCTTACCTTCTCTTAGAGACTTCCTTTTATACTTATATATTAATCTGTCCTATCTTGGAACTGCGGGATAACAGACTGCTCAAACACTCTCTGTAATCATCCTTGCTGCTACACTGCTCCACCTTCAAGCTGGTAACTAGTTTGCTGGATTAAGAATCTGAAATTAAATAAATACTTCTTAGTTGTACTTGCTGTAACTTTATGATAGTCTAAAGTGATGCATTATTACTGTATCAGAATGTCACTTTCAAATATTCATGGAACTGCATTTTTTTGGAGGTCTTGTCCGATAACTGAGATTGATAGATTTTAACAGTCTTCCTTATCGATCTTGTACTTTGCACCAGCCTAGTTTATTGACCAATTTCATTTTAAAGGAGCTCAGGTACTCTATAAAATTAAGGTAAATTAGTACATTTCTTGCACTTCATAATATCTTCAGAGGCCAAACACTGACATAAAGGGTGCTACCAAGATGATTACTTTCTATATGAGAGAGTTTAGGTAATGTGTAAAGGTTTTAATGAGCTGTACTTAATAGGACCCTCTGCATCTTAATATAAGACTCTGAAAAGCAGACTATATTAAGAAAAAGAAAGCTTAAATAAACATATAAAAATAGTTTCTTAGATTTTCTTCATGGCACAGTTTAAGATACTTGCTACCGACTTCATCACAAAAACAGATTTGTGTGACTAAAGAAGATCACTTATGCACTTCAGCACAGGCATCCCACAGCTAACCTATTTTCCCAAAGTGACATAAAAAATAAGTAAAAAGAAATCAAGCAGTTTCATGACACCATGCAGAGGAACAAGTGCTTCTGATATGTTTAACAAAATTAATTAGAATGAGACTGGCAAAAATTTGCTGCTTAAGAACTGATTCTTAAGTTTGCAAAGTATACGGAGCTTTTCTTACTTTTCATACTTGCGTAGGTATTTCCTGTTTTGGTGTTTCCAGAAAACATTAATATCAGCACTAACAGTGGGTGGCAGAAAATGGAAGAATCTCACCTAAGTCATTCCACACATCTTTTTGTTCATGTCTAGCATTCTATTAGGTGTCAGAAATAATACTTTAAATATAATCAAAAGAAGGTAGTTATTGGTCCTGAAAAGTAGAGAATTGGGTCATTCTTTACTTTTGTTAAAAACAGAATGTGATTAAAAAGGTTGTAGGTTTCTCTGAGAAACTGTTACATTTTTCAGAAAAGTCTGAACAGATAAAGAAAAAAGGAACAACAGGAAAAAGATAAAAAAAGGCATTTAAAAGATATTTAAACTCTAATTTATGAAACCAATGGAAAGACTTTTCAATTCCAACTTTGTCTTAGGCTTTGGTTTGGATCAAAGTATGTTCCAGTCTTATAGTACCTGACTTTGAAACAGAGTTGTGAGATTCTATTTCCAGCTCTCCTACTTGGCTCTGCATTTTCAAACACAATGTTTCCATTTCTGTGCTTAGATTTCCTTCCTACTTTACCAATAATGCAAACAATTCGCAAAGTATCTATGAATACAAAAATACGTGACTTACAGTACTTACGGTATTGGGACAGTTATACACTGCAACAGGCTTGCCATTTTTAATTTCTTGGCCCAACCTAGAGACACACAACTGCTGGAGTAGTGTCTCAGTTATTTAAACAAGTAACGTACAAGTCACCTATTTTGTGTGATATCAAATGATAAAGAATGATAGATTCAGAATTTCAGCCTCAGATAATTATAGACTCTGCAGTCAGCCTCCAGTAAGCTGTTGATAGGTATATACAATCCTGCAACTGTTCAGAACTGTGCCTGTACGCTTTGTAATAACTGTTTTGGCTGTTGGTATTCAGATTTTCCTTCAGAACACATTATTATAGAAAACCAAATAAGCAGCTAACTATTTTAGCAACTCCTTCTTTGCACTTTAAACAATAAACATTTTTTTCTATTATTGCAGATGTACCTTGGCTTTTTGGGATATACAATATAAGTACACAAACTCTGTTATCTTCCACGTACTCATGATTAAAGCTTCCAAGCAGATGGTAAAGTACAAATACTACTACAAATAATACACAGCACTTCTTTTGATTTCAAATAGCTGCTCAAACACACAACTAAGGTGCTTAATAAGTTATAGCTTATTTTCTTTCCAAGTGATAAGCTCTTAACAGTACTTCACAGAAGTGCTGTGAATTTCTGAGACCTCTGAAAAAAACAGTGCTTTTGAAAATTAAATGTAGAGTAACATTAATAAAGTAAGCCTTTCCCACATTTCTTTCCTTGCACTCTTCCAATAGGAAGTCAGAGAAGACAAGATCAACACCCATCAAGTCCAATACTGTATTTCTACTGTGCTCCTTCCTGGTTGTTCATTTAAAATTTCAGACCCTTTGAACTTCATTCATCTTCCTTTTTCAAATCTTGCTCCCCTTTCCTATACAACTCATTTTCAGCTTCTGTGTCCCTATCTTCTTCCAGAAGGCTGACACTTTTTCCTTTACAACAGCCGAAACTCGGTAGTATCCAGTAAGAACCACAGTGGGTTTCAAAGAGGGGACACACACTAACTAATCATGTCTAGATCTATCCTTCAGGCACCAATTATCAGCAGTTAGTGGGCTTCCTATAAAGCCTCATTCAGAGGCTCTACAGCCCTGGACCTTTCCTATACGAAACTGTCTAACCCTCATTTATACTCTCTGCCTCCACAACAACCTGCAATGAATTTCACAGTTTCAGTATCGCTAAGCAAATGTACGGTTGATAAACATAGACTTATTACATATTTTCTGCGATTTCTATACTTCTCACAGTTTAGGAATGTGTCCTTAAATGCTTATGGGATATGCACATTAGCTTGACTTTATAATTTAAGACACGCAAATTGGTCTTTATACCAATGTAAAATCCATTAAGTCAATGGAGTTTCACATGGAGGTATGGTCTGCCCACACAGATTGAATTACAGGTTGAGGGCTACAATTGTAGCAAACAACACATAATTACTAGAATGACACTTTCTTTGTTACCTCTGAACACTGAGAATATTTCCTATACTAAAAAGGATAATATTCACCAGGATAGTACACTTCCTTTACAAAAAACAAAGTGAAAAGCTACAAGAAGCCATAGCTTATTTTTAATACTTCCATTTGTCATGGAAGTCAAAACTTCAAATTAGTAAAATAAGATAAAAAAATGTATATGAAACTTCAGTAATGTCTGGTAGTTGCATTGTGCAGTTGTACCCATCAAAAGCCATCCTGACAGCTTTTTCATAATAAGTTAAAGTATAATTATTTGTTTATATCTGGAAGTTCTAAGAATTCTGTGTACATATTTCATTTCACTGTATCACAAAAGAATAATTTATTGCAACTACCTAACAAAAAGCTCCCAAACCTGACTGTTGCAATTCCTCACTCATTTCCGTCAGAATGTTGTTTTTTTTTTTACATTGTTGTAAGATTCCATCTCTCCAGCCTTGTGCTGTAAACTTCTAGACTGTAACAAACCTCAACCTCAAAAATGTCAAACAATGAAAAATGGAAATCACCATAGAGTAAGCTGGTCTCAGAGCTCCTCTGAGCCTCACTCACTCTGGCTCCTGGGTCACTGCCTGAGCTGAACACGCAAGCTTACCACTACTGCTGTTGTTGACTCTGTGCTACGCTAACACAATGAATTTAACAGGAAAAAAAGCACCCACCCAATCTTCTCTACTCTTTTTCTCCTGCTTTCTTAACAAGAACATAGTACAGGAGATGGAAATGTCCAAAAATTATTACACTTTGAATAATGCCCATTTTGAATAACGCTCCACCTTAAGACACAGTAGCTAAGGACTTCAGTAAAAAAACAAGAGTTTCAAAGAATGTACCCGTGCATTAGAAAGTCTACAGCACTGATCTGGGAACGTTATTGTATATTATTCTTTTTAATTTAAGGATTAAAATGACTATAAGCCAGATGAGCAGATGGTCAGTGTCTCTAGACTTGCTATGTTATGACATAAATATAGAAAATTATATATGCCTTAATATTTACTTTGATGGGAAAGGAACTCTAAAAAGGAAAATTTGTTCTGCTATGTCAGCTTCAGCAGCCTAACGAACAGGGTTTTCCCTACAGTCCTACCATAGCCTGGTGGGGCAGGCAGCAAATAAGGAAAATATTTTCTTCTCAGACAAGCTGACTCTAGAAGAGAGGAGACAGGATCAACACTTAGGAAACTGTAAAACAAGGAGTCAAAAGCAGCTTTTCAAAAGAACCTCCGTATTTTCTCAATGATCTTTCAAAATCCATGCGGCCTTAGTGTCTGTCCCAACACTGACACAGACATTGACACAGGAGATGAAGGTATGGAGGAAACCAATGTGCTAGAGATACAGACAAACAGAACAAAATTATTGTATCAGGCACTCTAATATTACATTGAGCTATTGTCTAGCAGACCAAAGAGGAGTTTGACTTTTTTTCCATGCTAGATTGTGGAGTATATTTGCTCTGGTAACCCTAAGACAAGTTCGAGTGCTTCGTTAGAGGCATATTCCTTTAAAAAAGCCCCAATTTAGTTCAGCTCCATTTTCCAGCAGATCTTACTCTAACAAGCAGTAAGACCAGACACTTTGCTGGTCTAAGTGACATTGTTTCAGAGAAGTTAAGAGAACTGAAAGATTTAAGACCCCAGCTGAGGTGTTGGCTGCACACATGAAGTTATCATTAAATTACAGGAAGACAAAGCACTGGTTGTTTGGATGGATTGCTGCTTGTTCCTTATGGCTGCATGAGTGCATTTGCACACTTTCTAACACAAGTTTAGCTTGGTCAGAACAACACTTAACATGATTTCAGTGTGCACAGTTATACGTTACAGATCAATGTGTCCTGCTGTACAACAAGCAGCTCTAACTCAGTGATGGTACAGGAACAACTAATTCTGACGTGCAAGGTTTTCTCACAGTGTGTGTGGTCTTTTAAATTATGGATAGTGATTTGAAGAATACAAAGCCATGAATAAGAGCACAGCTGTTTCAGTTGCTTTTTTACAGTCAAAAAAGACAAACAAATTATATGTCTTAAGTGACAGTCTAAACAGTAATTTACCTTCCTCAAACCTAAGGTTTTCAAAAATATTAAACAACAACAATTTTTATATCATTCTCTGAAATCAAAGAACAATGAAAGTACCTGGAACCCTGCTGATTAAGAATACTTATTTCCCAGAACAAAAAAAAAAAAAAAAAAAAACAAACCAACAAAAAAACAACAAAAAACTACAATTTAAATCAGGTTGTGTTTTTAATAATGCTCATGTGTGAATTTCATTATCATAATCTAGCTTCAGACATTCTGCAGACCAGCTGATGTCCTCAGTGATGCATGCAATCAGAAATACACCAGCATCATGGCAGGCACGATAGCACAATGCAAACATATATCCAATTGATACAAGTTGTGTGATTAAAACCATCATCATATAAAACAATTATCAGGAGTTTACTTTTAATTTATTTTTTAACCAGCTTTATTTTAATCAGAAAATTGTATCTAGCAAAGCTCATTACATGACATCTATAAGGAAAAATAAAAAACCCTACTACAATGTTAGTAGTTTTTATGTAAAGTTTAGAGTTAGTTTACAGCCAATAAGCAAGTTATAAGCAGAGAAACCTGAAAAATACTATATATGATACAATCCAGTCATTTATTTAAGAACATGTCAAGGTATTATTTTCAGTAATACTCTAGTAATATGTTTACAGCACGAAAATCCATCTGGTGAAATCAAAACATTATCATCATCATCATCATGACTGTAGTAACCTGCATAATATAAAGACTGTCAAAGACATAGACTAGCAGCTTTTGCACTCTTTAACTCTAATTGCCTTTCAGGGCCAATACCTCTGTATTACTTTTCACCTAATCTCTGTAAGACTAGAGATAAACTAGCTGGCTTTCATAAAACATCTTAATGAGCAGGTGGTAGTCTAGAGAGACAAATGGGAAAAAAGACCCAGTTTAGAGCAGGGAGCTGAAGCGAAAGTCTCCCTTTTCCCAAGAAAATTCAGGTAACTCCAGGTGTCACTTGGCTTCACCTGGCACTGGTGGTAGTAGGACTTACCGAAAAGTATGAACGGATTAAGTACTACTCTGATACTCAAGTTAAAATTAAACGCTTTGTGTAGATTTTCATGGAAATGCGAAAAGAAATTTTTACGGAAATGCACATAGAAATTCTTTCCCAAAGCAGCTAAACTCACCAAAGAATGATGCATCGAATATAAGCTGTTTATGAGTCTGCAGATACTATTGTTGCTATCTACCCACTTTAACTACTAGACTGGTAACTGTCTTTCATCTAAACATCGCATTGTTTGTGATAGATACACTTCTAGGACTGAGCTTTTAATTAATAACTATGACCACTTCCCAGAACTGCTGCAGGAGTCATCACTCTGGTGGAGAACCTAAAGGATGGACATATCTATGCAGCTGAGAGAGAACTACCCAAAACTAGGAAACACCAGGCAGCAAATAAGGTCACAGTTATAAGACACAACACTAACAACAGCTGATAACTAACCTCTGCATGTTAGTTATGAAGCTGGTGTTGGGTTAAGACTGTGCACATGATCAACTACGGCTCAGCTCTAAGCAATACCTTGCCAAACTATATAATTGATCACTTCTAATCACGTGACAAGAACCTAATGTGTCAAGGGAACTATATTGCAATGCAAATTATTTTTCGCCATCTGTTTATTGCATAAATATTTTTACTCCCTCCATTAGTTACCATCTGCAGGATGATGCCAGCCAGTTTATAAAACTTTACGTCAAAAAGAAAACAGTGCAATAGAGCCAATTCACTATCACTAACTTCTCTGCAATATTCATACAGAATTAATGACAAATACTCTATTACAGAGACACAATTCTATCAGTTCCTAAATGTAATCAATTGGAAAGGGAATTAGAATTTCTTATTTAGTAATTCAGATGTCTAAATTATCAAATTCAGACATACTGTTAAGCACGAGTCAGTTTCACACAAGTTTCCTACTACATCCAGTTGTAATAAATGAATAGTGTTATTTACATATTTAAATAATTACTTAAAAAAACTGAAGGAAGGAAAAAAGTGTGACATCATAGAACTGCTAAAAATTATTTGCTTGCCGTTAACATGGCTAAAATAATAATAATATACCAGAGTTACATGTAACTTCATGTATTTCAAAATGTTGATTCAGAAGCTGACCTTGAGTAGGCAAATTATCTGGACTTACTGCTTATTCTTTTAGTGAATTTTTTCCCAGAGCTATTAGCTAACTAACATTTTTATTTCACTGATATTAAAGACATGCTTATTTATGCCTGAAATATTTTTATAATTAAAACATTGAAGTTTTAATATTTTGGTCATACCAGATTTACCATTTTGTTCAACCCAACATGTTCTATGTTTTCTTTGGTAGGAAATACTGAAAAAATGTTCTTCTTCAGAACAGAAAGTTCTAATCTACTAATCTCCTCATGCAGATACCAACATTATTGTTACACAAGGTTTAAGACAGAGATTTATGTAAATGGCTCATAATAAAGATGAGGAATCTACAGGCATCAGGAACATAACCTTACCAGTATTACAGCAGCATCAAAAAATTATTAAAAGACATGATATGTATCTGTGAGAGACAGTCAGGCAAGTATCTGCCAGTTCCCTAACACCAAGTTGTGAATCACATGTAGAAATTCCCCACTCCAACACCTGGCTCTGGATCTTTACCTTCATCGCATGTGTGTGCATATATATACATTTTTTTATTTTTTTACAAAACCAGAAATACTGTTTTTAAAGAATCACTAAGAAATCGAAATAGAGAACTGATACCTGTTGATAGGTAACGCAAATACATAAACTGTATTTAAACTTTGGCCAAAGAGCAAAGAACTTGCAGATAAACACTAAATGACTAGGGATCTTCACAACTAAGTCTAGAGTTGAAGTATTTGAAGTACTATCATGTTGCCATATTTACCACAACGCTACCTGTAACAGTTACACCCATTTCACAAGTCAACAGTCACATGAAAACAGCAAGCAGATTTACAGGTCTAAAAGGGTCACACTGGTTCTCAGAATACCTAGTCTGCCTTTTGCCACTGCCAGACCCAACTCCCACAAAAAACAAAACAGAATGAGAAAGGTGAGGGTGACTGTTTTGTGCTGCTGACATCTGGTTTTACTATTCTTAACCTGCATTTTAAATGAGAAAGATGAGGCTGTAAAAGAAGTTTCAGTGCATAGCACCCGGAGAGTACAAAATATTGAAGTACAAGTGACTAAAGGCAACAAACACTGAAATGATAAATACACCTCCACATCTCATAGAAGCTCATTAACCAGAGAGTTGAATGCTGGAAAGTCCTTCTCACATTCTCTGTAGGTCATGAATTGAAAGGTGATTGGATAATGAGGGAAAATGCAAAATCAAGTTAAAAGAAATAAGGAAAACTGGACTTCAGAGGGACTGAGAAACAGACGTTTTGCAGTAGAAGGAAAAAAAGTGTCAATTTAATGTACAGTAGCAATTAGTGTTGTTCGTAATGAAGAAATACATCATATCTGAAATCTGAATCAAAACCAGCACTTAACCATCTCTGTAAGTTCAAGTTGAATTAAGACTTGCAATTTCATTGGGACATTAAAACAAACAAAAAAAAAAAGAAATAAAAAGAAAGAAACCAGAGTAAGGCCACAAAGAAATTTTTTTTTTTAACTCTTTTCCTCCTAGCCACCTTTTTCTTCCCTATACTGCTGGAATACTTATTGCATTGAATACACCAAAATTCAACATCCCCTTAGAGTAGCAAGATGCACCTTAAATTTCACATTCTTGAAGATGTCAAGGTAAGTCCATGAAAACATATTTCCTATGAATGACTTCATAGACAAAGATTAGTCATACCAAAGCACTACTACATAAAAAAGACAAAAAAATTCAGGCATAGATATACAGGCTGTTTCTTCAGGTAAATTCATTCTACTCTATAATACGACTACTAAGCGGCCAAAACCACTCTTGCTATTTTCTTCAAAAAGCAGAGACAAGACTCCAGCCACTACTGGCATTCTGTTTAACATGGTTAATGAAAAAAAAAAAAAAAAGACTGTGGCTTTAAAAAAAAAAGCATACTTTCTCCCTCCCACTTGGAAACATTAACTTGTTCCTCCTTAATCTCTTCAAGCCCCTTTTTGCATAACCAACTTATTCTAAAAAATACTAATTAGTTAAGGTTTTTGACAATATTATATATGTAGAGTTCTCCTCTTTGCAATTTTTTCTGCAAGTCCTCCATTTAGTAAAGAAATCAATTTTTAACAGCTTGTATTTTACCATTACATTAATTCCTAAATTTCAACTTGCCTTACTGGAACTTTCTGCCGGAAAATAATAGCTTAACTCACAAACAAACAACTCCTCAAGCAAGTTCTATGTTGGGGTGGAGGAGTATTTTATTTTAACTTATTTCTATTTGTTATTGAAACTATTTCTCCACATTAAACCTACTTTTGAGAGAATCATATTAAGAAGGGATAGAGGATTGCAATAATGTTATTCTTCTGGGCTTGGAAGGCTACTTAAATCTTTTTTACAACATGATATAGGTCAAATTGAATTGGATAGTGTGTAGGGGGATTACCACGTGGTATCCACACATCATCCCATTAATCACACTCTAACCTTTCAAGCTGTTCAGCACCCTCTCCTCACATGTTATAGACAGATTTTGCAGTGGAGCAAAGGATAAGGAACCAGATGGAACCTGGTGGTTTCTGCTTTTTCACTACCCAGTGATTTTATCTCCTCCTCAACTGTTTTCATGCTTTCAAAGATGGCAATTGTACCTCTCAAAAACTGTTTATACAGAAAGCTTTTAGGAGGTCCAATTTATTAGGCCTGGATCCATTAAACATTAAGCTCTTCGCCCTGAAACTTGAATTGAGAACCTCATATTAGGCAGCCTCTACCCTTGTTGTCTCTGTTTGGCATAGAAAGAACTTGGAAATTTATTCTTCTACAAAAAAAAAAAATGCTATTACAATGAGTGGGAGAGCTGCTCTGAGCTAATGAGTACAAAGCTGGAACCTGAGTCAGCCAAAGCTGCACCTTCCCTGAAACTGATCTACCAGGCTCTCTACAGTTGTATTTTTAAAACTTCAGAAATAAATTCAGGAAAGCAACAACAAACCCAAACCTCCTCAAAACTCTTTACTAAAGCATTAAATAAAAAGCTATGAAACTAAACTTTCACCCACACGCCTATAAAGAGCAGTTTTGCTGAGATTTTTTTTTGTTGTTTTTTTCCCCCACTGTGCTTTTGAGCAGCTTCCTGAGGGGGACAGAGAATCCCCTCAGGGGTGCAGGAGACACTTCCCTCCCACCCTCTAAACCCTTGAGGCTGCTCCCTACCTCAAACAACCAGCCTACCTGCTCGCCTGTGCCCGCTTCCACTATTTCAAGAGACCCTTCTCTTCCCCCTAGCCTCACCCTCCTCAGCAAATCACAAGAAAACAGCCATACCAACCATAAGCAGGCATTTCGATGCTTCAGCCAGCTAATACAGCCACAAACCTCACCACACCCAACATCTCCTACCTTGAAAGCAACCCCTCGAGCCACCTTTTAAAAAAAAAAAAAAACAGAAAGCCGCCGACGTCAGTCTTTTCCTTTAAAGTCCTAGGGACGTCCTCACTACCCCTCCTCACAAAATGGCGGTGCCCTGTAGCACGCCGTAAAGCGACCGCGTGCGCCTTCCCGCCCATTGCCTGAGGTGGCTCCCAGCCGCCATTTCCCGCAGCCGCCATTTCCTCTCAGGCTGCTGGGCGGTGCGCGTTTTCTCGTTCCTCCTGAAAAAAGCAAGCAAAATTTGCAGTGTTGAAAAGTGGAAATACGGTGGGGAGAGAAGTGAGTAGAGCTTCCACATTTCATCTAGCGGTTACTGTGCATAGTTCTAGATTCCAGCCAGTTTCCTTTTTGAAGAGTGTTTCCTACTGGATTGTATAGTCTGGAATTCTCTTTCTTCTTTGTAGTATGTTTAGTTGTTTTTGGCAGAATTACTCAGCTTTTTTGAACAAATAGAAAAGTGCATCTGAAGTGGGCTCCTATCCTCAGAGATGGCTATTTGTAGATTTGAGAAAGCTTCATGATATATAACACTTCCTACAACAATATCAGTTAATTGAGTCTCATGAATGTCTTATTTCTAATTTGTGCTCAAATGTGGGTTCAAGGTAAATGCTGTTTTGCTCAGTTGTGTCCAGACTTAGTCCAGATTAAGGTGTAACTTCAAGCTTGAAATAAAGACATAGAAATTCTGGAACATATTCCTTGCTAGGGTTAGCTGAGCAAGCTTTCAAGGTCACAAGTTTAGACTCATGGGAAATGTAGGTGCTTGAGTCCCATTTACAACTCTACTTTTTTTTTTTTTTTTTTAATCTGCCCCTAAGGCCCCTTACTACAACAAGAGACTTAAAATTCCTTGGGTGACACTGTTCATTTTGATTGCAACCTCCCCTTAGAGAGAACTGAGAAGAATTTTCCTTGTGGAAGAGAAATGTGAACTGTGAAACAAAATGGGCAGCCAGCTTTTTAATTTAAGCATAAGTAATACTAAAGTGCTAAGTAGGGTTTGATTAATAAGAAACAGATTCAACCAATTATAAGACATGGAGTAAATGTTTTTTCACTGATTCCCTCAACCAGCTTGCTCCTGGTGATTAATTGTAATAGCATTTTACATGTAGATAGATTTAAGCACGTGCATAATCTTATGAAAGATTAGGGTCTAAATCATGTGCAGAGGTCAAATTACTGTTCAGACTAATGACTCCCTATGTATTTGTTCAACTCCAGTTTATTGTGCCACGGCATCTAATGATGAGGCCCTAAATCTGTACGCTAACAACAAAAGTAAAGATTTTGAACAGAAACCTGTAGGAAGTAGCATTTGTAGAGCTGCTGTGGACAGTCCTTTTTTATTTAAATAGATGGGTCAGTGACCTCCATCATCCTTGTATCTGTGCTCAGTGCTCCACTGTGCAGCACAGTGCCTTGATTGAGAAGAGCTATTAGAAAACTCAGCCAGCTGAAAAATCTGACCTGCTGAACACTCTTAGGTACTTTATAATCAAATAAATGATCACATATATTCTCTGCTGACAGTTTATGGCTGTGATTGCAGAACTGCTGAGTATTGTTAATGTCCCCACAGTTCTGTAATGAATTGTTTCTTCAGTTTCTGATTTACCTTCTTTAAGAAGTTTGTTTTACTTTAATACTTTTCATGACTGTAATCAACAGTACTCCAAATTTCTCCCATAATGTTTTCACAGACTTCCCTTGATAAGCTTGGTTTTAGTGTTTGTAGCTCATGTGTTGTATTTGGGACTTCTGTTGTTGGTATTTTTTCTTTTTTTTTTTTTTAATTCTGGATTGCTATAGAAGAGTTCAGAGTTCATCTTTAAATTCATGTAGGGGTTCTCAAATGTATATGAATCTAAAATGAGGTAATAATAATGTATGTTTTCCTTTAATTCTTACTTAAATATTGATTGCTTTTCTGTTCCTTTATTTGGTAACAATATTTCAAAAAGCAAATAATTCTCAGAACCATTAATCCACTTCACCTTGGTGCCCCTCCTTTTGAGGTAGGAAAACTAGTCTGTTTGAAACAGGTTTGCTGTTACCCTTTGTGATCTTACCCTCGCAATATTATAGCAGACAAAAAAGTCACAAGTTATACTGTGGTGGAGCTAAAATGGCAATGTTAGCTACTTAAACAAGATGTGCTAGAATTAAGAATGAAGCTGAGCTATACCTTTGAGCTTTGCTTACCTTTAGCTTTACTTTTGATGCAACTAGGATAAGCAGAAAGACTTGCTTTAAAAGGCAATCATTTGGCTTCTATAGAGCAAAATTATTAAAGGTATATTAAAAACTGTATTCTTTTCTTGTTGTACATTATGATTTACCACTGGAAGGAGCTAGAGTAATGATGTTGAATTACTGAAGAAACCAGCATAGGGTCAGCAAAATGGTTAAATAATCTGTGAGAAAAGGAAAAAAGGAATCAGTCTTACCTGAGAGAAAGAAAAGGGAGTCAGTTATTTTCTGAGATGCAGAGAACTGTGGTTCTGATTTAGAAGCTCTTATGTATGAAAAATGGGTCGTGTGAAAAGCAAGTATGATAATTTTAAAATGGAAATTATTTTCTTCTGTTAAAAAATAAATTATGTGGGTGGAAACAAGAGGGAAGTTAGCAGAAAGAAAAAGCCACTCAGATAAAACAGATTGTCTCGCTTGGTAAGGCTACAAGGTCATATGCAGGGATTGTTACCTAAGTAAGAAAGTGACTCAGTTTATTAAGCAGATTTTTCTAGTTTGTTTCTTTAAAACTCGTTGTTTTCATAGTGATGATGAAAATTGATCAATAACTTAAGAGGAATAGAAGATCTCTTCTCTTCTCTTCTCTTCTCTTCTCTTCTCTTCTCTTCTCTTCTCTTCTCTTCTCTTCTCTTCTCTTCTCTTCTCTTCTCTTCTCTTCTCTTCTCTTCTCTTCTCTTCTCTTCTCTTCTCTTCTTTCTCTTCGTGTGTCTGTATAATATAACTGAAATTTCATCCTGTTTCAGTGTTACTTGTCTTGGAAACTTTCACGTACTTTGCTTACAAAGTGTGATTTTAATTACTAATCCAGGGGAGGGTCAAATGAGGGTGTGTCTGCAGTAGAGGAAGCTTAGTAGAGTTTTTAATCTGTATATTTGGTTGCAAAGTGCAGGAGATATCAAGTTATTTTAAGCAGAGTAGCTTTGACGTACAACAGCCTGAAAATTCATGATAGAGCGGTAGATTCTGACTAACAGTTACAGCACAGAGGGTAGATTTGTTCTGACAAAATTTACTTAAGTTCAGGCATTTTCCAGAATTCAAGACGTGGAACAGTGGGTGCCACAGCCCAAGTTTAGCGTGAGTACTCAGCAAGTTAGAGCAGAAGCCAGAGATGGGCTGGTCCAAATGTGGGCTGTAGACAGAGCCAAGAGTGGGATAGATGGTGTTCCTAGAGCACAGCATAGACTTGTTCCAGCAACTTTCAGAATTGCTGTCAGAACTCACATAAACTATGCAATTAATGTTATCCCGTGTATGTGTAAAATAATGTGTGTATGTGATTTTACATTAGGATTTAATCATGTAAGCCTTTTCTCATCAGAACGTGGTAGCTGTCATTTCCTTATTATGTCATGACTCAAACACTAAGAGCATACTGAAGCTTGGTAGTTCATCTGATGTCAATTTTCTTCTCATGTTTCTCCATCATAGCAGAGTTCAGGGGAAGTAAGGTGTGTGTGTGGTTTTGTGATGTTTTGTTTTGGGGGTTTTGTCCCCTGAAAATAGTATTACTGTAACCTGACTTTAGTTATAGGTAGGAGAACCATGTAATATCAGGAGCCAAGAAGAGCAAAGATCAGCACATGCTTAATGAGCTCTTTTATGTTTGCTTGTGTCTGTTATTAGGAAGCACAGTTCCTGGCTATCTTTTTGTCTTATAGCATCCTTAGACAAAAGGCGCTGATGAAGAATCAGTCACCCAAACAGATTAGCATCTGTTTTCATTCAAGAGCTAGTGATGAGCAACATACCTCTATCCCATCCTAATGTTCATTATTGATCTTGCTATAGAAGTTGTTTCATGTTGAATGAGAGTGGGTGGTGGGAAGAGTTTTATGCTTTGATGAGGCTAATAGTTACTAAAAGATGAGCACAGCCTAGGTGATACCATATGATTTAATTAAAACATCTTTGTTTCCTTTTCTGAAGAATGGGGCAGTGGGTCTAACCCACAGAATGCAGTCTCCAACTATTTCTTGATTTACTAGTAGGAGATAAATTCTCTAGGCAGAACCTGTTAGTAGTCCCCTGTTTCCTGTTTCATATTGCCGCTTGCAACAGTATCTTTTCAGCCTTACATTCTCTGTAGCTATTTGTGTCCCTACAATGTAACTCGCGGTTTTCCGGTTCTGATTTCATTTACCCACATGCTATACAAAACGACCTCAGAAGGAGAGCAGGAAGGCAGGGCTGTTGCATTTGAAAGCTCTGTTCCCCATCAGCCTGATATATCTGACACCACTGTCTTCTGATTCACTCCCGTTCCCTATATCTTGACAGTTGCTCAAGAACAGCGTTTTGTTTAAGTTGCTCTTTTAAATTAAAGTATTTCAGAGTTGTGACTACTATCCTGTCTTTTAAGAACAAATTCTTGCAACTTGGGATTGCTGTGCTATGGCTGTTGACTAATGCCCCAGGAAAAAAATAATACCACCTCTTATATGTGCTTTGGTGTTTCAGACTGATCCCATTTCTAGCTCTGCAATTTTACTGTGATAGCTAAAAACATTCACCTGGAAAAGCTGCATCCAGCTTACTTTAGACTAGTTTTGGGCATAGGAGGGAGAGTGGGTGGGGAGAGGGTTAAATGGAAATGTATGTCTCTATAAGCCTCTCTTCTGGTGATCTTTAGTAACATTTGTGTCTATTTTCATGAAATAGAAAACTGAAAGCTTTTAGTTGTAATAGTACAAAAAAGAATGTCTGAAAAATGTTGATTCAAAAAGATAACCATTTTAGATTATGGGATTCATCAAAAGACATGTCAGGATATACTGACAACAATATTGACCTGATCACCTCTTCACAATTTATTCTTTTCCCAGTAGGAGTAGCCAGGTGAAAACCCTGCTAGCTCTTCTGTGACTGAATCCTGTGTGGTACATAAAGGCTATACAAATACAAAATCTTAATGTAGTTTTTCTGGGACAGCAAGCTTCCTCAAGGACCATTAATAAGGTTATAGGAACAACTGTTGTTTTTTTTTTCTTTGTCCGAAATAAATAACAAACAAACAAATAGAAAAACTCCACCTTTTTAGATAGCCCCATGCTCAAGTTTTTAAATATTTTGAAAAATCAAAAGTTCACCACCTTCTCTTCCTTCTGTTACTCACTGGTCTGGTGGACTTTTTTCTTAAAATTATTTCCAAAATTCAGGCACTACTTCTAGTAGCTGCTGGTGAGAATGACATTTTCCACAATGAGTCTAGAAATTTAAAATTTATGCAGCCTCATCTGTTAATGAATAAAAAATGCACTGGAGTTTTATTTATATGATAATGCTATTTGATGCAGGGAGAACAATAATTCACTGCTGCATTTTTAAGTGTTCATTCAAATCAAAACAAGTAGTGTTTGTAAGACTGCAGAATTTGAGTTTACAATGAACTTCAATTTCAGTTGAAAGTATTCAATGGTACTACTGTAAGTGTACATTTTATGCCTGGACTTTTCCTCTTGCATGCTGTTTCACAATTCATGCTAGGCTTAACCAACAGAGATGTTACTATGCCGCAGCTGACCTATGTTATCAGCAGTACATACATTTGTTCACAGTAATGTTGAATGTCGAACTTGCTTCACCCATAAAACTTTTGATAAATAGACATGACTAATTCTGTAGACTTCATCCAAAAACTTAACCTGCAGGTAAACATTGTGTGTGCAAAGAATAGTAGAAAACTATTTGAGTATCCAGAGGGGGGGGAAGGTATAGTTAAAGAAAATGAGTAATCCAGCAATAGAAGGTTCTGTACGATTGACTAACTGTACATTTAGCAAGAAACATGAGAACAGAATAACACACCATTTCAAAATTCCTAAGGCAAAGTGAGCCATTCCATTTTCAGGTGCATGTGGGAGAAAAGTATATGAATAATGAATTTGGAATAATATTTTTACCATGAATTATTGAAAATATTAGTGCTGACTACAAATAATCATACACTGTTTCCATTTTCCATTTTCTTTTCCAATTTTGTGTTGCACTTAATATTTTCTGTTGATCGCACTAAAGACATTGTATTGGATGTGTTACACAGCTTACAAGGTTTTATTTATTTATTTATTTATTTTAAGTTGAAATAACATACAAATATTTTAGGAGATGGTTCATTACAACATCAGTTCTTTCTAGTAACGTTCCAGAATGGGAGGTTCTTTCCCCAAAGGAAGTAAAAATAAAAAACATTTGCCAAATCATTTTTCATAAATGCCTAAGCTTAATCACACAGATCATTAGTTTTCTGACTCACCTTTTATGATATTCTTGAAAGCTCTATTGACTCTTCACTAATATATATTAACTGTAGTTAATATATAAGTATATGTTACTACTTAACTACTGCTAAGACTTACTACTCATGCACAATGTGATTTGAAGTTCCCATGAAGGTTTCACAAACCAGACACATATCATACCTTATGTGGAGCACCAGGGGAAAAGTGAGCCACTAGTTATGAGTGAGTAGCTGACCCACCTACTACTTCAATTAAGAGGAAAATCCCAGTTCTATCACCGATAGAATAGATTCCATGATGTTAGTGTCCACAGAAGTTGTGCTGCCTTCTTCAACGGGTTTAGCTTTTGTAGCCTTAATAAAAAGAAGCTTTAAAGGAGTATTCCACAGTGTAAGTATAAAGAACTACCAACTGAACTTTTTATTCATCTACAAGTAAAATGCATATGAATCAGCATATTAAATATCTGATCAATGCCTGCTATAAGGGATTTTTAAATAAGACTAAATCTAAAAGTATGTGCATTCAGAAACTGTTTTGTTGAGGTAAACAAGTGCACTGAAGTTGTAAGGGTTTTGCATACAAGTACCATTCAGAAAACTTTTAAGAATGGAGGAATATTTGTGATAATTTTCCCATTGTAGAGTTTTTAAGTAATGGAAAACATATTAATTCTGCTATAAAGGCTATAATTGGCCTTTCTACTACAAGAAAGTATTTGAAAATCAGCAATAACATGAACCTACTGTCAGGAAAAAAAGCATGCATGTTGCATCAATGAAGTTTCATAAAGCTCTAGGATCCCGTCTTGTTTTATTGAAGACACTTGATTATTTGTATTGAATCAGTAGGTTCATACACTGTAGTTCACGCTGAACAATAAATGAGCAATGTTGTAGTTTAAATGTAACTGAAATTCATTACTGTACCCCTTTGGATACAACACATTGATTAGTATTATTTTTTTTTGTTACAAGTCTTATTGCTTGAGAAACTCTTCTTTTATGAAAACAATCATTCTTGTCCTTAGTATGTCTAAAAGTTATTTTGACCTTGTACTTTAGTGACCTATTTTTATTATTTTATTGAAAATTGAAATGCACAATGATCCATCAGTTACTCAGTCTTGATTTTATATACATGGAGGTCAACGACAGAACCTCCATAACACATTAGGAATGAAATTTGCAGTTTTCTTTTCCACTCAAATGAGTATTGCAAAATTAAATAAATTTACCACTTAAAGTGGTATGGAAAAATGCAATTTTAGTTTGCAGAAAAGAAATTAGAAGTTCCTACAACTGTTTATTACCACTAACATTTACTTTATTGAACAAAAAATGACAGTTATTATTCCTTCCAGTTTGTCTTCTGCATTCAGCCTCCATTCTCTCTGGCTTTAATTTTAAAATGGAGCACAATAGTTGCTCAAATCTAGGAACACCTCAAATCAAATAAATGACTATTGCCGGTGCAGCCACTCAGTCATATAAGCTAAAACTGAACTTGGAGCTGAGTGTCAGTAAAAGTTCTGATTTATGATCTAGAGCAGGACAGTTAATCTCTTCTGATTCTTGGAAAAAAATAAAAATTTTCCTTTACCAGGAAATTATTTTTGGTGATTTATCCATAGTGAGAAGTATATTAGTGGTATCTGTTATTATCAGGCTTCAGCTATACAAGTAAACTTTTATTCAAATCAACTAGAATTCCATCACTTCCAATCCTATTCTCTAAACAAAATCAACCAACTAAGCAAACAAAAAAGCTTCTTGTTTACAGTGTACAGCACAGTTCCAGTCTGTAACATATGTGTAGAAAAAAATATTGAACACAATTTGTGTCCTTACTTCTCTCAATATTAATTTTGTTTTTTTCCCTGCTTACAGTCTACTTTGTTATCATTTTTAGAGTCCCTGTTAAGCATCTGAGTTAACACCTTTGCAGGAAGTGTTCTAAAGGGAATTAGATTATTGATTCTAATTGAAGCAAATTGAACAACTACTAATTTCTATTTATTCTAGATTCCACCTCTTCTTTACTCTGACCTTTGAAGTCTTGCTCTCTCAGACTTATTGTTAAATAGAATTTGAAGGAGAAGGAGGAAGGACTAGTCCAGGTGAAGGATTACAAGGAATGTGAGTTTCCTCAGAGCTTTGAGGTGACTGTGCAAAGGCCCTCTCTTACCATAAACTCTCTAAAGAAAATCAAAACAGGATAATCTGTGTTTTAAATGGAGAAAAGATACTATCCCTGTTCTTACACAGTCTGCTACTTCAAGTTTCAAATTAAATTAGTGCAGTGGTTTTATGTTTTATCAAACACTGATCCCCAAGTATTTCCTTCAGCCTCAGCAGTCTGGCTGTTTGCTTCCTGCTCTCTACAGCAGCAGTCTCTCCCTGGCTAATCCCAAAGACTATTGTAAGAAACAGAAGGTGAAACTGAATGTTCTTTGTCATTCCTTGGTACAATGGTCATGTGTTTAAAAAATGCTGTTCCATTTTGTAGTCATGAAGGAGAAATAATCCAAATATTCTTCAGAAGGGGGAAGAAGGGAGCAAGCTGATTGATACATAGAAAAACTACTTCTGACACCTTTGCACCCTACATTACTTTTACATTGATTTATTTTTGTTTTTGCAAGGATTTGAAGTTTAGAACTCCTACTTTTATTATCGTAGTGTACCACCCCTCTCTCCCAGAGAAGAGTCTAAAACACTACTGTGTGTTGATGTCTCTTGACCTCCAGCTCCTAATATGAATGCTTTTAAAGAATTAGAAAGGAAAGATGATTGTCTTTTTTGGGGGACCAACATGTCATTGAAAAGGGTTTGTAGATTGGAGGTGAGGAGACTAAGTTTTAAGTGCTCTGAAGTACTAAACACAAAAGGTGCAGTTGATATTATATTAGCCTGACAAGAGGGAGAAAAGAAAAACTCAGGGACAGGCTTTTGGGGAATTTTGACTGTTTCTCTCCTAAGCATCATAAAATGTTCTTTGCTGGCCACAATCATCTTAATATTCTTGAAATCTTAGAGTCAAAACCATTCATTTTAGTCATACATATGTGCTAGCTGTCATAATTAATTCTACTCTAAGCAGGATGCAGTAGATTAGGGATCAACCATGTAACACCATAATTAACATCAAGTTCAAAATCTAATAAGATGAAATGGAAAAAGAGGTTGTCAGTAGAGTCAGTGGGCTTTGGGTCAGGTTGTGAGCATGCAGGTAGGGAAAAGGACTGCAGCTCTTCAGTATCTTTGCAATTCCACTGCTAGTCCTCTCCAGGTCAGGACGGTTTGTTTAGATGTGTGTTGTGAAAAACAGATGACCTCTTCAATAGATTTTTCTATTGTAAGAATGTATTTCTTATCTGTGAGGAAAGACCGCTGGTTGCCTCCTAGATTACTATAAGTAGCTATTTCAGGAGCGTTTTCACCAGAGTCCTAGTTGATTGACAAGATCACTTCATGTAGTAAAAAAAATAAAAGTTGTTGTTACCAGGGATATTTTGTCATGGGAAATTTCTCTGGGAAGATTTTTTTCTCATTACTGTACACACAATTGGCATAGTCTGTCTGTGTAAGACTTCCAGCTCAATTTTGAAAACCCAAGAGGCCTGAATAATTCAGATAATCTGCAGATAAACAAGCTGACTTTGTGGCACTTATCTGAGTTGCCAAGCCTGTTGAGGCTTTGTCATCAAATTCTCATTTACCAAAGAGTTATAAGATTTGTTAATGTTATATAATTCATCACTCCACTGTGCTAGATGGTGCTCTAACAGCTCAATTCTCTTTTAACAAAGTTGCACTGATTTTAAACCACAGCAATTTCAGTAGATTTAGTTCTAAACTGAATGGCTGTGAGGGAAGCATCAGATCCTTAATGTTTCATATGAATAATATATCATTACTGAGTCACAGCGGGAAACTCCTAAACATAACAGGTCAGATACCAAATTGCAGGGTTTTTTGTGTTGCTCTTGTCATGGGAGGAACTACCAACTAATCTTGGTTTTAAGACCTCTGCAAAGTGGTCAAAGCCTACCTGCAAATTCAAGTGAAGATTTTTGTTGCTTTTGCTCATTTGAAAATGAAAGCACAAGACTTTCACAGCTAGAGACTCACTTTTTTTTTTTTTTTTTTTTCCTTAGAAACAAGCTGTCACACTTGGGCAGTCAGATTTTAGAACTCTATGCATGTGATTGTGGGACGAATTTGTGACTACAATTACTTCTCTTATGTGTGCCAGCTGGGTAAGTAAACATTGAAATGCCATTGTATGATAAATTGTCACACAACTCTCTGTATGATCACAGTAACTGCACATCTAGAATATCTAAAAGTCTCTCCATCAAGAGGAAGAAGAGCTGAACGCATTTAAAACAATTTTACATTAAAAGTCATACACAATGCTGAAGTTTGTGTGCCACAATATCCACTTGAGCCAACATCAATTTCCGACCTCCCTAAAATTCTGCAGGCTGATGATTTGATTAGTTTAAAACTGAACTTTTGACAGGGAAAACTAGCTAGTTTACAGCTGTTAATGCAAGTTCTTTTGCATGGCAGAATCATTCACTGCATAACCATGGTACATTTCTGAATACTTTGTGACCCCAGTCGTCCTCATCCAGGTTAAGTAGTTGAGCTGAGAAGCTTCCAGCCAGTTTTAAATAGTCTTGATTAAAGTCTTCACTGGTACAAAATGCTGGTCAACACTGTTCTAGTGTTGATCTTGTGATGAAGATGCCAGCTCTGGTCAAGGCATCTGTTCAGGCCGAGGAGAGGGTAATGCAGAGCCTCTTGAAGATAGGAGTCTTTAGGGAATTGGATACATTTGCTTTAATAATCTTGAGTAGCACTAAGTATCTAAGCCGTTGTTTTTACTCATTTGCTAATAAAATTATCCCTTGTATCAAGAGATTTTGGGTTAGCTACATTAAGAAATTCTTAAGGTTTGTTAATTCAGCTAAACCAAACTATTTCTCTGACCCAGACCTTGTTTCCTCATGTTAAGCCACTGGTTTTCAAAGAAAGAAAAATAATTTTTTAATCAGTACATTTCTATACTGTGATGTTTTTTTTAGTTTCTAAGTGTATCAGTAGACATGAACACAACAAGAACATACTGAAATATTTTAAATAAAAATTGGAATTTCAAAAGTATTTTATACACCTAAATAGAAGCAAATCTTTTCTGACAACCTGCTGCAATTATGAATGCAGTGCAATTGAAGACCACCTCGTGTGGAACTCATTTGAAAAGGTGTTGATAGCCTGTGCAACAAGAAGTGCCTGTGCTCCCTTAGAAGCAGACTTTAACACAGCTCTAGAGTTATGTTATACTGTCAAAGAAGACACTGAAACATGACCATTAGTTACACGCTACAATGTAAAATAAATGATGATCCATGCATGGCCTTGTACATTAAATGAAGTCGCAAAGTAGGACGCTAAAATTATAAGTATGGTTCTTGACTCACCCATCTCTACCGTTGCTCTGCCATCCTTGACTGAAATAGATTCATGGTCATGATGGGAAATTAATGCTGACTGATGACAGGCAGCTTACAAATCTTTGCCTTCCTCCTCGCTCTCCACCCATGAAAAATACAACTGTGTTCCCATCAGTTTAGCCTGCTATTCACTGACTCCTAAATGTCTCAGTATAATCTTCAAAAAGTTAATCTCCCATAAGTCAGGAGAAATCTTTATTTGCAAACTTCATCTTGAAAAAATTTTAGCTGTGCAACTTCAGAGTCTATTTGTTACAGATGAGCTTAATGTACCTATCCAAAATCAATTCTGTCACAGAAAAATACTCTAATTGCATTTTACTGCTATGACTGAATTTATTGCTTTTACAGATAACATCGTTCACACATAGCATGTACTTAAATGGAAGAATAATATCTCTTAAAATAATTGTTAAGATATTTATGGTAAAATACGAGTGAATAATCTGTAACTGAAGGATATTTTTAAAGTTCATTCCACATCCTGATCCACCCCAGCCTTTTATGGCTGAAGTGATAATGGCAAAACTGACAGTGATACATCTGTCTGTGTTTAGCCATCAGTCACGTTCTTCTTTTTTTTTTGTTGTACCGTAGTGTATTTTCCTACAGCAGTATAGACAAATTCCAGTGTTTTTCGGTCTCAAACAATAATACATAATCAAATTTCAAATACTGAAGTTGTAAGATTTCTTAATTGTGACCAAGATTGTTCTTCAATAGTATTTTAGATTTTTTCTATTTAGCATTAGCCTTTTTTCTCTGTCTTAAACTTGATTTTTTGAAATAAATAACAGAGTTCGAGTGTGCCTAAGAAACCAGATTAACAAGAAGGACAATGTCTCTCCCCAAAAGAGTGAAGCAGTGCTGACCACTAAAAGGCGGGCACCAAAAGCTACCTTGTTTGTCTGGTTTTCAAACTATTTGAGTCCTTTGTGTATGCTTTCTATTTCTACACAATGAGCACATGACAGGACTTGACGTATATAAATAAGAATGAAACTGTCTGCAGTTGTTGTGCTGAGAAGTCCATGTGTTACCATTTCTAATTTTCCTCAGAAAGCCAAGGGAGAGTTGTCTTCCAAAGCTCTGTGCATTAGCTTGGGAAAAATAACCCAAAGAAAAGATAATCACAGCCAGCACAAGTGGTTCCCCTTTGGGATGTCTCCTCAACTTCCAGGGATTTGCGAGAGATTTGCAAGGCTTGTGGTCTGGATCCAAAATGGCTTTGGTCCTACAATGCAAGACTAAGTCCTATCAATCTAGTGATGTTAGGGGCTGCCAGGGACAATGAGAAGGACCACCTAAGCCACTTCATGCAAACTGTGTGGCTTTGGAGACTGCTTCTGAGGTTACAGAATAATTGCTACACCCATCTGGGCTCCCTGTCCCTAATACCACAAAGATATGGAGAATCTGATTTAAGTTTGTGTCCCTTCCACATAGCTTTTTTTTTTCCCCTTTGGAAAGCCTCAGATATATCCCTAAGCAGACAGTTCCTGCCTAACGTGTATTGTAAAGGCAAGTAGAAGCAGGGAATCTTTGACGCTGGTTAGTGTTTCAGGCAGGTGATTGTGCAGTCTGGACAGGCTCTTGCAAACTGTAGGAGAGGTTCAAGAATTTATAACTAGAAGTATCCTTCTCTAAAGTGAAGCTTCTCTTCTCGATCACTAGGATGTGGTAAATGACCTTGTTGACACTTCCAGTCTCTTTCAATACAAATTAGAATATGTTAGCCTAAACTGAAAGCATCTCTTTAAGCCACTTCAACACAGTCTGTAAAAATGTGTATGCCTGTGCCCTTTCTTGCTGTTCATGGAGCTTTAACTGTAAATATTACTGATTCTGACACATATGTTCTGTAACTAGTTTGTAGGCATATCTGTCCCTCCACTCCCTCCGGGAAGAGCATATCCCTTTTGGGTTATTGCAGTTGAATTCCTTCCATAACTGGTCCTTCCATCTCGTTATGTGTTTAAGGAGGGCTATGATTCCCAGTCATCTCTATCCTTCTCTGCATATCAGTGCAACAGAGGGAAAGACCTTTTTCCTCCTCAGATTATCTCAAAAAGTAAGTCCCTGTGAAAAAGGAGGAGCACTGACATTGTTAGACTATTCTCCATACTGCTCCACTGATCGTGTAACCTAGCCAACACCCTTGTAGACTCCTGGGATGAGACAGTGTCCCTCTACCATAGAATTTCTGTCTCTAGGTAGTGTAGCTGTTTAAAAGTAGTATCACAAAAAAGTGGATTTTGCGTGAGGCAGATAACATAGTGCTCTTTCTGCTCTTGCTAGTTGACTATCAAGTGGCTCATCACCTAATGCAAAGAGAAGAGAAACAGGAAAGATGCACTTTAAACAACAGATATTTAATTTTCACATTTTCTTTGATGTTTTCTAAAGGGGGGAGTGGTGTTGGGAGAGGTCTAGGAGTCTCATCATAGCTCTTTTTATTTGCACCTAAAGACCTCATAATTTGAAGTAAGATGACTCATGGTTCCCAGACAGTCTATGACAAAGAAATTCAGAGGAGACAGCTTTAAGTTTTCCCTCAGGAACTTGCAGCCAAAACATACAGTGCTCAAGCACTGTGAGTGTGAGCTTGAGGTGTGAACCTGAACATCCTGTGAAGTAGTTTATTCCAGCACCCCTGTATCTCTGTTTCACTTCTCTACTTCTGGCCTCTCCCTCTTATGAATAGAATGGGTATACGTAGCCCTTTATTCCTGCATTCTGTAGCTAGTTGAATAAGCTAGCTACAGAAGGCAAATATAATGGCTTCTGTAGCAGTTGTGTAAAGAATAATAGTAATAGTAAACATCACAGCAGATGTTCCTACTCTTCCCAGCATTATTCAGTTCCAGGCAATCTACTTTCCATTAATGAAGAAAAATAAAAAAAAAGAATCTGGCAGTTGAGAGGAAGAAACGGAGTACTGTAAGTGAATTGGAGTTTGTTATGAAAGGCATTACAGTTGCTAGTGCTAGGGGGTTTTTACACATCTCTCCGTATGTGTAACTGACCTTCTTTTCTACAAGGTATGTGTATATGGTGTGTGGCTGCTAGCTACCTGCTGCTCAAGCACAAGCTTTTCTCTTACATCATATGTAACAGTTTTACTTAAATTTGCAGGGTGAATTGTTTAAGAGTTTCTTGACTAGAAAGGTGATTCAGTAGCCACAGAGAAAATCCACAGCTGTAGGAGCTAAAAAGATCTTAATGTCTTCTGAATGTTTGTCTCTACTTTCTTGCTCTTCTTGTTGTTTGATTCTATTTTTAATCTTCTTTATGACAAGACAGCATTATTGAATACTGATGAGATAAACATAGTTCAGTTCCAGGCAACACATTTTTTAGGATGCCTCACTATCTGACCTATAATATTTTGGATACTGTTTCAGGAAGTTTAGGCTGATGTTCTGCCATTATTTGAGAGTGTGGGGGGACAAGCTAAAAGGAAACTGTTAACAGAGAACATCTGGGATGATCAGGTTTTTAAACTTTTGCCTGCCTAAGTCTTCCTTTGTTGGTAGATACTATTTTTCAATATCTACATGATTTTTTGTAGAATATCATATGAGATGTAGTCTACCTAAGGAACTATCAATTTTAGATAGATCCTCAGTTGATGTAGTTGCTGTGTCTTCAAGCCACAAGAGCTTTACAGGGTTGAGCTGTGTGACTAGCTCATTGTCATGGTATAATACACACATTTGAGGTTAGCTGTACTGAAATCTGGACCGTATTTCTACCTGCAGTGCTATGGCTATAGAAATCATGTGCAACTAAGCTAATTTTGATTGTAAAAAGATGTATAAGCAAGCTAGTAGTTTGAAAATTAGGTCACTTGCATAGATCTCTTAATGGATTTAATTGAGTACAGTAACCTTAATAGTTAATAAAATTACTGAAGGGTAAATTGAGCCACTTGGAATATCTATAAAAACTATTACTCCTGAGAAGGGTGCCTCAAACAGAACCAAGCATCTACAAAACCCACAAACCCAATACAATCTCTATTGTATTTCTGCATGACTCCTCCCTAGGTCTATGTGTTTCAATAGAGGAATTAAAATGACTGTGGTGCACAAAGCTTTGTCAGCAGCATTGCTCATTCTGCATGTAATTATTTATTTATGTATGCAAGGTTTCCCCAGTATACCTCCCTTACAACATTTGAGTTATCAATTCTGGAAATCAATAAAACACATCTGGTAAGTAAAATTTGGAGGGTATCATGCTGTGATAGCTTTTGTAATACTTCCTGCATTCATTATTAATGGTTCATTGTGGAATTAATAATTTAAAGTTATCTTTGATAATCTTAACAGTCCCCAGTCTGTTATGGGTTTTATTATTATTATTCTTAATATATGTTATTTGGGTATAACTTTGTGTTCTGGGACCAATATCCTTCATATATTTTCAAAGCTTCAAGGACTAATCAAAATACAGTAAAGCTGAGGGAAAATGAATATATAAATATTACTTAATATAAAGAAAAGGTAAGTTGCATGTGAACCTCATTTAATTTTTTTTTCCCTTTCTTTGAAGCCTTCTACTTTTTCCTATATCAGTAATTCAGTGTTCTCATATTCACTTTACAGATATAAGGGGTCTATCACTTCTGGGACTTGAATAAAGATGAGGTTGAGAATTCCACCATTTGAATCAAAAAATGAATATCCAACAATTCTTGTAGCTAAAGATAGCACCAGTCCAAGCAGGAAAGTGTTGGTTTTTCAGTATCTGTATCAATCTATCACCATAAAGAGACAAAGTTAATTCTTAAGTGGGTTGAACAACAGAATCAGTGATGACCAACGATCTAAAAAGAAAGTGTTTTTTCTGTGATATATTAAGTCCTTTTATATACTGAGGTACAGAGAATCCAATATTAAAATATTTTTAAAAAAAGAAAAAGCCGTTATTCTTCATAACTTTATAGTGGAACTATCTCAGAACAATTGTCCCAGAAAAATATTTTGTTCCCAAATCTCCATGTAACAGCAGCAACAAGAAAGGAATAATAACACTATTTAATAAAGCTACAACTTAACCTAATTTGAATCAAAAAGAGATTTGGTATTAATCTCAGTAGTAGCAGGCTTTCATCTCTATGATTTCCTATATTGCTATTAACTCCATGATCTTCATGATTTCTCCCTCAGTAAGAATGTGCAGAGCAAACATGTTGTGTGTTACAAGTAACATGTAGAACTGCATACATATTCTCTAGCGAGAGGAAGATTTTCATCAGCAATAAGATAGTTGATTTCTAGTTAGTATTTCAATTATTTTTAATACTTCACATTTTTCAACTTGTGCTCCTTTTTTTACAGATTATATGTGTTCACCTATCTCAAATCACATTGCACCAATTGGTAGAAAATTTTTAGATTTAAGAATAAGAAAATCTTTAATTGTTACATATGCTCCTATTTTAAATATAACAATGAAAAGAGGGTGAATACAAGATGGGCCTTAAAGTATGTGTGAGCAATCAAAACCAAAATATAAAAGTTTATTTAGAAAAAGCTCTGTTTTCAGTTCTCATGTCAATGGCACTGGCAGCTGGGTCATTCTAGTTCATAAGACAGGGAACTGGATGAAGAAGAATAGAACTGAGTTCAAGGTTGGTGCCAGTTGACTTGGCGAGACTCCAGCTACCATCAGTAATGTGGGAGAACTGCTGACAGTAAAAGCGTGCAGGATTGGAGGAAAGATTGATCTGAAAAATCCCAAACTTTATGGTTCAGTGGGCAGATTTTCTACCTGCAAAAGAAAGAGTGCCAATTTGGTTGAAGTCTTTGTATCAAAGAACATCCCTGAGAACTTGAGAAATAGATATTATTCTGCTTTTGAAGCTCACACTGAGGAGAATTTTCTCTTCTCTTATTTTCAAATGGACATTTTTTAGGCAGTAACATTCCTAATAAAATAACTGAAGTCTTTTTGAGGAAGAAGTCCTCCAGCTTTCTGAACAGAAACTCCTTGGAGGCAATGGAACCATTTACTTTTTATAACTCAGTTTGCTGAGGATTCTTCTACAAGTAACACTGCTAGCAAAGCCTCAGTGAATTTGGAGTAGGAAAGATCAGTCAATGGGAGAGATCTTTTTCAGAATGTCCTCAAACAAACTGTTACAAGAATCTTCATTTGGACAATAAACGTCACCATCATGTTGTGCACCTTCTTCAGAAAAAAATGACAATATCTTTTTATCAGTAATTATCTCTCCAGATGTGTGCAGGTTACCTTTGTGGATACTCTGTAAAGCAGGGTATATAAGATAAGTAGTGAGTGAGATCCATATTATTTATGAAATTCTGATTTTCTAGCACATGTTCGGATATTGTAGGATATTAGATATTACCTACTATTTGATTTTGACACATAAAATCAGGGAACAAAATGAATACAGCTGATAATATACCTATTATTACTCATTCTTCAGAATTCAGCAGAAGCCCAAAAGTAAGATACCTTTCATACTAGCTTTTAAGAATTACCAGGGTTAGTCAAAAACCTCCTTGTCATCATCTCTCAAGATGGTTTTCATCAAGTTAGGTATCATCAAATGGATAGTTGAAATACTAATGCAACCAGCTTGCTCAGGCTGGATCCATCACATATAAGGGATTCATCCTATCAAACAGTGCTGTTTTATACATTTTGACAGATAATACAAAGCTAATTTAAACACAACATTTTAGTAAATAAATACAAATTATTGTCTTGCATTCTTGTTATTTGAATTTTAGGTTGAAAGATAACTTTATTATCTCCCCATTTGATCTGTCAAGTGAACACATATATGCATTTTACAAAGATAGATGTATGAGTTACAGTCTCTCTATAAGAGGTTATTTTGACCCTTTTCTTTTTAGAGGCACCCGTTTAACACACCTGTGCTTTCATGCGTAAGGAGTTTTGTAGGTCCTGCACTGTATATATAGCAATATGCCTTATATGAGTTTGATATAAGTCATGTTTCTTCTGTCCATTGAGTATGTTTGCAGTTACAGGCCTCCTTAATGTCATGGAATACCGAAATGTGTGAGAATCTAGTTTAAGGCTCAGGGCTACAAGCCCAAGGAATTTTCACTGACATTATCGGGAGTCACACGTATGAAAGCATTGACTTACAAAATTTGTATTCCTTCATCAATGATATCAGTACTTTTTAAGTTTCTATCAAACCTGGACACAGTACACTACACATAATCCCTTAGCGCAATGCTAAGAAATGGAAGTCTTTCTGAAAATAATATGCTAATACATCTTTTAAAGACTGAAGATCTTCCAAATATGTAACTTGCAGCTATAACGTGTTTGGCTTTCCTTTGAAAGTGTTTTTAGACAGCTTGTGGTTTGGTTTATGTTTCTGGAGAAATGAAATTAGTCACAGAAAATGGTTGTTTTTTCAGAAAAAGTCAGTGCCTTATAAAAAATGAAACCATGTTTTTCAGTCAAAGACCAAAATCTGAAGTGATTTGATACAGCACTAAAGAATCTCATAGAAATATTATGTAGGTGCCTGATATTCTCACTGTCTTCCATGAACTAAACTATACTGGCTGAATGGGCAAGTACATCTAGAGAAGGCAGAAGGTCTAACACTGCTAGCAGTGTTCTTTGAACTTTGAGGTGGGGGGAAAGCAGCAAGATAGTCTGAATTGATACTTGGAGCTAATACTTTAAAATGGAAAACCACAATTCTCTATGAGGTAAAAAAACAGACATATTTATGAACAATGTAACAGCAACCAATTTTCTTTATGAAGTCCTACTCTGGCCCCTTGAATCAACGATGGTTCAGATTATGCTTCTGGCTGTTTGCCAGCAAACAGTGCTGCCAGGTGACTGTAGAAGAAAGCTGTAATCCTCAGAGTGAGCTGAAAATCAGCGTCTGTAGAAGGGACTTAGCTTTCAATCACAGATGAATGGGAGAGGGATAACAATTCTGTCTTTCTTAAAGAGTTTATTTCATTTGTTTTGTAAGAAGTGTGAAAGTTGTTATATGGGAAGGTGATTTGGTTGAGCTCAGGAAGTATTGTGGATGTGATTTATACAAACATTTAAATTAAGACTAGTTAAGGTCAGAAGCATTATATTTGCTTTATATATATGTCATATTTGGTCTCTCAGACACTGACATCAGATCTCAACCTTGGGCTAAATCAAGGTCTGAGTACAGCTAAGAGCCGATATAAACTGGAGCCATCTCAAGGTCTGTATTGTTATTTAGGGACTGCTCCCTAGGAGTCATTTACCCCCCAGGCAGCATCTTTTTCTGGATGCTGGAGTCAAAGTGGCCGGAGAGGAGCTGAAGACTGGCCTGTTATATCTATGTTTTTGTCTGTCCCCCACAGTGTTAGGCATATCAGATTTTATTATTCAAAATTATTTGCCTTTGACATACTGCATTCTGAAAGTGTATTTATAGAAATGTTATTAAAGAAGTCAACCTTTCATTGCTGAAAGTATTCTATGATGCTGTTTCCCCCTAACAATATCATAGTGGAGTGCTGGAACAGACAGCTTTATAATAAGATAGAATGTAATTGATAATGCACACATACTTGATAGTGAAAAATGAGACTGTCACCAGCCTCATGGAAAATCATTTTGGTAGAACAACCTTGCAACTGAAAGAAAAGAAATAACCCAAAACAGACAACTGGTGTCTATTAAAATTAGCTCATACAATGCTTTCCTATTCCATGCTGGTTTAACACTTATTTCTTGATTAGGCCATTTTTGATCTCATTTGTCATTATCAAATCATTGGACATACTAATGTTTCTCTGAAAGACCAATAGACTGAAATCATCAATAAACCAGACACTTCTTAGGGTAGAATTCAGCCAATCTTACTTGTTTTGAATAATACCTTATTCCATACCTGATCCTATTATTCTTTTTTGTGCATCTCTGCTCCCTTGCACTCTGAAGGGTTTTTAATAGACATTTTAATCTATTCTTATTAATTAATAAAAAATTAGTCCAATGGGAAAAATGTTATAACCATCTTCAAAAATGTGAAGGTTACTAAAAAATCTAGAGAGACATTGCTTATATTGGTATGTAAAGGCTTTATACTCTGAGTAATGGTATAAATTTAAAAGAAATACATTGAGGATGCAGAGATACAACATTTGTAATAAAATAACCTAAAACTGAAAATACATTTCAAAGGAGGTAAAGAAAGTCCTCTGATATGCATGTTCCTGCACTACTGAAGTTAATGCATTAACCTTCTATATGCATTTTAAGATGGACCTGAGAAACAAATGGGGAATAAGTATTCTCCAGAGGAACTTCTACATTAGCGGAAGCCATCTAAGCACCTTTTAAAATGGACCTGAGAGGTAGATGAGGAATAAATGTGCTCTAGAGAAAGTCCTGCATTACTAAACCTGTGTAGTGCACTGAGCCTTTTCCACCTCTAATTTTTGTGAATCTTTGATAGATCTGTAATTAAGCTGCTGATCCTTAAAATGCTTTGTGATAAAATAAGATATAGTATAGAATGAGCATTAGTGAGCTAGCCTGTTATAGACTGGAGATTATTTTTTTAAGCATACAAAAGAAGAGCCAAGTCCTGAAAGAATTTTTCTCTTTCTCTCTGAGTAAACTCGTTTGTGGAGACTAGAACCTAGTCAAAAGTATCATAAAAATTAGGCAGATTCCATTTCTCTTAGTGTGTAAAATTCAACTTCACTCAAAAGCAAATAACAATAGCTAGAATTAAAGTCAAAGATAATAGTTTTCTGTGGATCAATTTTTTTCTTTTTTTATTATCAGTTTCTTTGGTTTAATGTATAGTTTAACGTACATCTTGCATAGTTGCCCCACCAGATCTTCTGCTGTGGCAGTTGGTCTCACAAAATCATCTCCCCTCTTCCATCATTAAGACTCTACTGATCCACTGCTGGTGAAGCCCCATGGCTTTTCAATGTCGTCATGATATGTCACATTTTTTGCCATGGCCTTATTTGTCCTCTGCCAACACAGACAGCTCCCCAAGAGAAAAGATGATGTTCTCTGTCTACGGATATGGCATTTGGTTCAGGCCTGGCATTCTGGACGTGATGGCTTCCTGATTTGAGCAAATGTAAATCAACACATCAGGTTTACCAGGATAAACCTGCATGTTGTATGTTTAATAATTCCTTGATAAAAACTATTACTGATATTCAGTGTACTGGTTGACATGCCTACTGAAAACTTACTTTATTTTAAAATGGAGTTAAATAGCTAAACTATTGACTGCGACAAAGACAAAGTAACACCGTCTTACTGATTTTAAACCAGCTTCATCTTATTTAAAATTTTTGTAGGATTTAGTCAGTCATGTAGACAAGTATCGTTTGCTGTATCTTATAAGTAGCTTTGACAGAACAAAGATGTTAACTTTACAAAAGGGCTACTGGGCTTGTACAGTGGCAACTTTTCATAGTGTTTTTATTAATGATAAATGATTTTGAAGCTATCATGACCTGAAGTGACATTGTAATACTACTACAATTTTTGCTGCACCGTGTCACTGAAAATAAGCCAAAGTCTCTGTGCTCCTCTCAGTGCATCTCAGTTTGAGAGACCTTGATCAGCTCAGGCTCAGCATAACAGGAACATTGGTAGATTGTTCTAAGTTTTGGAATATTCCTGTACATATCTGTGGTGTTGTCTACATAATCATGTTTGAAAGTGAGAATAATTGAGAGTACAATTCAGAGAAACATTTCAGAGGTTTGTCAAATCTGCAGGCAGAATAGGATAAGAATTTTTGAATCATCTGGGTTTCTCAGTCTTGGGTTATCATGGTTAATGGAGAGCTCACTATAGCTACTTACTCTTTGTACTATCAGAGGCTGGAGGAGATTTTGCTATTAGCTCTTCTCACTAGCCCTTTAAATAGGAAGCATCGTTTGTCAGCTGTACAGACTCCTCAAATGCCCAGTGTTAGGGAACAATCCAGACCATTAAATATCTTTAGCAGGTCTAAGTCCTCTTAACCTACTTAGCAGTTGTTAAGGCATTTATTTTCTTCATTCCTCTCCCCTATTCTTTCTAATTTTTTATTCTATTTTAAGTGTTTAATTATCCCTGGTAGAATTATCACTTCTGTCACAAGCTTTCACGTACTGACAGCTGTACTTGTGCCTTGGATACTACCTGAATGTATTCCTTGCTTAGATAGATATATATATATTTATATATTTTTTTAATTAGAAAGAAGTAAAGTATTATTTTAAAATTACTTTGTTTTATTTTAACATTAAAATAAATAAATGTTGTTGCCACTGTGGAAATTATGACAAGGTCTAAGCTGTTTATACTTCCCCTGAAATATAACAATGTTTCAGGTAGATTAAACCTTGACAAAAAGTTAAATCAAATTATATTCTGTATGCTCAATTTTCTTTGGGGAACTAAAACTCACTGAAGTGTAAAAGTCTAATTAATTATATAGTGTGCTAATAATTTTTAAATTAAGAACACTTGTGATTTAACTCTAACATGCCATGAATGTGTTTGCAATTGACTATGACAAGAAGATTATGAGAGCTAAAAAAAAATAGAAAACCAAGAAACCAGTCACCATTACTAGTTCTGTTGTGGAGACTCGTACAGTAGTGGTGGCCAGAAGAATGGCAAACCTGAATCAGACAAAGGGGACATGTCTTGCAACACTGAGGTATAGGGAAGGAGTAAGGAAGTTTATATTACTCTTTTTCCAGATAAAAACATCTAGCTTCTGGACAAATATTCCTTAGAGACTTTCCAAGACAAAAATTGCATCATGATCATCATATTGATAGTTGTATTTAAACATATTATTGCATGCCATTTGTGTATCTACTTTGAACCTACTAAAATTTTTGCATGCAAAGCACCTTGTGGCACAGCATGGATTTTGCATCATAGAAAAAGATACTTCTTTCTTTGAAACCTCATGCCTTATAAGTTTTTGTAGTAAGAACTGGTTAATAGTCCTTGCCTTCTTTTTTGCAATTTGTGATCTTTCTGAAGGTTGTGAATCCTGGTTTGCTCAGTCATCCTCAATGGAGTAGCTGTCCCATATCTCTGATAACACTACTATTCTTTCCTGGGTCTATTTTATCCTTTGTTGAGGTATGAAAATTGCATGTAATAAAGATGATGTGAATACACCCTGTGTACAGTAGTATAATGCTGTTCACTGCTCAGATAGCGCTTCCTTTACTAATTATTCCCAACAGCCCATGTCTTTTTTGTGACCGGTGTATGCAGGTTGCTGGTTTATGTATCTGTTGTAGACTCTAGCCTTTATGCCTAGTTATAAAAGAGATTTAGACCATTCTAAAATTGGCATGGATTGGCATCAAGTGACTTCCTTGAACACATTCATCTCTTATGTAGGTGTATCTTTGCTTACTGCTGGAGAGATCACTCTGGAATATGAACTGTCTCTTGGTTTATTTTTTTTGTTAAAGTGAGATCTGGTATGTAGTTAGGTCATGTAGGGATGAATTCTAGGTACAGATGATTCTCAAAGTGACATCACCTCTTTTCCTCATGTAACCCATTTTCCTGACCACATCACTACTCTTCCATGTACTTGGTCTGGTTGGTGGTAAAGGACTGCAGAACTTGGATTTCTTACTTGCCGTGTCCCCTCTGTTTTTTATTTTATTCAGGCTCAACACCTGCTGGTTTACTTCTAGATAGCAATGGTTAAATACTGTCTGCTGTCACTCATAACCTTCCTAGAGTCAGAACCCTGATCTGAACAGATACTATTATATATTCTTTTGGCCATAGAAGGACAAGAAACAATCTGTGCTGTTTATAAACACCATGAGGCAAAAATTAAACAAGCCTTTCTTTTATGCAGACGTATTTTGTGATACTGATCCAAGTAATCGTGTGTAAACGTCCCTGTAGCTGTGTAATACTAAATCTGTCTGGAATGCAGTATCACATATTTCCATCTCGTAGGAAGACATCTGGAATCAAAGTTTCATCCATAATAATAGCATGTGACAAAATACTCTTTTCTACTTGCCCATAATAATACATTAGGCATTTCCAGAAGATGAAGTCTTTTCTTAGGATCTGATCTGGTAACTTTTGTTTGAGAGAGAATATATTGCAGTATATCAAATTGAACTCTCACATGTATCAGAGATATGTAAAAAAGAGAAATGTAGGACATCCTGCACAGTCTGAAATGAACATGCTGCAAGGGTAGCAAGCAAAAGCCCATAATAAAAAACTGAAACTCTATTTTTCAATATACTTGTGTCATATCATATAATATTTAACCAGGATCTCAAAAGTGAAGAAGGCTTTAATGTGAACTCATAAATCAGATTCTTGCACCTCATAGGGAAGCCTTGTAAAAATTGATTTGAACCACACAGTGGATAGTAACACATTACATGATAAGAAAAAACAAAAGAAACCATCAGTTTTGCCTTTTGTTTTCAATGGTGACATTTTGAGAAGGTTCACATTTTCATATCTTATAGGACAGAGAAGAAGCCTGTAATTGTGTCCTGTATCTCTTAGTGGCATAAACTATAAAGGCAGCCTGTATAGTCTTATCTGCAATGCTGATAGTCTAACATGGAAAATCAGACTCTCAGACACAATCATATTCTATTCTGAAGTACAGCTACAAGTGGCAGAATCTCAGTCCTGGCAGCGATGGTGTGTCCATATATGATTCGGTATTCTTTTGTGAGTTAAAAGGAGTTAAATATATGTTATAGCAGTTGTAAGTGAAATAATGAGATTATAATAATGACACCACCTACACTGTGTTGTGATTTTGCAAATGCTTTAAAAAGAAAGCTAGTACTACCCTTGCTGTATTAGAGGAAAAGAGGCCCCAGAGAAGGGTATAAGCTTACCTAAACAGATCTAGGAGGACAAACCACTCTCCAGTGTCTCAATATATTGCTCCATCAACTTCAGTAGTAAGGTAAAGGGTGTCTGGTTTGCAGGGATAATAAATGCAATTCTATAAAGTGCTAAGTGACTTTAGGAAGGAACTGAACCATGTTTTCAACCTTTTCTCACAGAATTATGTATAATCTCATTTGAATAAGAGGAGGCCCAATTAAAAACGTGTCCAAAAAAGCCAGAAAGTAAAAATTTTGAGGAATCCAATAAGCCAAGTAGAGAGGAAGAGTACTGCTAGATATTTCAAATATCGCTATTTATGACAAGTATATTGTTATAAAAGAAAAATTATTATGGTTGTTTTTCTATGTATGATTATTATTTCTTAGTATTTCTGCCTTTATCTGGTGAAAGCTTCTAGCTTATGCATCAGGGTTCAGTCCCCGCTCTCACTTCATCTAACTCCCTTTGGAGCACTGCATACAAAAAAGCTGAAAGATAACAGCAGTATATCACACTGTTTCAGAAGTACTGCATCCATCACCTTGAGATTTCTTCTTTATATGAAAAAGATACTGCTATAAATTCTGCTGCAAGAGAATACATGAAGATAGACAGAAATGCAATGAAAAACTCATTCTGAACTACTGGAGAGCTAAACTTTAAAGTAATAAAGATCAAAAACTAACTGCATGAGACTGTTTTTGATTTACTGAACACTATGACTAGTTGCACAGCAAGCAATTAAGAATGATAACTGAGAGAAATTAGTTCAAGAAAACAGTATTTACAATGGATATTTTGGGGGGGTTTCCTGCAGTTTTAGAAAGTGAGTGTTTATTCACACCACAGAGTTAAAACTATCAAGCAGTTGATTTCTTTAACAATGCAAATTACAAACATACCTTTTTTAAAAAAAGCTAATATTTAAAATAGTTCAGGAAAATTACAGTCCTATTTAAAAAATTAAAAGTATTTTGCACTTCCTGAAGACTAGATTAACCCTGCTTCTTTCTTCAAGAAAGTAAGAAAACAATGAGAAAGTTGAAAACCAGCCAGATATTCAGCTAAAACCAATGAGAATCTAAAAGGCAAGAGTTCTGCAAAACTTAAGAATTAATGAAACGTCTTCTGCAAAAAAGTTCCTGTCCTGTGAGTTGAAATGCACTAAGTAACTCTGAATTCCTTTAAGCTTTTTTAGGGTAAAATGGTACTCTTAAATTAGCAAAACAAACCTTAGTGGAATAGCAGTACCAAAATTATGGCCAAAACTAATGCATTACAAAGTCTTTTCCAAAGAGTAAGCTAGGACTAGATCTGCAGAATGATTTAATCACGAACTGACAAACAGCACCTTTCACATAAGACTGCAAGAAAATATATCCCAGTCAGGGACCTCATTGTGACGGAATTTAAGCTCATTAAGGTCAATGCAGCAGTTTCAGAGCAACTTGATGTCTCGTACAAGCTACCAGAGATGTGCAGAGCCCTTTGAAGTCACAAATTTCAAACCTAATGGGACAAGATTATAATTTACCAAAGTTGTAATTTCTAACTGCTACACTCAAAGCTATTTTATACTTCGTTAGGGTTTTTTCCTAATTTTAGAGTAATCCAACATAATATCAGATAGCCTTTTGTAGGTTTCTGATGGGATCTATATGAAATCCTAGTCTGTTGCTTCATGCACAAGCATTTTCTTTGACTGGTTTACTCAGCATTATCCACATGTAAACACTCTCAGAATGAAGTGCTTTACTGGCCTGAATGTTAATGTTGTACATACTTGAAGCAGAAAATCTGCGTTTAGTTCAGCAGCATCAATATGTAGGTACTGAAGCAGAAGGTAGAAGCAGCATGTGCACCCATGGAGAATAGAGCGCTTTTGCAAACAGTGTCACGTTTTTTTGAAAAATACATCTGTTTTGCTCAATTGACACTCCATGATACTGCAATTATGAGCCATATGCGAGTGTGGTAATTTGGGAAGATAAATTAACATTTTAAAATCAAGACTTGGTGATGTTTATATCGTTTTGGAAAAGCTTCCATAAAGATGAAATGGGGGTTCCCTTACTTTTAGGACAGGTTGTGTCCTAGTTGCTTTTAGATACATTAAAAGAACTGTACAAGGGTTGTGCTGCAACACGAATTCCCCATGCTGTTTACCCCATGGCCTCTGCTGGGTTTGGGCATGCTTCTGCTGCTACTGTAACCATAGATCAGACATCCTACGTATTTCTTTTAGACATTAAGGTACAGCCTTGGCCCCAGATACGTTAATGTCAAGAACATGCCACTTTTTCCTCTCAGGGGACTTACTGTCAATTGCTGTCAGACCTGACAAATGAAATAATGTTGGAAGTAAGTGGCATTGTATTAGATGGATCTTAATAATGCAATGATTATTATATTTGGGATTGGGAATTTCCGAGTTCTCTGATAAAATGGTGGTATGATCCAAATGCAGACTGGAATCAAAATTGTAATTTGTTAAAAAAAATTGAAGAAAGGAAATGTATTAATGAATAGTATGTTGTAGGCAAAAAATTAGCTTTCCTTGTGAACAGGCAGCAGATAATTGGCAGAACATGCACACATGGACAGATAGGCAGATTTTAACTTCTCAGTTCCCAAGCAGAAGTCTGCTTCTTGCTAACTGCAACCAGTATGGCCTGGCTGTAAATTCTAGTGACAGCTGAGCTAAACAAAAGTGGCATGTCCCAAATCTTCTAGTTTATTAATAAAGAGACATGACACAGAACCACCAGGTACTAGACTAGGCACAAATTGTGCTTCTGTACATAAACTATTTAAACTGTTCTAATTGCCTTTTAAATTTGTATTTATGTTTTTAGGCATTATAGCTGGAAAAGATCCACCCGTGTGTCTCGGCATCAGCAGAGAAGTTACCTACAATGTATAAAAGGTGAGATATTTGAGGTGAACTAAGTATTTAGTTATCCATCCTATATTGCTGTTTTGTGACTCAATTCTTGATTCATCTTTTGGAGTTAAACCATGATAACTGTGTTCATTTCAAGATAAATGAAAAACATAGCCTTTATCATGGGTAAAGGATTTAGAATGCAAATTTGTTAAGAATATGAGTTCCCTGTCAGTCAATAAATGTGCTATATTAGAGCACTATGTAGTTTATTTTTACATCCTGACTGTAGCCTGCATTCAGTTTGATCTGTATGACTGAAGGGAGGATCTTTGTATGAGGGACTTCTAATACAGGACAGATAGAAATAGGGCTATGTATAACATCATATGTTGCATTGTGGAAAAGCTTTAAGGATTCAATTAAGAAAATTTTGTATCCTTTTGAATTCTAAATGAAGAATAAATGAGATATTCCAATCCTGTTACCATACATGAGAAAGAAGAAGAATATACACTGCAATATAGGTCATCAGCACAGATATTTTTCTCCTAGGTTGCATTTTAAGTTAAATACTGTGGGGATTTTTTGGTATGGATCTTTTTCACAATAATGAGACAACATATTAAGTCTGCATTATACAGTAGGCAGGTAGAACATTTAAATTATCATAAATAAATGGGGAAGATAAAACCATCATTACAGAAAAATGAGAGCAAATAGAAACGTACAGTTTATCATCACTCATTTATTAAGCTGTCATTATTTAGTTTCAAATAACTGATTTGAGCTAATGTCAAAAGTAGGAGAGTTGGGTAGTGGCATCAGGGGTTAAATTTGTTTGCTCAAACTTTGTTAAAAACATGGAAAACATCTCAATCCAGGACTATATTTTCTACCTTTTCCAACACATTTTTCCAATAGACAGCTATCTTTTTTTTGTTAGTGAAATAATGTTTCCCACTGTAGTTTGCTGCCAACAGTAACAGCAGCATGTTCTGGATATGACCAGACATTTTTGTCCATTCCCTCAGTGAAGTCCCATCCTCAAGTGCTGTATCAATGACATAATTTAAGATGAAAGCATTTACAGATAAGATTTCCCCAGGATTAGGAAATCACAGCCTGCAGCTCAGGAGCGCTTGATGCCTGATCTCCAGCTGCAGTTCAAAGCCAAGGTGGTGTCTTTCCCTGTCAGTGACATATTGCCCTCTGTACAAAAGCAAAGTGGAAGGATATGAAAAAGATATTCTATTTTCCTGCCTTCAGCTCCATTTCTTTACAATGCCATGAACCCAAGATTCTCTCATCACAGCGTGAGCCTGCAGTACCACCTCAAAATCTTCTTGCAGAAAGGATGTTGAGACAGGGTGAGAAGCGCAAAGATTTATTGGTGTGAGCTGTAGCTAATGACATACATTGACTCCAAAGGCAAAAGTTACTTTAGGGAAAATTAAAAATGGGAAAACAGAAAGTGGAAAAAGAAATGAAAAATTCTCCCTGGCTGGTAGGAAGCAGAAGTAGTGAAGTTGCCAAACAAGCATCCTTCCCTGGACATGGTCCCTGTGTAGCTGGTGACCCCACTGTGACAGTTTTCCCCTAGTGACTGTATCCCTTTTGTCAGGAGGCACACAAACTACTTCCTGGTTGTTCCTGCTTATGGTGCTATTAGTCTGGTTCCGTTACACTGTGTGAGTACGTGTTGCATGCTGATAGGTTTTTAAGGCTTGCACATGCAAGTTACTGGGTCACTTAATGTAAACCAAGAGTTACAGTGGAGAGGAGAGAAGAAGTGATTCTCATGCTAGTGACAAACTGGCATGCAGTAACAGCAATATCGGGGTTTGCAGGTACAAGGCCATGAGAATAACAGCACAAGAACAACAACATAAGAACCAGAAGAGAAAAATACTATTCCTGTGTCTCTGGGCAAACAGCGTCAGAACACCTGAAAGGTTACAGAGCTGCAAGTTAGAGACACTACCACAACTGCAGACATAAGGCCCATAGTGTTCCAAAGGCTAAGTGCCTGAGGCACCGACTGCAGGTGATGGGGACAACTCTGACATTCCCACATATGTAGCATAGAGCACACCTGAAACACTAACCCGTGGGGCCTCAGAAAACTCTAGTCTCTGGGTTTGTATAGTTTTTGTGTTGGTCCCTACTAAAAGCTCATTTGAAGGTGGATAATCTTGCTTTACAAACTGATTGTGTAAACGATGTGGAAAACAAAGTACAAAAATAATGCCTTTAAAACAGATATGGATTAATTGGGATAGTGTCTAGCTAACAATAAGCTTTTGTCTGTATAATCAAGCAACAATATCACAAATACACCAGTGTTAGGGTCTGAAAAATAATTCTTTATTCCATTTGCTCTCTTTCGGATCCTATTGCCCAGCACATACCTGCCAGCCAGGTGTCAATTTGTAGTGCAATAAGAGATTTTTCTTTCTGCTACTCCCAAGTCAAAGAAATTATTTGCTGCAGCAATAACCTAAGAGTTGTTTTACCTTTTGCACATGTGATTTAACCCTTCCTGGGGCAAGTGGGAACTGGCTCCCAGCTGGGCATTTGATTTTGAATGGTTTTAAGCCAAATGGCTGCTCTTGTAGTGATAGTAGGAAAATATCACTTTTTTGTCTTACTCTGTTGTGGACAGCCAGCTGGCAGTGCTTCACACATTGGAATTTCAATGGACTCCTGGCAACTGTTTCACACTTATCCCTCAAAGGAGTGGCACACTGTCTTACAATGTCATGTAGTTATAGTTTATTTCTTGCACAATGAGGAACACTGACAGGGATATTTGCAAATTTTTAAATATTCTTGCATCCCACTGGTAGATTACCATTTCAGTTTGAAAGAGCTTCAAACAAGATAGTAATTTTATACCTTCCAGCCTTGATATGTGGAAAACCAAAACTAACCTGGTTATCTTTGTGATCTTGTTTTAAAAATCAATATTTACCAGTAACAACTGAACAGTCGGCCTAATCCTTCAAACTTCAATGACCTCCTCCTAAGGATGATGCCTTTTACCTAAATAATCAAGAATTACTTTTCAGGTATTTTGATACTTGGTTCAGGAAGAGGATTCAGAGTGCATGTGCACTCTGCAGCACTTGTGCAGTAAATACAGATTTGGTCATATGCTTTATGTGGAAAAAAATTAGTTATTTTTTCTTGTGTGTGTTTCTTACCTCAATATCGTGTAGGCACAGTCCTGTGGGAGCTGGATGAAGAAAGCAAGTAATGTATTTGTCTAATTCCTCACCTAGCAAGGCTTCCTACACAAGTTTATTAATATTTCATTGTTTCTTTAGCAGAATTCTTTTCACACTTCTATGTATTCTCTTGTTTACAACTGAGGAACATGGACTCTTTTATGTTATTCATTAACAGACATTTATTTGACAAATGCTAGTGGTGGTTGTTTTTTTCATGCAGAACTTCTGTGCTGCAAAGACTCTGCTGGCTATGTGGTTGAAGGATGTTAATGCAACAGGAGGAATACTTGAAAGAGTCTATTTCCCATCTGCATCCAAGGCAAGTAGGCTCAATCCATATTTGAATACAAGTAAGCAAATACCTTCATTTCATCATAGGAAGAAATGAGACATGTATTAGCACAGGATCATATAGGCTACTGAATGTATGTATTATCTGGATGGAAAGACGTGGTCTTGCTCACCGTAAAAGGCACAGGGAGATGTTGGTTTAATTATTCAGAGCAGTAAGAAATTTGCTAAAGAATACCCAGGTTGACCTTAGTAGAGTCACAAGTGAGTCACAGACTGTATGAATAATAGGAAATGAAGGAGTTCATTGCATCTGCAATATGACAATAGTAATATATGCTTGCTTTGTCATTGGCAATGGAAACTGTAACTATATCTGACAGATCTGCTTCATCACACCCAGGTTTTGCAATGGAAAGCCTTTAAGGGCAAACCACATACTTAGAAAGCCCTCAGCAGCCACAGATACTTTTAAATCTTGATTAGTGGGCGTGAGTTGCCATTTTTGGTTATAGTTCTATGTTATTTGCATTGTCTTGCCTTTCTTTTTTAGATGGAATCTGTACTGCTAACTAATGCTTTTGATGGGTTTTAACTCCTGTGATAAGATAAAGGAACAAGTCATCAGAATTGCAGCTCAGGTGATATGTCTGGGATTTTAGTTTCACATGACTTCTGTTTATCAGTTCACATCAGTTTTGTATATACATTTTGTTACTCTGTTAATACCTAAAGGACTATTTTTTCAATGTTGGTGAAAAATACTGTGCGCTTTTAAACAGACCATACCTTCCTTATAATACACAGGAGTACTGTTGGCTCACTCTCAACTCATCCAGACAGTGACCAGAATAAAAACCTGGCTTTGGCTAACCAAGCTGACTAATACATCATAGCTCAAAGAGTTGTGAACTGAGTACTCAGGTCAGACATGCAGTCAGCAGCGTGTATGCAGCAGCAGGAAGCAAATACTTTCTAGCAATTTTTTTTCTAACTAACCCAGTGAAATTAAAATAGCTATTTTATTCAAATGTTTGTATTCACATTAAGACATTTTCTTCATCATTCGTTTAATTTCATACTGCTAATTCCATACACATGTCATGAGTCTTACTTAATCAAAACAAAACCCCCAGCAACCCTGAACTATGTATTTCATAATCAACCAGCAGAACTCTACTGTATGTGTTCATCTCGTCTAAATGCTAAACTAAACGCAAAACTTCTGTTCTCTGACTTCCAGGAGCTAGGCTGAGCAGTGGGGGTTTCAATTAAAAACCACAGGAAAGGAAAGGAATATGTCAATAAAACCACAGACTTGTAAGTACTGCATACTAGTTTGCAAACAAACACAGCAAGCATTCTCTGAGTATGAGTCTATTACTGTAAATTTAGACTGAATGCATGATGTTGAAGGTGACTGTCCCAGCATGATCTTCCTTCATTTCATGTATAGTGAAATGCTCTCTAGCTTTACGTTCAATAGTTTGATCTAGTCAGTCTGCAATGAGACTATTACTAAGAGAGGAAAATGCCATGAAGACGAGAATGGCTTGAGCCAAATTAGCAATGTTTTGTTCTATTTCAAAAGAAAATGAGAATTGTAAAGAAGAGAGTAGAAGGTACAAAAAAAAAAAAAAAAGATAAATTCACGAATTGATTCTAAGGCAAAATCCTACGTGAGATTTTAAATGTAGACATCACTTGAATAGAAATGTAAATGCCACAATTTGCATTATAAAGCTTTGTTAAATAGTAACTGTCACTAGAACAGATTATGTTGATAATTAATTAGTTACAGACTGGGTGCAGTCACTTTTTAAAAAGGTTGCATTAGGGATCACATATTTTACAGTGAAAAAATCTTGAGTAAGAATGGTGGGGATGAAAAAAATTATAAACAATTTAGAATTCATAGAAAAATATATACCCTAATGCATTTTTCAAAATACAGTGCACCCTATGGTGCTTTTATTGCTCTCATATTAAAGAGAAGAACCAGTAAGAGAAAAACAATGTCGTTTACCTAATTAAGTGAGCAAAATGCAGCTTAAATTTACAGAAGGTTAATAACTAACATTAAATATATTGGCTTCACATTATGTTTGAACTGTTAATAAAGTGAACTCACTGACTGCTCAAGTATTACAATTATTTCTCAACTAATGAAGAAATGAAAAGGGAAAACCTAGTAGCAGAAAGAGTGCACAAATATTGAACTGTTGTTTTTCCACTTTAGCAGTCATTTCTTTTTGCAACTCTTGCCTAAACATTAAAAAAAAACCCACAAAGGATAGAAAGGGCATCAGCTTTGAAATTTGGTGCTGAGGTTCTTTGTCTATGTAGAAGCTGAGCTACTGATTATAATAGGGATTTTCAAAGGTGCTCAGCACTGACCTAATTCTGCTGCTTTTAAAATCTCTTGGTATTTACCAAGGTCTTCAATGGGACTGGAATCAACCTAAAGCTGAACGCTTTTGAAAAGTTTGGGTTTCATCTTATTCACAAAACTGTAAAAGGCTATGGGCAATGCAGAATTATGTTGAGCTACTGTCTGAAAATTGCAGTGGGGACATACTCTAATGATTTTTCACATACTTAGTTTTTTAAACTCTGAGCTGTTCTGTCCAAATCAATGTGGAAGTCTTTTCAAGACATATGAAATGTCAACGCACCACATAAATATAAGCAGGTGCCTGACAGTCACTGAAAATTAGAGCCCTGCAATGTATGTTTTAAGATTACATGGGCTCAAGAATGTGCTGCCATAATCCAAGGAGCAGTTGCTATTTTATGACTGTGAAGCCTAACTATTTGAAGAAGTGATGCTGGTGATTCTGGGCTAAATCCTATTTAATCTGGTTTCTAAAGATGCTTGGTGGCAGGAAAAGAGAGCCCAGGCTGTAAGACTGGTAAGCAGGAGAGATGGGAGAATATACACCTATGTCATCTGAAGGAAGAAAAGTGCACGCTCTACCTAAAGGTAGAGCTATTAATGTGTCTCAGTGTGGATGCCACAGCGTGAGTTCCAATCTGATGCTGAAGTCTGCCCTTAGCTGACTTAGCTGAAAATAGCCAGATCATTTAGTCTAAGATGTCAAAGATAACCACACATGATGGTAAGTGGATCGCTCTCCTGTGTCCTCTCAGTTAGAGGAAATTAATTTCTCCTAAATGTGTTAATGCAGTCATCTTGATTCAGAGGGAGCGTGGCAGCAGAAAAGGGGCTGCAGAGCCTTAGTTAACTCCCCTCACTGGCCCTCCCCTGCATTCAACTCTGAGAACTCCCTCTCCACATACCTTCCCAAAAAACTTTATAGCTGATGCTACTTTCTTAGTTCTCAGGTTTTTTTCACTGAAGAAGTATAAAAAGAAGGGCAAGGTGAAGGTCTGGGCAAGGAGATCAAGAAGAATTTTAAGGGAAAGACAGCACAAGTGAAGGAAAAAGGAAGAGGAAGTGAAATATTCAACCTAAGTGGGTGGTGTTCTGAAGAATACATTAGTCCAATAATTAGAGCCATAGAAAGTTTATAAAGCCTACTTTAAATCCAGAGTTGTGATTCAGCTGTAGTTTAATGAATATTTTATAGAGCATGGGGGCATATATTCTTTACTGGGGCTTTGGTTTCTACACATGGTAAAGGTTTCTGATATCATATGCTGATATGAAATCTTATTATTGTATACAGAGGTGTATTAAAATAAATGGTTTCCAGTTTTAGATCATCTGATTTGCTTCCAGCTCTGAACTCATCACTCAGTCTGGTCAGCTGTTAACAAACTCCCTGGTGGAGATGAGTGTTGTATGATGTCTAGACTACAGGGTAGTTTTTGGAATCCTCATTTGGCTCTCCTTGTTGTAGTTCTGAATAAGTAAATGTTTAACTGGCATAATTCTTAGGGATGTAAAATGTTAAGAGTTTTGCTGTCTTCCATTAACCTCAGTGGAAAATCCCCATTTACTTGAATGAAAGTTGAATTAGGCATTTTGAAATACTGTGCAAAAATAAGTATTTTCATTTTTTGTAGTCCAGTTTCTTCCTCAATTGACAACTGAACCTCGAAGCTATTGAGTGTTCTGTGTTATTAAGTGTAATCAGCTTCTACTCAGTGCTAAGTTCCTCCAAGAATTTCCCGTCTTCTTGCATGATTAAACCTTGGGTTTACCTATTTTACACCCTGAAAAAGAATAAACTGAATATTAATAATGGGCAACCAAAACCGCAAGAAACAAGAAAGGAAACATAAACCAAAGGATTTTTGCACAGTGAAAGGTAGATGAATTGGCAGTAGCCAGCAAGATAAATGTGAGATACAAGAAACCCGTGTCACATTCTGAACTTTACATACCATCACTCATTTCCTTTGCGGAGGCAAAATACTATTTGAGACATGAATATAACCCTGCAGAAGATTACTGTAAAAGATCATGCTAAACAAAGAATACAATGTCAACTAATTAATTTTAATTTAATCAACTCACTTCTATGGGTACACTTTGCTGTGATTATTCAGCTGAATTTTGGATGACAGTTATGATGAGTGAATGATAATTTCTGTGTACCTCTTAAGAATCTAAAGCACAAAACATTTTAACATGTACTGTATTTAATACTGGGGAAGATACCTTGAGCAACCAAGAATTTGGATACAATGTGTCTTAGAGTTCAACAAACTCACTTTGTGCAGAGTTGTCTAATTGCAGATATATATTAGCTAGCTGTCTACTTGTAGGTAATTGCTGTTCTTTCCTTTTCTGTTTTTGTTTCCGTTACTTTGCTTCCTTTCATAATCTCAAGGGACCTTAAAGTTGCATACATGAATGTGTAAAGCAGCAGATCGCCAAAGGACCATGAACACACCATCAGTATGTGCATCAGATGACTGGCTAAAACTGTGGTATATGTACATCACTCCAAATAGTGCCAAGTTTCACTCATTTCACAGGTCCAATTGTATTTTGTGGTGTCACAGTGGCTGTCCTTTGTCTCTCTCTTGCAGTATAATGAAGGTTACTGCCACCAGGGTCCAGTCAGAAGTTCCCTTTCATGGATCGGACGTAGGTTCTGCTACTCCCCATTTTCTGAGACCCCAGTCTGAAGTCTAGCTATGGCCTATCCAAATTAGTCTTCTCAGACATACCATGAAGGCAATCCCAAGGACTTACTCAGCGTACAAATCCCAGGTTAGAAGTCAGAAGCAAAGCAGACTTTTTGATAGAATTTCTTCTATAAAATGGAACCTCCTATTGCTGGTTGGTTTTTTTTTTTTTCAGATGAATCTCTTAAAACTGAAATCTATTGCCTTTGTATTCAGGATGGATAAATTACTCAAGGATTTCTTTTTCTGTAAAATTTTAATGCCATTTTTCCTGAGTGCAATTACAGTGATGATTAACAAACGCAGCACTATGGATAAGCAAATGTAAAATTCATATGAACGTACCTGGTCAGAGCTAGGGATTTCTTTTTCTCTTATTCTTTATAAATTGAGCAGAGATTCTATCTTCTTAAGCCTTCTTGCTCTTCCTTATTTCACAAATGAAACACTTAATTTAAATAATATCAAAATGACATAATAAGTTTTGAAAACTTCCATTTTATTTTTTTGGCTGAAACTATTTCGATATTTTATATTATTTTTTTTCTAAACACCATTAACCACCGCTCAGAAAAACTTACCCAGCTGTATAAATTAGTGTTGTGTTGCTTTGGTGAAGTATGTAAAATGCTCTGAAGCTATAAAATGTAACATGATATTTCATTGTTATTCCTTTGTTTCTGTTTCAGGTCATTTCCCATTGACTTCCACTGACTTTGAGTAGGAATCCAGCTTTTTCCAGCCGTAATTGTTCTACAAAAGCAAAAGAGTGAGTAATAAGAATAAGCAGTGTTTGACAGTCTGTACAGGCAGTCCCAGGCCTACAGAAGAATAAGTAATAATCATCAGTCCTTTCTTTTGGTTGTGCATAAGACTGAAATACCCGTCTCTCCTCTTTGTTTGAGAAGCATAACTCTTCTAGCTTAATCCTAAATTGGAGTGCGTATTAATTATACTGGTTAGTAGAAAGAAACCTTTTTCTCCAGGGGCATTAAATCTATGTCTGGTATGTACTTTAGTGATAGTTAAGGATACTTGTTGTAATTACATCATCTCATTCTGAGGTCAGTGAAAAGGGTTCTAAGGCTAAAGCATGTAGGAGTGTCTAATATCTCTAAAAGTAAAAAAAAAAAAATAGGGTGAAAAGACTGCCTTACACTGTTATATTTTCTGTGTGTATCTATTAAAGTAGATTCTTTTATGGAAGATTTTCTATGTACATACTGCTTTAACTATCTACTGGAAACACACACATATATTGTCTTTATTTACATAAAGGCACAGACTTTTTCTCAGTCAGCAAAGCAAAATCTGTGCTATGAGTTTGGGCAATTAGCAGGAGCTCTGTGTTACAGTAAGCCATTTTCATCTATCTTTTGTATCTTTCTTGTTTACGCTATGTAGCTGGGATAGCCAGTTCCCCTTGCCAAAAATAGTCTGAGTGAAAGAGAGCATTGCAAATGTACTGAAAGCAAAAGTAGAAAAATAGATATTGGCCAAAACCAAGGCCACAGAACTTCAGAGCTACAATCACATAAATAGTCTTACATTGCACTTTAAATTCCAAGTTAAAATCAAGAAAGCGAAAGTATTGTATACATTTACATTTTTAATTGTGTAATCATGTTATTATCTGAAACTAATACCATGCTGTTAAAATTTAGATAAAGTGTCCTGCAATGCATACAAAATGTTCATTTGTTGAAGGCCATTAAGTTAATTTCCTGGGAACAAGATTAAATGCAAGGCATTTACATAATCATTAGTTGTGAGGTGTAGAATAGATAATTAAATATTCCACCACATTAATTTATATTTAATTAACTGTGCTTCCATGATCCTTCTGCCTGAATATTAATATTGTGTAAATAAACAATTAGGATGCATGCTCACTTTGCAAAAGCTTTATTGTAAAAACTCTGATCAAAGGAATTCTAGGAAATCTACTTAAATTAATAAACACTTAAAGGTTTTGTAAAGCAGAGTTGTCAATCTTGAAAGTTTTGCTAAATAGCTCCAAGTACTCTGATTTTTAACACTTTAATTCTTCAAGTGTTCAGTGTGGTGGAGTTGTCATAACAAACTTTTAATAAATAGTGTTTCCTATTCTGCATTTTCCAACCTCTTATTTATATTTCTTAATATATATAAAAGCTAGTAAAGCATGCAGAAGGATCTTTGCATTAAGTTTTGGAAAAGACAGTAAAGCCATAGGAAATGAATCAGCATTATATTTTCTGGTAAAGAAATACAGTTTCAGAGCTCCTCTTTTTATATTAAAGGGGTATAATTTGAAAGCACTCAGGCAATAACTGATAACACAAAAAAACCCATTTTTTTCTTTCCTTTGAAAAACTGTTGTCACACCAGAAGCATTTTCAGGTGTATAAATAGATGAACAACATACAAAAGGCTGAACTGAAATTCAGAGTATGTTTTGTTTCATATGAATATAAGTTATTCATGGCTATTGGCCTATAAAGACTCATCTGATACTGTCTTCTGGTTTAGTAGGAATACCTCTAGGAGTTACCTGTACTCTAGTATAGCACTTACAGATGTGTACATCTCTCTGTGTGATGGGAATTCCAGGTTTTCTTCTTCAAAGTTTATTTCTAAAACAAGCAGGATTATTCAGTAATGAAGAGTGCTAACCCTGCTTTGAAAGCAGTGGTTTTCCAAGTAAGTGCAAATGATATTTAAATATTCCATCTTGCAGATTTTCATTAGTAACTTTGAGGTTTGTTATTACAATTTTGTAAGATGCAGATGGCATTATTTTTCTTCCGAGATTAATTGTAAAAGCTGTTTGGAGTAGACTGTTACGCAGAAAAAAAAAAATGGTGAGGTTTTGATAAAAATTTGTAATATTAAACAGACGTGTACTGTGTAACACAAGACAGTAAATTACATCAGTTTTGAAGATTGGTAATGTGGTAAAATGGTGCTTTCTGTATGTCAGGAGAAAGACAGAAGAAACATGCAGTGAGTTTTGAAGGCAGAGGATTGCCACTTGAGGTTTTAAACAATGTACTCCCTGAAAATACCAAACTGAGGTGATTCATGGATGTTAGGCAATCTTCCTCCTTTTTGCAGTAGCACGAATAGGGTCATGAAGGTCAGGAGGAAAAAGAATAAAGAATATCTCCAAATAAATTGAAAGTAGGCAGCAGGCATAGAACAGGCGAAGGCTGTGGTAGAAATGGAGAGCATCAATTAGTAAAGGCACACCACAACATGGTGCTGGCTAGTGGAAATAGAAGCTAGGAAATAGAAACTGCTTAAAACAAAGCAGGCCAAGGCTGTTTTTCTAACCACCCATAAAAATAAGTGTAAAGAAAGTATAGTTGATATAAAGTGTTGATAAATGAAACTAGAATACTAAAAAAAAAAAAAAAACAATTAAAAAGCTAGGCTCAGAGCTGATGTGAAGGTGCCTGGGCAGTTGCCATCTGATGTCCCTGCCCAGTGTGAGGGAACTAGTAGTAACCAACTGGCCAGAATACCAGTGTCTTAGCAAATGTGTGTAGGATTACCAGTCTGGTGTCATAATCCTAATTGATTTCAGTGGGTACTTGCAAAAGTAATACAACTAAACTTAGGTTTAGAGTAGGATAATTAACTTTGTTGTACTTGCTCCTGAAATTAGCTGTTATTCGTGTAGAGACTCATTGTTAAAGTAGATGGGGAAAGCTATCATCAGTGGTTTTTGAAGTAATTCTTGGTAACTGAATGGACACAAGCCTATGGAATATGTAGTAAGAACAGCACAGGAGCAGACTCAGGAAAGAATGCTAAATTAATAAGTCTTTGTCTAGAAAAAGGAAGGGATTGAGTGTGATCTTGTTGACTATAGAGTATATAAAAATGGACAATGCCTTAGGATCAGAAGTCCTAAATTCTAATTCCATCACTACTACAATTAACTGTGACAGTTCGACAGGCTGATAAAGGCACTGAAAATTACTAGAACTTTGTTAACATCTGAAGAGGCTGTAGTATTTCTGGGAATTTCTTACTGTGAGTGATTAGTGATGCATCAGTTGAGTCTTAATCCACCCCTAAACATGGAGGATTCTCTAGCCTTACCGAAGAACAATATTGTGAGGCATACGTTTTGTTATAGTCTTGTGCAATATCAACTAATAGAAACTGCTAATGCAAAGTAATGCTTGTGGAATCTCATCTAGGAGAAGCTTTTAATGCAAAGAATTAAAACCTATAATGAGAGAACTAAAGACTAACTATTTCTCAGTAATATACTAAGTTGTAAAAAATGCTGTTCATTAGAGTCTTCTTTCATGAACATTTTTTGCATGGGATGTTTTGCAGAGACAGAAGTGCACTACATTGATTTTCACTGCTATGTTGACTACTATCATCTAGTTTTCTATGTCTTTTAAACTTATGACTATATATTACTGCTTCTGAAAATATACCGTATTCTTGGTAGTTACTGATGCTCTGAGTCTTGTAATGCAATTATCTTGAGACAAGATGATACTGTGGTAAGATTATCCCCTAAAAAGATTATCTCCTGACACAGTCATCCTCTGACAAGATTATCTGTAAAGATGATGTTGATAATTAGCTAGGGATGTGGAAGAGTGATCTAGAAAATGTAACATAAGTCCAAACTAGACTAAGCACTTAATTGAACCTCAACTCTATATGAAAGTATGGAGTATGTTAAATTGTTTGTACCAATATGAGGATTCAGAATCACTTTCAAATGGGGGTTGGAGAGGAAAAGGGTAAGTGATTTTTGTTGTAAATCTTAGAACTGGACATTACTTCTTCAACTGGTCAATCTAGCATTCATTGCAGGATCTAGTTAAATATATGCTTCTACTTTCAGTGTAATAGATTAAAAACTGTTGTATTAATTTCATGGCAAGTGTGGATACTACATAGCTTAAAATGCATAGTACACGTATGGAACCTAAAATAATAGATTGATTATTTTTGTCTGGTAATCGCTATTCGTCAGAAACATTTTCTAGTTGCAAGAACAATGCCATGCTTAGTGTTTTCTCTTGGAAATGGGAAAGGATCAATGATGTTAACTTCCTTTGTACATTTGCTTACCAAATGCATTAATTCTTGATACTACATGAAGGTTACTAACATGAAGATCCTAATACAGGATCCTCATACATTGAGTAAAGAAAAAAGGATTTTACTGTTTCCAAGGAAAGAAAGTATAAAATCATACTGGTTTATCATCAGTTCTTGAAGCCTCTGCAAGGTTGAAGTAAATATTGCTGCCAAGAAGCTGTAAGCTTTAGATGAAAGTTAATGTGTTGGAAAGTATCCAAGTATGAAATGATCAAAGGGACAGAGGTCTGGAGATTTGAGCTATGCTGATGAGTGGAAGCATAAGAAGTTGCAAAGCCAAACTTTGAGCTGACCTTACATACTCACAGGCAACACTTGTGTAAACAAACACAGTATTTTTTTCATGAAAATTAAATGCATTTTCTGGGGGTTTTACAATTAACCTAAACATGGATGTCATACTTGGAGGTATTAAAGGGTTATGAAAGTGAATACAATTTTGTTTCCATGTATCAAAGTCACCTGGAATTGGCAGTTAGTCCATCAAGTTTGCAATCTGTTGTTTGTACCATGGGCATAGAAAATTCCTTCCTTCTTTAGCAATTCTATTGGCAATCTTCAGAGTGCCAAATCCCTGGAAAAAGAAGAAATCAGTCTTTGACTTTAAGAGTTAAGAAGGATGTTGGAATGTGTGGGGAGTGGAGGGTTTGTTTTTGCTCTTTCTTTCTATATCAAACTGTAAACACAGATCATCTTGGTCAGCCAGCTTTGCAATAGCCAAGAGAAAGGCTTAGAGATACCCTTGAGCAATGGCATATCAACTGCCTGCTAAATCACAGAGCCATCATATACGTGACAAATTTTCTCTCACTCTACAGTCTTCTCAAAAGAACTCTGTGGTTAAAAGAACAAAAAGCATGAAATAGTCTTGAAACAACTCCAGTGGGTAAGCCTGCTAGCTAGGATTGACCTACAGCTTTCGCACAGGGAAGAGCACAGCGCTTTCAATAATTCTGTTTACAGTATTCGTAGTCTGCCATCCTTCATTTTTTATTACATTCCTCATTTAAATTAAAAAATGATAAAAATGAAATATTTTAAGTAATCTATAGACATTAAATATTTCTTGATCACTCAGCCTTCTCTGAAAAAGACTCAGGAAAATCATCACAATAAAAATGTATTCCCCTTTTGTTCCAAGATGAGCTTATGTCTCGGCATTAATTTCTTTTCTTCTATTCCACAGATAATTAATAGAAGATACTGGGAAGTACTTAACTTTACTTCAACCTATTTGAAGTTTATTACCCCTGTGACTCATACATCACAACCACCAAAAATGGATAAATTGTAAAATCTACAATACTAAATCTTCACTTCAAGGACTACTACTCCCAAACCTCCTAGCAGTACATTTTTAGACTGCCCTTTCTAATAACTTAGTTTCCCACTGAGTAAAAAGCTTTTAGTATGTTGAAAATGGAGCAGTGTTATTCTTAGCTATTTGATTCTCAAACTTCCAGTTCTGCTATGGTTCAAGTGGCAGCTCCTTCATATACTCATTCAGCAAACCATTTTTATGACATTAATATAAACCATTTATTTGTGACATGTAGTAATTTCATCAAACTGTCATTTGATTGATGTGATTAAAATATATTTGACTACATTTAATTCCTCTATATCTTAAACACTGAACAAGACATTTTGAAAATGGCAGGGAATTCAGAAGGCTCAATCACTTTGCTACTTCTTTAAGTTAATAAGATCTGGTAATATTTCCCTGGATTGTACGAATCCTTGTAATACCCACATGTAATTTACTTGTTTGAGTTTGAAAATGAAATAACATGGCATTTTCCATGAAGTTTGAAGATAGTTAACTATCTGTCAGAAATGACTGACTAGATGGAAATTAGACTGAATTTTAAAATTAAAAACATAGAATGAAGAGCATTTTGAATGAAGAAAAATTTGCTTGTAGAACATGATGAGAAATATGTTGAATTTGAAAGACCAAAGAGAGCTTTAACAATGGCTACGTGAATTTTAAATTCCAAAGTAGACAGAAGATTAACCTGTATATAGCACACTTTTCATCGGTCCATTGATTTTAAGGTCTGAAGAGACGACAGAGATCATTAACTCAATCTCAAATCAGTACTTCCTACATGACATATGCAAATTCCCCAGTTTGATGGGGAAAATGTATCTGTTAGAAAGCTGCCTGATCCTGATTTAGAAATGAAACAAGTGCTTGGAAGTTCTAAGTGGATACTCAACCAAACTTAAAGAGAGTATGTGAGATCTATCATATGAAAAATCAAAGTTTGCAGCACTGATTTTAGCAGAGAAAGTAAATGACGGTAACTTCTGGACATCATTGAGTTATGCAGTTTGCTTCATAAGATGAATTTTTGAGCAAATATAACAAAATATATATCCAGTATCCTGGCATAAAGTGAAGCAAGCATTCAGAATTAATGACTCTTGGGGCTAGCTCAGTATTACCAAAATAACTTGTGAACAAATGTGACATCACTATGAAATGGCAAAAAAAGTACCTTTTAACGGTGCTTTCTCACTAACTTTTCCCACTCTCTCTGTAACGTTTATGTTTGCATCACTTTTATCCGAAGTGATTTATTCCTTTGGGGTGAAGAGTGAGATTAAAAACATACTGTTGTACAATACCCACAAGTTCCTTCTGGACTCGGTTCCACTTATTCTGGAATTAGATATGCATTTACAGTCTTTGTCCTACACAGCTGTGTCTCCCACTCAGTAAAATGAGAAATCCCTGAAGAAAATGTTTGTATTTGAAAGCTTAAAAACATCTCCTTTTTCATTGTATGACAATTCTTAAGAAAGGATAGTGGCAACAGATGGCATTGAAAAGAGCTCTAGTGTTCTGAATCACATTATATTATTTTAGACCATATTTCATAGTATATGCAGAATTCAAGTGATGAGGTCTTCACTTAACCTTCCCCCTTCTCTCAATAATGCACAACAGATTTGGAAATATTTACAGGATGATGATTCTTTTGAGATTATATTAGCCCAAAACCAGATGTCTTTAAAGAAAATAATTAAATAAATAAATGAAAGGGGAGGGATTCTGCACAAAATTAGTTCGTCATTTGTCTGTAATATTTTTACTTGATAAATGAACTGTATTGTTCTTCCCCTCCTTTTGCTTCATTACAATTACAATTTCAGTTCTGTTCTAACTCAAACAGCTTACCAGAAAAACAGCAAACAAGGCATGATGGTGTTCCCAAAGGAACCTAAGTTTGTGAACACAGTTTATGTCAAGATTTTACTTTTATAAATGTTGAGCTCTACCTTGCTGCACTAGTACTTTTGAGTTATTTTATTCCTGGATCAAAGTACTGCTCAACAGGAACAAATGTCCAGGGAATGTTTATATTAAGATCAAAGATAAGCGTAAGCAGGGCAAACCTATTGAGTGTAATTGCACCAGAGTCCAAAGCTTCCTCAAGTCCAGGAGGCAGATTCTGAAGATGAGGAAAGGCAGGCTCAGCACTCATCGTCCTGTGTTGCGTTGCTTGCTCTAGCACCAATTCCCAGCTCTGTTGTGCCATGATATGGAAACATAAGGGAAAGCAGGAATCTCAGCAGTATTTCTCTCCTTTAATACCACCCTGCTAACTTGTTTACACAGAATCCCAGTAATTCCACTGTATTGGTGGTTTTATATGCTGAAAATAGAGTTGACATTCCAGATATTTTTTTAAATCATTCTCTTAAAAAAACCTGCAGCAGGTGGGGTTTTTTTTGTGCCAAAAGACCTTTCCTTTGAATTTTCATGGTGTTTTTCCTTTGCTAAATTATTGCTAGTCTTCATCTGCTAGAGTTTATTTTTGAAAAAGAGGAATTTCCCCTTGAGTTGAAAATGTGACATCCACTAAGAAGCAGTTCTCATTGCATGTAGCTGCAGGCAGAGGAGAACTTATTTGGAATCTACTCAGAAGCGTGTGATCCAAGCAGAGAGCAGTGGCGGAAACAGAGAGCCTGAAGTTCCACTGGGCTCTGGGAAAAACCTCGGTCCTGGGCTGGGAATATTCATACCAATGATTCTGGAAGGCAGGCATACTGTTAAACAGGAAACGTGTGCACAGTCTTTTTAATCAGAAATTACGTGCAGGTCATTTGTTCCCCAAGATATTTTCCTTAGATTTGAATATTTTCATACTTCTCTTAAATTGGAATGTTCTGTATCAGAGGAAACAAAATCATTATTTTCACCCACATCTGATTATTTTTTATTGTCAACCATTCTCTACCATTTTTTAAACAGTTTTCCACTTTTAAAGTCAGCTGCAGTAGGCAGGTAAACTGTCTAAAAAAGAATCACTTTTGTCAGTCATCATGCCTAGTTTCCAAAAAATCTTCCTCATGTGACACTATTCTCATGCTAAGAGTTGAAAATAGAAATTTAGGTGGGAAAAGGGAGTCTTTCCCCAAAGTTAAAGGCAAAAAATGTTTTCAGTAGTTGAGGCTGATATTTGATTTTTGTCACAATGCTGAGCCAGATGAGGAAACAAGGTCCAGGGTCAACAAGAAGACCATTATACCCCTAGGTTTTCAAGGAACAAAGAGTTCCTGTTTCCATTGACCTGTGTTCTCGGAGCATTTTCTCTGGGATGAGATGGCAGCATGGTGATGAGACATTCTCCAGTTTTATAATTCAGTCTGGGACCCCGAGAAATGAGAAAGCATAAATAGAAACAAAAAAGGTTTTCTTATTTTGTTGTTTTGTACATCAAACTGTTACTCCACATTAATTTATGTAGCTAAGAGGCAACAGAAGTGTTATTAAAAATAAAAATAAAAAAACACCCAACACCAAGAACCTGTGATTTATTATTCTCTGTGAACACAGGTATGACATTATTTTGAAAAGAAAAAAAAAAAAGATATAAAACTACAAACCAATATAAATAACTTTCTGGAAATAGAAAGTTTTTTAAAGAAAGCATAGGGATATTTCATACCTCTTCCATCCATTTTAAAAGAAGATAAGTGTGTGTTTGAGAGCAGGTCATGATTTATGGGTAGTGACCAAAAATCTCTTCTTATTCCAGAGAAAGCTTTAAGGCAGGTAGTGGGAACATGTACAGATGCCTCAAACAGTCGCCTAGTCTTGCAGTTCCAGCTGATCTTTAAACTAACTTGAATACATTCAAGCTTGAATTCATAGTCTGAGAAATTGAAATTGATTTAACTTGAATTCATATGATAGCTAAGAGGGGAAGCTTGACTCCAGAAGGGTGCGTACCACATGCAGAGGTGATATCTGTGTTTGCAGTCAGTGATTCCATGCACTGTAGTTGCCAGCATAACACAGGGGGACACAAAGAGCCTAAGGTGACCTGCAGCTACTATATTCATAGCATGGTAATGGTAAACATAGTGTTGGTATGAAGTTGATTTTAAACCTTGCAAAATTTATTTGAAAATTCAAGCATGTTCCTGTCCTGTGTGAAGATAAAACCCAGGTTTGTTTCAAGAGTTAATTAGAAATATAATGAAAAGCATTCAGATAATCTAGAGTTAAGGATACTCTCAGGAAACATGGAAGACCCAGATTCAAGGCTTTACCATTTTCTGTATTGAGCAAGAATTTATGATCTTGTTCATATTCTCTTCATTTTGTATAATCAGCCTAATTCCCAGGCTACGAGGAAGTGTTTCTTCCTGACATTTCGATATGTAATGGCATCTTTTGGCTCAAGGAAGTTAAGATGTATGGAAAAAAATATTTTTTCTTAAATTTGAGTATTTTCATAGTCAAGTTGAAAGTTTTAACAGTCCCCCTTACCCTTGCAAACTAGAAATATTGTGGCAGAAGTTTCAAGTCTTTTTAAAGTGGTCTGTAGCTGTAGACCCTATTTGGTGAAAAGAACAATGGACATAGTAGAAATCAGAGCAGTATTAACAAAGTGCTTCCTTTCCTCACCCAACTGTGATGGAGGAGTCAGTTAAAAACAGATGTTGTACAAGATTGTGGCCTGGTTAGAACAGCAACAGTGTGTGGTTATGGGTTGTGGCTTTGCGGTGTTGAACCAGTGATAGAAGAATGTGAAGTAGAAAAAGTACATACAGAGACATTAGAAGAGAATTGAAGGAAGCAGTGGAGCATAGACAGGGACAGTATACCATGCCATGCCAGCCTATACTATTTAACTGTCTTTGTGGCAGGAGATGGGTATAAGTTTCCTCATTTTCTGTCTTCAGTGTAATATGAAGTGATGGTCCTGGAGGCAAAAACCCGAAGAACTAATGAACTCCAGGACTGGGAGAAGCCTAAAGCTGGGTAGAAGCTTTTAGATAGAGTTTGAGTTTTCTGTTAGCCTGAGAGCAGTGAGCCTTTCTGTCAGACGGGAGAGGTCATGGGTGAGAAATTTTCAGCCACATCAGACCTGATTATAGGGGGTATGATAGAAACTGAATTCCTTCTGACATACACAACGTAGACTCTTCTCTTGAGGTCAAACCAATCTCGCAAAGCAACAAGCAACAGAAACCTCATTTGTGCTGGCTTTTTATTACTAAGTATCTTTTAATCACCTCTGTTTACAAAGGGAGTACGGCAGCTCCTTACCACAAGTTGCAAATGATGTATGGTAGTTATATCTCCCTAAATGTCACTTTTTTGAAATATTACTTTTGTAAACTGAAGATGTATGTATCGAATTAGTGGAATATGTAGGTATTCATGTTCTGTGTTGCTATTATTTCACCAGTCTTTCTGTGCAGGTGAAATTTACTTCTGTGCTTTCATTATAAAACATAATTGTGTTCTGTGCTCAGCTCTGATTGAGTTTAAGAACAAAAATTATTTGTTTGTAATCAGAGATGCTTCTGAGATTGGATGGTGAATCAGCCCTTGGATTTTCAGGAATGTTTGAAGTGATAAAAAAATGTAGGAAGAAGAAACTCCTAAATTAAGTTTAGACCCTTCTACCACCAATAATCATGTACTTCATACGTACAATTAGCAAAACAGTTGAAGATGTTATACCTTTTTTTTAACTTCTGCTTCCGGTGGGCATCCAGAACTATATTTAATATAGAAAATGCCTGATCTGTGCTAATTGGTGTTCATATTTGAGTCGGTAATTAAGCACATAAAATCAGTCCTTTTAGCTGCACAATCCCCTTTGAAATCAGCTTTAGTATGTTCCTGTCCATATTCCTGGACTTCTTAGTAGTGCTATAGGATGAAATAGTGCTGAGGATTCCTCTTCACAGAGCACGGGAGAGACAATTTTTTCTTGGTTTAGTTCTTAATACTGTTTGAAATTCTCATGTAAAAAAGGCTTAATATTAAAGTTAGAAATTCAAGCATTTGCGTTAGAACCGTCACATGCCTCTTGTGAACACTCATGTTGTAAATTGGAAAGGTAGTGGCTGGATTTAGAAACTTTGGAGAAAATTTTTTGGGGGGAATAAAGCCCATGGAAGGAGAAAAAAATTATTTAAAGGACATGAAATATCAATTGGTTCTGAGGAAAACATCATTATTAAAATCCATCAATTAGAAAAAGGATTTTATTGCCTGCATATATAACGTGTAGTGAAATCTGCGCTAGGTGTAATTCTAACACTAAGAAGCCTACTGTTAGGTAGAAAATTCCTTTTTATGAGCATGAACAGGGTGGGGGGCAAAGGCAATATTCTATCATACACTTCAGACTTCTTTTTGAAGATCTGTCCCAGATAATACAAAATAAACTGATATGGCTTGAGCTGGGAACCTAACACTTGGATTTGGATCCAAATCTGAATTTCTCAAAGTATCTATTTGAACAGAATTTTTACTTTGTGACTAATGCCTAGCAAATGTTGAACTAAAGGACAGGGAGTGAAAGAAAAGGATTTTGCCTTTTCTAGGAAGGATGTAAGTATACGGAGCTCTTTTTTTCTATATTACTTATTCAGGTCCAAAATTATTGAGGTAGTGATGTGGGGTCTTTTTTTATTGTGCTATACATATGTGTATTTTGTTTTACCACTGTAACTTTTAAAAGTGCTACGTTGGCTTAACAAAAACAGCTACAAAATTGTAAACCTAAGCAAATGTAAATCTCCTCAAGAAATAAACATGTTATAAGAAAAGAATCATGAAATGTATGATAATGAATGGCATTTCTGAGGGCAAGATGACTATGACCTTATTAAATGAACGCATTTATTTTCATTTTTTACTTAGCCTTTCAATTAAGATTCAGATTTTGTTGAAAACCTAATGATCTGAGGCAGCTGCTACTTTAAAAATGTGAATGGTTCAACTATTAACTTTAGAAAACTTTGACAGATACATTTTTATAAATGGACAAAATGCAGGATGGCTTTATTACTTGCGAGAAAACATATAATAGTCTCCCTTGGCAGAATTCAAAGCCATCTACCTCAGGGTCCAGTTTCATGGTCTGCTTAAGCTGGTCTGGCTGGAGGGCTGTTACTGAAAAGAGGAATCCTGATTTCCTGGTCTCCTGGGCTCTCTCCTTCTGTGTTTCCCACTGCCAGGGTGAAAACTAACCCCTTGTTGGGGGTAGGGAGGTGATCTCAAGCAACAGCCCCCACAGTAATTAGGGCTGACATACTCATGACAGCAGAGGTAATGAGACAGCTTTCATTCTCATCATTCCACTGATACAGGAGCTCTCTATTTGACCAAGAGTAGCTTGCACAAATACATTGTGAAAGAAGCTGTTTGTACAGTATTGAAGGCCATGTTATTAGTGTCCTCTGTATAGTATGAAGTTAGACCTTTACTCAGCTAATCTATTTCCTTTCAGTAAATTATGCAAAAAGGTTCCATGTGTGCAAGTATCTGTTCCTAATAAAGGGCAGCAGGAGATATTTCCATCCTACTTTGATCATGATTTCCACAGCTAGGATCTGAATCTTCCGGCTTTCTATCTTTGTGCAATCATTGATGCTCATGCAAACTGAGTTGAAGTCATTACGAAATCAGTGTGACAGTGCTCTATATGTCAGTACTTCCCATCCAGCTGGCACAGAGGTAAATGGCCACATTGCATTAGAGGCTGAATTTCAGGAGAAAATACCGACCTTTTAGCCAACACATCTCAGCAAAAGGCATCATTTTTCTTTTGGGAGCAACACCATTCACCCAGAATAACTCTTGGTTTTGCATATCAATTAGTGTTAATCCAAAAGAAAATATACTTAAATATTTTCAAAGTACTTGTTATTGTAATCAGCATTAAAATTTTTAATACACTGACCTTTATTTCAGATTGTATTAATTCAATATTTTCTTAGCTGTACTTAATTATTCCCTATTATAATATCTGCTTTTTCTCAGTGTAAGAGCATCTCAGACAATGATAATTCTCTTTAACATAAGAGGCTCGCTCCTGCTTTATGTCACTGGATCTGTAGGGAGACGTGGGTGCCATTCTTGGTGCCATTCCATTTCACTAGTAGCTTTCTCAATGATGTCTGGCCAGAGTTCAAAATCTGATGCTCCTTTGACAGAACGTTGATAGCATTGAAGAGGGTTCATTGTGTCTTAGGGACTGCACTTAGTAAGCGAAGTGTTTCTATAGTGCAGAGAATGTAAATGGTAACAGAAGGGAAAAAACATCTCCCCGTTGTGTTTTAAAAGGATAACACTGAAACGATGATAATGATTTAGTTTTGGTGAGAGGGCCCTAGCATGATACTGTCTGAAGATGAAAAACTGATTCTTGTAGTGTAACAGCAGCATATTAAAATTTCAAATAAAGTATTGCTGTGTTTTTTGATTAATATTAGAAGACAATGGATTTTATCTATGTGCAGTGTTCTCATTGAAGCATTTAACTGCCTGAAGAAAATGCCAGTATCCAGAATTCTGAAGTAAACTCTAGAAAGTAAATGTTTATCTGCCTTTTCAAGTCAGAAATCTTGTGCCTTCCCTTAATATTTGCTGATTATGGCAAAGATTTTTTTCTGTAATCTGCTTATGGTGTTTTTTGCTATGCAGACTCTCTGTGTGGAATCGCAATACTGTGATGGCATATATATTACATTGATAGATAACAAATGTAGCAAATAACAGGGAAAGGTGTTGCTGTTGAAACCTACTTTTTCAGTGTAATTTGTGAAGGAAATATAAACCACCTGCCACTTCTACAGTACCTTTAGATACTAACAAAGCCAAGGTTTGCAGAATGTATGCAGAATATTTTGCTGTATCCTAACTTTGTTAACTTGCTTTATAGTCCCGTTTCCTTCTCCTGAAGTTTAAGTCCACCTTCCATTTTCAATTTAGCTTCATGTGCACTGTAGCAATGCAAACTCTTGTTTTGTATTTCATAAAAGTAGATCAGGGAATGCAATACTGTTCCTTTGGCAACAATTAAGAGAAAATGAAAAAACAGTGTTTTCATCCAGTGTAGTTGCCTACACCAGAAGTGACAGCTCAGTTGTAATGTAGGCCTCTAGCTTATAAATACGTAGGCAGGTAAGGCATTTAACATATCTGAGTACTCCCTTTGAACTAAATCAAATTATTCACTTGTGTAAAATTGCTCAACTGCCTAAATATCTGCAGGATCAGGGCCTTAGATGGCAAATGGAAGCGCCAAAGTAATTTCCCTCTTGCTGTGCTGTTTAGCCCCATTCTCCCATTCAGTGCAACTGAAGTAGTGGATGGGCTGTTTTCAACTCCTATGTTCTGTTATCAAAGGCTATAGTGGGAGTATAGGGGTACATAAACACATTTTTTAATTATAAAACGTAGTAGTTGAAAACATTTATGTAGCTAGTAAAATCATAGTGTTAAAAAAAAATAGTGAAAATTGCCGTCCAAAGATGAAGGGGAGGCTCTGAGGATCAGAGAAGTCCTCGTCATTAAATTCCTGCACAGTTCCAAATGACAGGAGTTTTAAAGAGGCAGCATCACGTAGTCTCGTATCATATTTAAGTTCATTGGCAAAAATGTTTTCGAACACAAAGACTTCGTTAAATTGATAAAAGAAAAGGAAATAGCCTTGTAAGCCAAATAAAATCCATAGCTGTGTTAGCATCAGCTGGATTTTCAGCTGTTAGGAGCCGATTGATAGTGCTTGTTAAGTCCTTGTTATCTTTCTGAGTATATCTTTTGACATTCTGAATATCATTTTGATAAGATTGCAATTGAATTCTGTATCTTCAAGACATTCACAGCAGTAACTGAGAAATAGAAATTGCTATGGTTTAGTTTTTAATTTTTTTAACTTTACCTTTTTTTAATCTAGGAGCCTAAAGGATGCTTAGATAGATCTTCTAGCATATACGCTAGTATGTGGTCTGCCATGATTAGTCTAAAGCAAGGTCTTTGTTGCAATGAATATATCATCTCAGAAATGACATAAAGTTTATCACTGTAATTTTATCCTCCATTTTCTTTGTGTACCAATCCGTAACTAACCTTATATCTGCCCTGGAAAATAAGATATTAAAAATAGATAACATCTCCTTATGACCATGTATTCTGTAATACATTCATGTTAAGTTCTTTCTGAAGTTGCATGCCTATATATCTTTGATTCCGATTTAGAGGCACTTTGACTCTTTTCTTACTAGAGTGAATTATAAAAACGATTTCATATTCTCACAAATATGGGCTTTTTAGAAGGAATGCTGGGTGAGTTAATTCATTTCAGACAGTTCTCCACTCTGCCTAAAATGGCTTTTAATGGATGCATGAATTTCCTAAATACACAAATCATCTTTTAACACTGTAGTGTAAAAAAGCCTGTCTTTCTACATGTAAGTTATTGAAGCTCATGAAGAAATCTTTCAATAAGCTCAGATTCAGAAGGATCACTGGGCTGAAACGCTGTAGGGACTAGCAGGGGCGGCTGTTACTCTTCAGCGTTAAATCTATGGATGCACCCTCACTGTGCTTCTCTGTTACATAGATGAAAAACGGTGCTGAAATATGACCTTCAGCAAAACCTAATGATATGTCTGAAGGGTAGGAAGGAGCCTATGTCCATCCTGACACGGACCCAAATTTGTATCTGACCATGTGGGTGCCAGAACAGATGCCATGTAGCCAGTCTGTTATCATGGCACCCTCCTAGAGGTGACAAGCCACCTTTGTGGCTCTGTCTGAAAGAGCCCAGACTTCCGCTGCCACAACAACAGATGGGACTGCAGACAAAGGGTCTCGATTGTGCTTTGAACAGTGTGGACACCAGCAGCTGAGTTAAAAACCTTCTGTTGGCAGAAATAAGGAGGTGCCATTCTGGGTCAGGGAGCTGCTCACAGGGTTGCAAAGATGCAGTATGGGTTTCCAGGTGCTCTGGGAGCTGAGTGCATGGAGTGCTGCACAAGGACATTCGTCATGTAAAATGGATGCCTAAACAGAAGCAGAACTAAAATTTAAACATGTTAAAATCTTATAAACTGCGTAGTTCCAAAAAGTGCAATAACCGTGGTGAGAGCTAAGCACCACACAACATGGTGCCTTCAGTAGTTAACATCACCTCTTAGAAATTTTGTGCGTACTGGTAGCAGTGTGTATATTTAACTCCTGCATATCATAAGCATCTTCTTGTACCACTTCTGTTTTACAGGTAAAAAATTTGAGTGATTTATCTCAAATTTTGTGTAATAGCAGGGAAAAAGCAATATACAGAGGTAATCTGCTTTGCAGACCAGAGCCCAGAGATTCTCTTCGCTCCCTTCCTCTCCTTGAGCCTGTTCCTTCTCAAAATGATTCACTTTGGGCAAGGAGTAGAGGAAGAGGGCAGAGGACACTTTTCTTTCAAAGACAGAGCATACTAAATCTGTAAATCATGATAATAAGCTGCAAAAGCTCTCTCCTAGATTCTTTTTTTTTTTTTTTTTTTTTTTTTAATGCATCCAGCATGATTAATTATCTTTTCAATTGTTTTTGAACCCTGGAAGTCAGTGTGAACAATTAGAATGGCATTTCTGCCTCTGCAGGCACTGAAGCACTTCTAAAATGCAAATCATCAATGAACTTAAATTATTTCATAGGATTTATGAAAAAAAAGGCAAAGGTTGATTAAATGTTGAGTCTTGGGTGGTATTTAATTGGTAACCATTGGATTAGGAAATAGACTTACAATAGTTTGTACAGTACAACTGGGATACAGGCTGTAAACAAGGAATGAGAATAAAATCAATGTGTACTCAATAGATGGGCAACAGCAGCCTGTTTAGAGGAAAAGGAAAAGATTATTTCACTGGTACAAAACTAAAAATGAATCTTTCTCTGTAAGAAATACGATTTCCTTCTTGCCCCTTTGCTGTATAGTGTTTTCATGTAAAACTTTTATTATGTTTGTACTAACTATAAAAGGGGTCACATTAGCCGCCTCAAAAGGGAGGTGAGGAAAGGTGTTCACTGCAGTGAAAGCCTCTGGGACAACACTGTGCCCTCAGGTCATGGTTAAAAATTTCTTTACCATCAGTGGCAGATGTGATTTAAGAGTTCACAGCCTGCTCCATGCTGCTGTAACTGTTTAGTTTGCCCCCAGTAGTCTTAATTTAAATCTTTATGTAACTCTTCACACGAATGAATCTCAGGGAAGACAAGAAAAAAAAAAAAAAAAGACGGAATTAAAGAATCACATAAAAAAAGTCCTACACAGAAAGCTAATTTCTCTGAAATGGGTTAATTTTAACCTAGATGAGGAGGGGTTTTGTTTTATTTTGTGTTTTTAACCACTCCAATGATAAGTTCTAGCGGGGTTCGTGGGAGCGAGAAGAACAGCACAGAGGAGCTGGCTCTTGGCAACAACAGACTTACGTGGAGTCACAGTCCCAGATACCTCTGAAGAGCAAGTGAGCGTACCTTGTAGTGTCAGCCTGTTACTCTGGTTTGTCAGAGTTCCAGCTTGTGACCAGAAGGCAAGTGAGTTCCTGGAGTTTCTCAATTCTCATAGCTGTGTGGGTCCTTTATCTGAAATCACAGCCTAATTAGTTCCAGGAAAGACTCATACTCTGTTTGTGCCTATTAAGCAAAATTTCAGCCTTGTGGAAGTTGACAGGAATGCCAAGTTTGCTGTTAATGAAATTGAATTTTCATGCATTATGCTGGAAACATAGTGGAGGGTGAGTTAGGAACAGAGCTGCAGGTAACAGTGGTGATGCACGCAGGTCCAGGTGAGCGTAGGAAAAGCTACATGGAATTTTTGAGTAGTGAAGAGAGTAGACCTTAAGAGACAAATGGATTATTTCAAGCTGTTGTCCCTTTATGTTGGAGAATCCTTTGGATTACTCCTTTTCTAAAACATACAGGTTAATGCAGAGCCAGCAATTACCTCAAGAATAATTGTGTAATTAAGTAAATTATTTTTAAAAAGAATATAAAGTCTATCTGTTGGGCGTCTCTTTCTGGTGATCTCAGGTCATGGGCTTCTCATGGCTTGGTGTTAGAGTGAAAATAGGGAGAGATCAGCTACTGAAGCAGCCTTTAAAAAAGAAAATGAGAGAGGAGAAGGAAGGAGAAACGCACAGTATTTATCCATAACAGTGGCATTTCCGGTCTTCTTTTCCATTACTGAAAATGGTTATTCTGACTGGAAGAATAGCTACAGATGTTTTTTTTTAAGAAGCTCAAAAATATGAAATGAGCAAGCTACACTTTAATAGAATTGAATCACTTCAAAGTATACATTCAGAGCCTGCTGGCAAATTTCTCGGGTGGCTGACTATACACAGCAAAGCCCCCACATTTGTGGAGGTGTGGTTTAGCAGGCTTCTTCTCTGTACTGGCTGATGTTTGTGTATTTGTCACTTCAAAGGTGATGAATTAGAAATATCAAGCATCATTAAAATCAATAGGAGTTTGCTCTTGACCTTACTGAGGCCAGAATTTTACCCATTATCACCGATCACTTTGTTCTTCTATTTTGTCATTTTGGTCTGCAGCTGTGAAACTTTTGCTAACTTATGTTTTGTCTCCTATGTAGAATTGTAATCAGTACAGGATTGGCTTCCAGGGGAGCTATTCTGTACTCACCATATTTTTATCAGGCTAAATTACCATTAATATGCTGACTTTACAGTACTTTGAGAAGTCCTGTCACTAAGCATTTTTCCCAGTAGAGGAAATGTAGATTACAAGATAATGTTGATATACCTTTTACCTATCTCAGGATATAACTTTGATATGTGCATGTATGTTGTCATCTGCAGATTTGACAGGATCTCTATGTGCTAAGATCAATATAAGCATTAAACAGGGATGTCTAAACACAGCATGCATTTTAGAGCAGCAGGAATCCCATGGACAAGTAGCTATTTTCATAGAGCTGGCTACAAATAAGCCTCAGGCACCCAAAGCAGAAATGGCTGATTGTTTTTTTAAAAAATACTTCTGCTGTTATTCTCAATGTAGTCAAGCTTTCACTGGGAAGATGTTGGTTCTTTGGGAAAACCAGCCAAACAAAACGAAACCAAACTAAACCAAACACAAACCAAATAAAACAAAACAAAGCAAATACTGTCTCCAGTTTTACTTTGGTTAAAGCAACTTAATAGCTGAAAAAGAAAAAACAATACTCTCTTTTTGGACACAAAATTGATTTCCTGAACAGGTCTATTCCCAAAGAACATTTTCTTTCAGCTCTTTTTTTTCCTGGTCTCTCCAAACCCGCATCCACTTGTAGTTTGGCTTTTGGCCAGGAGGAAATCCATTAGTATAGCATATTGGAGATGGAAAACATGATGCAGCAATTTGTTAATGGGAGAGTGTATTTTCATTGCACACAAGTAGAATCACTGATTATGTGCTGCGATAAAGATGCAGGGTCTGAAGGGTCTTTTAAGCCCACTTTCTGTGTAGCACTGAGTTCTTAACTTCAGTAGGAACAGTAGTAGCTCCAAATCTCTCTGTATTAGCTTGTTACTGAACCAATGCAATCAAATGTGAAACAGAAAATGAGAAAAGTAATTAATATTAGCAATGGCATTTGTTTAAATGTTGCTTTTCAAAAGCACTTTAATTACAATATGCTTTTCATGTTGGTTGAGTTCATTTATATAGGGAATACAATCATTAATTATCATAATTAAGACACCTGAATTCAGCCTGACTGGCATTCCTTCCACCCTTAGTTGTATCATTGTTTTATCTCTGACAGTTAGGTTTTCAATCAGATGTTATCTACTTTTTCCTAATCATTAAGAAATGCTTTACTAATTAGCACATGAAATTCATCCTACATCAGACTGAATTGAATCAAGGTCTATTATCTTGAACAGTAAGACACTTCAGAATTCACAGTAATAGGGCATGAATATGTGATACAGTTCATACACATTTCATGAACCTCCACGTTACCGTTATTTTTTCAAGACTCTGCAATTAGTTATGCCATTTTCAGGTCACTTAATTCTCTCTCACTGTTTAACAGTCTGTTAGATTACAATGCTCTAAAATCTCAACTTAACTCTTCCTATACTCTGCTTTGCTGAGAGATTTCTGTACTCCAGTAAAGATGCATTTCTAACATGGTGGTGTAGCATCGGAATAGGACCTTCTTACCTCTCCAGTCCAGATAGGGGTAAGAAAAGCATCTCCACATTGCTCATCGTTTCCCAGCACAGAGCCATGAATATTTCTCAATACCAAGATCTCAGCTGTACCTCCTAAGACAGGAGCACACTTTCGTGTGCATCTTGAGACTGTTCATCTTGACTTTATATCCTGTCTATTGTCTTAAAGTAGTGTTGACTTTTTTAAGAACGATGTATTTCTGACTCATATGGGCTACTGAAGAAAAAACCTCTTTTCCTATGTAATTGTGCTGCAGGTTTATGAATGAAAGGCCTGGAATCTGTAATCTCTTGAGTTAAACAGGAAATAGCTGGTAGCAGAACACTTCCCCAAGGGGACTCATAGCTTTAGAAACCATTTCCCAGCTTGCTGCCTTAGAGACTGAATTTCTTGAGCTTAAGGATGAGCTCTAATGGGCTTCTGTTTTCCCAGGACAAAACTTTCCAGCGTTAGTGCTTCAAGAATTCAGTTAACAATGCTCTTATTTAAAAGCTGAGTAAGTGGACAAAATTTTACAGGCGTTGACTCTTTACAACCCCAGTATCTTCAAAATGATTCATCGATGAAATTCTCAAAATACCACAGAGCTTCTGAGATTGCCAAGATACAGTTTGTACCAGCCCTAGTTACGTCTTTCAAAATTTTAATCTTTTAAGTTCAGCAAAATGAGACTTACTAGATCTTGGTAGCACGTGTAGGCTTGGGCCTGTGAAGATGAGTTTGCAGAATAATTTCCCTGCCTTTGGTCCTTTAATTTCAGATGAAGAGTTACTGTGGTTGCTTAGAATTTATTCTTTTGGGGTTGCCTTCTGTAATAAATGATAGCTCATGTTGTATTTCTGTATTAAATACTCTGTTAGAAGTGTGTCAACTATCCAGATAAAAAATTACCTCTTCCCTGTTTTCCCTTTTTAACAGCATATCAGCTTATATGAAGCGCATCCAGTGAGGAGCAGGAGAAAACACCCCAATCAAAATAGCCGTACTGCTGAAAATGAATGATTACTCCTGGGGGAAGAATGTAGGGTGGGAGAAAAGCTGCATCACACAATTCAATAGAAAATAACATTTGTGTGGAAGCAAGAGAGTAGCATATGATTTCCTTCCACATCCACACTGAGCAAGTATATTTTTGTAGTTCATCATTTCTCTTTAGCTGGTGTGTTCAGTTACTGTTCGTCTCCCTGAGGGATTTTGATTAGTAATGGAGGAGACTTCACCTGAAAATGGAGTAGCCTGAAATTTGACAAGTTGGAAAAATACTTACATTTTTATCTGAAAGAAAAAGTGTAGTATTAAAAAAAAAGGGCGGGGGGAAAGTAAACATGTGTTTCAACAGTCTCAAAAGGTTACTATGCCATTTATGGAAAACATTGTAATCATGACACATAATTAATTAGTTAATTGCAGAGGTATTTATTACTCTCATATGGGAAATCATACTGTAAAAAGTCAATGAATATATTTGTACCCATAAAATCTGAAGGCAAATAAATAATGGTTTTTTGGTTCGTGATCACATGTGCTATAAGAGAAGGCATTACCAAGATGATGCACTGAGATTAGAAATGGCTTTCCAAGAAACTTGTTGTGTACCCTTTGGACCTGAAGACTGAAGGTCCTAGAAGTCAAAGTTTATAGTTGTATCTAATGTATTTATGATATTGAGGCACAAAACCAGTTTTCAACCAACTGCGCTCACTAGTGCTTTCACACAAAGGCTGTGTATAACATTGGCTTCAGCAATTTAGTGAGCGTAAAGGTTTTTTTTCCAGCTTCGCTGATTCCAGTGGTTACCCAGCAATGAGAATGTTGCTAGAGTTTATAATATTTCTGAAAAATAAATGGGGTTTGTGGCAGTGTGTGCTATTCCCTTTCCCATCATCTACCCCTGCATCTTTGTTTCATTTTCCTGATGTTTGTTATTTGTATTTAGTCTTTTGCTTTCTATGACAGACCTGCTCTCACCAAAATTATCATTTTGCAGCTGAGTATCTTATAAACTTGTGCATTTTACCTTTAAAGTTGGATGTTGGAAACTAAGCAGAAAAATGTCTTCCAAAACACTACAGGTTCCCACAGAAGGGAGATGGAAGTGTGTTGTGCAATATATAGCACGAAGGGTGTGCCTGGCAGTGAAGAATGACAGCGTCTGGCTTCTGAGCCGCTCTGCCATGATTAAAATTGGCGTTGTTTCCAAGTCAAAACTTTCTGTGCGAGGAGAATCTTTACTGCATAACAACAGCTCTACCTTGGCAGCACCGAGAGTTGGTAACACATGACAAATGGTTTCACAGGGACTAGCTGAGCTAGAAAGTGCGAAGGAAGGCACAGTAAGCACACTATCATTTTCCTTCAGCATTCTTTTATTTCTCTCCTTCCCAGGGCACATGCAGCCCCAGTTTCAGTTCAGGGGGATGAACGCACCCCATCTTGTCATGTTGTGTTTCTGTATCTCGTGGCTGTAGGCAGGGAGAGCCATGCACTGTCTGGGGGCCTGTATCTGCCACACGGAGTCAGGAAAACAAAGGACTTGTAGCACTGGGCTGGTTACATGAAATTCTTATCACAGCAAAAGGAGTGGGAATTGAAAGTAAACTGTTGGGCTGACACTCTCTACTGAATCTGCACTGTGACTTCAGCCGATCCGCAGGGAGCATCTCGGACAGGAGTTGACCTTGAATAGCAATCACTGCTTGGCTTTACTAGAGGTAGCTTATCTGTAGTCAGTTGGGACTTATACCATTTCCCATTCTAAAAGTACCCTCAGTACAGATGTTTTGGTTGGTGCTCATAACTCATTTCCTTTAGGATGGCTCTATCATGAGTGTCCATGCTGTGAGCCTTCCCAGAGAAGACTCAAGTAGAACAATGATGTCTTCTGTGTTCAGAGCCTGATGTCTTAAAGCTGTGATACCACGTTAATGCCACGTTTTAGAAAGTTTTCTCCTCCCTGCTACTCACCATCTCTTGGTAAATACATGACTTTGATTTTCTGCCTTACAGACTTCATGAGCTAAAAACTATTGTAAAGGAAGGCAAGTGTAGAAAAACAGCAAAAATGCTACCCAGCATGGCCTTATCTATGAACACATAAATAATTGATGTAGGACAAGAACTTGGAGGGTAGGTAAATAAAACTTGAAATATAACAGAGCTTAAATTAAAGTTATTTTGTTGTACAATCGCAAGATGCTTATGTGTAAAAACAGACTTACAAGATGAAGAGATTACAAAAGTAAATTGCTTGTGCCCCAATATTTCACTGGTTCTTTTCTCAACACTCTAGTTTCCACCCTCTTTTTACATGCATACCAACTTTGTTTGCTTACAAGTGGTTATTTTGTTTTGATACTGAAATAAGAAAATATAGGATTGCAGTAATTTTCATGTATTCCGTGTCTCATATTTCTATGGTGGTTTGTTTGGTTTTTTTTCCCCAACAGTCTCTGTCCCTCAAAATCTCTTCTAGTTGTACTTATAGAGCAACCCACACATTATCCAGAAGTATTTCCATTCTTCAGGATAATGGTTTTTGGACCAATATATTGTAATATTAAGGGGGAAGAAAATATCTTATAAGAATTCTTCTTATTTTTACCTTTTGATGTTCGCAACTGCCTTTTTTCTGAAATCTGATGGGTTGCAAGACAAGATTTTAAGTATTTACAACCATCTCTAATAAACCGCTTCATGGATATTTATGAGGTGCTGTTTTAGCAGGCTGTATTATAATATTAATCATAATCAAGGCTGCTGCTTGGAAACACTCCAAGAGTTAGATCTTTGCTGAAATCTTTCCAGGTATCTTTGTTTTCCCCGTTTCTTTTGTTTTTTGTTGTTGTTAATTTCCAGTTAAGTTATTTATCAGATGATATTTGAATACATATGAGTACAGTTTTGACAGAAAGTCAGAGAATCCTAAAATTAATCTTTGTTTTAATGTTTATTCAACACTTTTATATTTGTTTTCTGTTTATTTTTAAAGGAAAGGAGTAATATTAGCAGGAAAGGATACAAGGCATCCTGCTGTGCCACTAAAATTACGTTGCACAAGCGTATTGCTTACAACTCAAAATGTTGTAGCATATTCTGAAGACTTGTGTATGAAGTCTTGATGCAATTTTCATATACCCCATTTAGAGGTCTAATGAATCCAGGGGGCTAACAGGTATATTTTTAAATACCCACTTCAGGTTAGGGGTTCTTATTTCTGGACACTCAGCTCTTAATTTTCAGGAGCACGTAAGTCAGGCTGTAAGGGTGTTGAATGATTCAAACCTTCAAGGTAGTGAACAAGATTTTGAAGGTATTTTTCAGATTTAGTCCTCAACAATTTTTAGAAGTCCACAAAGGTAAGGGCAGGTCAGCCAGCTACCAGGCATCCAAGAAACCACGTCTTTGATAACATATGCATAGATTTCTGCACTGAACACATTACATCCTTCCTTTTTAGCATGTTAACCTAAAAGTCACTCTGACGTGGTCAAACAGAATCAAGGCCAGAAATTATTTCTATTATGCTGTGCTTAGGGTGCCATACTCTGGCAAAACATGCCTGCTATTTTTTGAATCTCCAAGAATTAATGCAGAATTGCTGGGGGTAGGACTAAACCAATTCTTAGTTCTCTGCTTTAATGTTATCATTTGGTACAAAATAATTGTTCTGGTATACACATGAGAGCTCCATAATGAAACATAAATCTACAGATACTATATGAGAAAGACCATCGACATATGAAATACTTACACAGAAAAGAATCAGACAAAGACAATTGAAAGAATAAAAGGTCAATCATGAAATACATTTAATTTCAAAGTATTTTTTTAGTTGTAATGATCTGAAATATTACCTACAGCATGTCATTTGAAATCTACAGTATATTTTTTAGTAGCTTTCCCATTGCCTTTATACCACTCTCATTGCATTACATGAAGCTATAGTTAGAAGTAGAGATTACTGAGTGTTAGTACTGATCATTTCTAATTAAAACATCTCTTGAATGTTTTATTGATACATAGTTGGCTTTGCTATAATAGAGGCTTTTTGCTACTCAAGTTTGAAACTTACCACATTTCTGTGGACGAGTGAAGATTCATGAAATACCGAGGTTAAACCTCTGTGCATCATGTTAGAGCCATCTGCCTGCTCCATCCAATAAGCTGTAACAGCTGATCTAGCTGATCGCACAGAGACTTCCTCTGTTCTTACCACAATGTTGTTGTAGAATCTAATACTGTAACATTTGGTCAATAGCTTTAGGGAATATCATGGCAAATGTATCTGAGGGGAGATGACAAAGTCTGAGAAATAATAAATGTTGATGTCCAAACAGTCTTACAGGAGTTTTAGGAGTTGTCATAGTCACTCTTCATCTCTTATGAAGCTTCACTTAGTTCTTCCATGTTGAACTTAACTCTGGGCCCAGTTCTCCACTCTGTTGCACTGGTTCGATGCTGGTGTAATCCCATTGACTTTCACAGAAATACAACAGTTCAAGACTCATTAAATAAAATGGCCATCAGGCCTGAAGTCATACAGACAGTGCTCAATCCACTGTTACATTGTCTGTTAGCCATTTGAGACAGCAGCATCACTTGGGAAATGTTATTCTTAGCAGACTTATAACAGGCCATTGGTCCCTTCTGCACCACCATCCCCAAGCTGAGAGCTATAGCAGAGTAAGTTGTTAAAAATCAGGTAGAAGGAAAGAGGAGGTCTCCAAAAGACCAGCTAGGGACTGATGAAAACCTCAGTAGAAAAAGCATGTCTGTCTTTATTAAAACCTCAGAGGATTTTAATGTTGTTGTTGAAATCAGGATATTCTCATTAGCACTGTGAAATCAGCCTGACTGAAGTTTGGGGCTGAGATTATGGAATTTGCCTTTAAGGAATGTGGAAGCAAGCAGAACGTGTTTTGAGGGCAGATAGGACGAATATGCAGGGACAGATATGTTATATCAGCAGCCTGAGTTCACAGCAGCATGAGCTTTTGACTGTCAGTGAGACTTCAGGCTTAGCACAGCTTTTACCTCTCTGTACTAGGACTTTACTAGATCATCTGTACTAGAACATCATACTCTTTAACCATTAGAAATGGAGGCAAAGCAGTTGTGGCTTCTATTGTGCAGAAAGCCTCTGGACAGGGTATTTTTGTCTGGGCAAATCCATTTGTACATGTAAAACCTCACTTTTGCAGTGCTGAAATGGGACAGGCATTCCTGTGCAGATCCTCTGCAGTAACCTGAATTTCATCCTAATAGATTGAGTGAATAATTAAACTTTAATTTGCCTGTGCCTACATTCCCAGCACTACAAGTTTGCAGAGAGTGCGAACACGGTATCGTGGGGAAGGTTATATGCAGAAATCTGCTCTGATTGACTGAGAGTACGTCAGCCTTGATGTATTCTAGCAATGTTTTTCAGCAACGTTGGGAAAGGGAAGGATGCATTACATGAATCAAATTACAGGGCAAAAAGGCAAATAGATGAGGAATGTCAGTTTGTTCTGTAGTTACAGTTCTTACCCTAGTTAAAAGGAGGGAGTAAGGTGGGCCATTATACCCATTATTGGTTTGCTGTACAAAATAGGCAATTACTTATACTTCTGCTGTTTGAGACAGTTTTGCTGTTTTCCTGTGCTGAACTGCTGTGCTCAATTCCAGTGTTACACAGTTCTAGGCGGCGTGCTGTAGAGAGCAGAGAAAAGGCTGTATGCTTGAATTAAAACAGCAGCCAGTAAAATCTATTGTATTTCATACCTTTAAATAATTCTCATTTGTAATTATGGAAGTTCTTTTATCCAGTATGTCAAAGTGCTTTGAAAACAGTTAGCACAGCTTTTACCTCTCTGTAAAGCAACTGCACAGTATTACTTGCTGCAATGTTTTATCAGGTCTTGGAAATTTAGCTCAGGTACCCTTAAGCAGACAGCCCAGTGGTCAGTGCCAAAGAGGGTTTTGCCTGTGTTTGCATTTTCCAGGTGCCAAGGAGATGCGGAAATGCTGAGTGAACTGTGCCCTGCTGTACTTTGAAAGCTCTGTGTGAACCAGACCAATCCTGAAACCAAGCTACATATTCAACCTGCTTGCTTTACTTCCAAGTACAAATGACAGAGAGTATCTGATTCCTTTCCTGGGGTTATCCAGATTGGTACTCACCTCTTTGCGATAGGATGAGTGCTTCTGCAGTTTATGTCCCCTGTGGACCTGCCTGCAGGGTGTAGCCTGGACATCACAAAAAATGGCTAGATTTTTTAAGCAGAAGCATTGCCATCTCAGATTGCCTCTCAATAATCACAGCATGAAAAACTTTAAAAGCAGAATCCCAGTAAAGTACAGTTCAGGCAACAGGGGGCTGGTTCTTAACCTCCTCCTTGCTCTTCTGACCCAGAAGGATGTTTAATGGGAGAGGGCTTTGGAGTGGATCTCCTGCTGAAGAAGAGACCGCTCATGCACTTCTCCAGCTAATTTCCCCTTCACTTTTGACTGAGGTGTTGGTAGCCTGAAGATTGCACTCAGTTTCCTTAATGTGCAGAGCACATTCACCCTATATTCAGAAGCCACCTGCCATGGTCAATTCTCCCTAAAAGCCATTTGGAAATTCAGCAATTTTTGCTTAAACACACTGCAACAATATCAGCCCTTTGCACAGTTCATACATCAGACTGCTGGTACTAAAGGGGTGCATTTTATCCTTGATGAGCCTGTTAAAAACAGGTGCTCGCCCCAGGATGTTGAGATACCCTAAGGGTTTGACTTAAATCCAACAGAATTAAGAAACGTTAAAGGAGGATCTGCATCTTTAAAGTAGACCCATTGTGTCTCAGTGTTGTAGATAAGCTCCAGTCAGTATAAGAACAGGGGAAGTTTCACTCCGGTAAGAGCAATGCAGTTTGAAATGTTGGCAGCTGATAAGTGCAGGTGAGGATAAAGGCATGTCTGCATCATTCACTTGCATTACATTTTGAATATATTTTTCTTTGTTGGAAAATCCTGCAGATATGTGCACCCTTCTGCTTTTCAATCCACATTATCTTACTGCCGGTGTGCTTAATTATATCCTTTCCACAAAATCCTCAGTTTTAGTATTCCTTGGAAGCCTATTCTACCACTTCTCTCTAAGATAAAATATCCTCTGACTCCAGACACCTGTGTTTCTACTGAAAATGCAAATGAAATGTTCTTTCTTCTCAATGAAGACACCTCTAGACCCCAAGATTATGCAAAGTCTTGTCCTTTTATCATGATAGCTGTATTTTCTGCTTCTGAAAAAATTGACCTTAAGGGCCATTCCACAATTTGGTCAAAACAAACACTGTAGCTGAGTGATAGCTGTCCATGAGGAGGTACAATTTGGAAGTCTAACATCTGTTCATTCCGGTGTGTCCTCATACTTTCCCATACAGCTTTTGTTCATGTTTCAGTCATGCAGGGAGAAAATAGTGCATCGAGCTTTCATTTACACTATCTGAGGTCCTTTCCACCCTATGTTATTGTAGGATTATGTGACACTATGCATATTTAATTACACTTACTTGCATTGAGTTTGTTTTAACTCTTTGATAATGGAATTCTATTCAAATATATTGGGTTTGTCTGTTTGGAGTCTGAAAGTACAATTAACATCAAAGTTTCAGTTGAACACATTTGCTTATGCACTCTCATAAAGCTGGTGTTGTCCTATAATAAGGTCAAATAATCACATTGATTTCCACCTGGCATCTAGACTAACTCTTAAGGACTATATGTAGTAATTGATTTGTATGCTGGAGTTGCTGCAGGGTTTATTTTCAAAATGAGATTTTGGGGTAGGTTATCTTCTTGTTAATTAAATATATAGAATCATATTTAAGGGGATTTATGCTATCTTCTTCTTCATATCAACTGAACTTTCAGTGACTTCCACTGAAATTTTAGGGGATAAGCCTTCTTGTGAAATAATGTAGGAGTCTGATAATTTTTTGGTTTTGCATTACTTCTCTCAAACAAAAATCAAATAATATGTTTATTATTTGGGATCCTATTGTTTTAATGACACTTTAAGGACATCAGCTGAACAGAAATTTAAGTTCCTATGTAGTGACCCATCCATAAATCCATTTGGATTTATAAGTGATCACAAAAGCTCACAGTGCAGAAATCAGACTGTTTTCAAGAAGCCAAATCTGTGAGTCTTTACAACATTGCAAAGCCCTGAGAAATTTAACTGTATCTTTCAGTTCTTAATATTGCTCTGATACTCAGCTCCAATGAATGGGAACATGTGTAAACATGGCCATTAAAACTGCAGTCTCATCCTTCCTGTAGCAACCTTCCTATATTTCTCAAATACTTAGGAGGGGGCTTCAGGAGATGACAGTGCAGGAGATCTAACATCTAACAATTGGTTGATATATTCGGCTAATTTTTGAAATATCTGAGTTCCTGCCCCTGATTTGGCAGGGTTCATAATGACCTTACACAGGTAATTTGGCCTTTCTGAGCTTCTGTCACTCACCTTTAACAGAAGTAATAGTGTCCTTCTGTCCTGGAGAGGGAAAGGAGGATATATCTGAAAGAGAGTAGTAGTAGAGGAATAAACCAGGTAATATAAATACCTGATTAAAATAAAAATTAAAGAAAGCAGTCGCCAGGTTTTCAACTGGGATTGCGTGGAGCCAACAATCATTGACATATTTAGGTGTCTCCTCAGGGACTGACTTTAAAATTTATCACCTTCAACTGTGATACACTAAGTAGGGATATGTTATCAGGATACTTGACATTTATTGAGACAATTATTTAGTCATCAAAACATCTACGTACTTGAGCAAGGGAATCGACCCTTATCTTACTCAGGAGGCTGTAAAGACATACACATCACTTGCCTCTGGCCTCAAAGAGAATTAGTGACAAATCCAGGTTTACAGTCCACAGGAGGATTCCTGGCCCCCAGTGCTGTGTTTAGACTATTGATGACATCAATCATAGTGAAGGCACAGCACAGTCCTCCAGCCTCCTCTGTATTGCTGGTTTTTAAAGATAGCCAATGCCGAGTCACAAGTACTTGAGCTTCTTTGCGGGAAGGAAGAGATCTAGCCTGTATTCCGTCACTGCTGAAGAAAAATGCAATGCATTTATCACAGGAAAAAAGTGTAGACTTAAGATTTAGGCTTCTTACCATGTATAAAAAGTTGATGTATGTTATTAGAAACTACTTGCCTAGGCTGTATTTCATATAAGCTTTTAGAGCCATCTAAATCAACTTCTTTAGCTTTAGGAAGATAAAGATTGTAAAACAAATTATCTGAGCATCAGGAGACCTACCATGTTGATTTATACCTGCTACATACAGTAAGTATGTAATTCACTTATAAATCACAAAGCTGATGCATATTTTCAGAATTATCTGGGTATTTGGTTAGTGCAAGTTTAAATGAAATAATATGAGCACGTGTTTACCTTTAGTAAGACAGGAAAGAACCTCAGGCAAACAAAAGCATTAAAAATGATTAAAGGTACCAGGAATACAAGACCGTTTTTCTTCTGTTGTCAATGCTTAGAAAGTAAGCATCTGCCTGCTGCAGCACTGCTCATAATAATAATATTACCTGTGCAGGTCAGGAAGTCTTACCAAGCACTGAATACATTTGCTGTACTTTTATAAGGCTGTGTTTGAGAATCAGATGGTTCTTCAGCTGACTGTACCCGGACATCTGGTATGAATTTCCTCGCAACTCATTCTCATTTACGTGCATGAGACTTATTTTTTCAGGAATACTCTTCTGGATATAAGCAGGAGGTACAGAAAAGCATAAAGTGACTATGTCTCTTGTTCATTTAAATAGATAGGTTGTCTGAATTGTGGCATTTTTTAGCTACCATACAGGATCTCTCACCATACTAAGTCAAGACCAAGTGTCTTGGTTGTAACGGTGAGCTGGGCCAGGGATACCAGCCTCTGTAGCCAGCAGCAGGATTTCACAGACATTTACAGCTGGTCTGTGCCCATGTCTCCATTCACTGCCTTGATGACCATAATCCTCTTTTTTTTTTTTTTTTTTTAAAAAAAAAAAAAAAAAGAAGGAAAAAAAATATAAGCAGTGGTTCTAACGTGTTGTTTTCTAATGCTCTCATCTTTATTTCTAAAAGAAACAATATATGTGGAGGGGAAAGGAGAAAATGTATTCACTTTTTTGCCCCTAGGAATTAGGTGCTAAGCAAAGCTGTAGCAGCATTTAGAGATCTCTCCACTTCCCCTCTTTCTTAATGAAATTGACTAATTAAGTACTACTTACATTGTCTGTGGAGCTGTTTGTCAATTTTCTCATAATTCTTTATTCACAGGGAAACGATGTGTGTGTGCTATTTTCTTAGGGCTGGCTCTTGCCGTCGATGCAAAACCCCCTGAAACAAACCCTAATCATTGTCTTCCTTAGGAAGCTGTTGGACTGAACAGCTAAAAAGTAACTGAATTCTGCTTTGGCAAGAGCTCTCTTTTGAAACAAATTTATATTAAAGAAGTGTAAATCTGTGCTTTAAGAGTTAACATCTGAGTATAGTAGGGTCTTCATATTTCCATGGCAACAGCTTAACATGATCAGTAAGTAGAGTGGACTATTTTGCTGTGAGGTGTCATTAGAAGAAAAACCACGCTGGGAAACACACATGTATCATAGAATAAAATCTCTTCTCCACAGTTTTGCAAACACCCAATTTCTTTGTTGCTCCATATTGATACATTGTTTTAAAATTGCTGTTACATTAGAAATGGAAACAGTAATTTACATGGCTTTTAATTACAGTTTTTGTGATCACACCGATGTAAATTTCAAGGAGCAACTTTACAACAGAGCTGCCACTAAACCTCTTATTTACAATATGTATCGCCAAATACCCTTATTTTTTGCAGCAGCTTTTTGCTGCTGATGTGTGGCCCAGTTCTCTGTGGTAGCAGGGATGGGCTCAGCTGCCGTTTTAGTCATTTCTATTAAGAATATATTGATAGCTGACGCACCAGCAGCGCCCAGCCTTTTCTGCCAAATCTGTTATTTTTAAAAGGTCAAAGGTCTACAATGAATGTGATGGGACGGATTTGCTGTTCCTCTTTGCTCTGTGTGTCACTCACAGGGTGTCATGGGAACAGAAGGCATCTGCAGATTGTTTTTTTCTGGAGGTCTTGTTGATGATTATTACCTGAGTCCTACCACACATTTTGAAAGCAAGCAGGGGGAGTTGTTAGAGTACGCTGACCTGTAGTTTCTGTTTGGGATGTTACTCTTTCAAATATGATCTGGATGGAAAGAACATCTGAATTTTCTGGCCTATTCTCTACTGCCAACATCCGTCCAAGTCAGGGCATCTGAGGGTGTGCACCAGCTCAAGGTGTCAGGTAGTATTTTAACATACAGAGTGCAGCATCTACGCAAATGCCTGGTTCACCTCATACTATGTAGAAAGGGATAAAAGTAATGCTTATTATTGCTGCATGAAATAAATCCGACTGCAATAATTTTTTGACAAATGATGGAGTTCCTTATTTTTAACTATCTGAATGTTAGCACAGCAAAGCAAGTCACTCAATCCTCGTTACTTTCCTCTTCTTTCATTCCAGGTCCTTTTTTTTTACTAGGACTTTAAAATATGTTTCATGTCTTCACCAGTACATTGTTCTTTAGCTCCATTTCTGTGTTTTCCAGGTTATGTTATGTGATATATGCTTCTTATCAGATAAAGCTGCCGTTTCAGTTTTGTTTTCTTGATTCACAAGCAGTGGACACAATCTGCAGTACAGAACACTCCAATTATACAAGACAAAATTTTATTGTCGTGAGGGTAGTCAGATATGGGTCAAACCCATGATCTCTGTCATGGGTTCAAACTGTCAGAGCAAGGGTTCAGAGAGGAATATTTATTCTTGGAGATATTCAGAACTTGGCTGCAGGATGACCTGAGCACCATGACCTAGTTGGCCCTGCTTTGAGAGGGAGGCTGGATGAGAGACCTCCAGAGTCCCTTTCAAATGAATTTCTTCTATAGCTGTGTTCAATAATCCTGTTCAAGACTAATTATTTATTTTCTGTGCTTTTAATTTTAAACTTAAAATATATTACCACATGGCTTGGTCTCATTAAAAATTGTATAGTGATATAGTCTGGAAGGAAATTTATTTGGTAATAAGAAAACATGCCCAGCTGTGTTTTTCCGAGGCTGGGGCATGCATTAGTGCCGAGCTGTGCTGCGCTGAGTAGAGGAAAGATCATGAGGCTGCAAGAGAGATAAATCAGTGCTGATACAAAGGGTGGGAAAACAAAGAGAGTAAGACCACTTTCAGATTGAACCTTGCATGTCAGTCATGGTGAAGAAATCTTCAACAGCTATTTGAGCAGATGAAGAAATCATGGATGAAGATGTCAGTGTGTCTTTGACTATAGAACATGAAAATCCATTTGTTTTAAGCTCCTTTTGCCTCACTTGAGTATTTCAGCAACAGACACTCCTTGGCAGAAGTATTTGACTGTGCATGTCACTGAGACCTAACTGGACCTTCTAGGCACTAATGTCATATAAATAATATTATCATGGAGCCCATTTGATACAAGAGTCAAAATGTAAGAAATGTAAAAAGCTATGTTTGACAGAAATAAATAATATTATTTCCACTTCTGGGAAAGAAATAGTTATGTCATTCTCACTTAATCAAATTTACCTTGACAGGATTTTACTAAGTATCACCCGTGTGTTACCTTGTGTCAGCAACTATTTGCATCCTTATGCAAAACAGTAATGCAGATGACATATAGAACAGTCTTGTATCTTGGACCCCAAATATATTTGTCACATCTTATTACTGTCATTTGGCACTTTATATCAGACCTATTAAAGTGTAACCCTTAATAAAAATTATGTTAAAATAAGGGTACCTCCTTTCTTTTCAGTTAGATCATGGAGGAGTGAAGATGAAAGTTGCAGTCTCCTTATGAATTACAGCTGTGTATGAAGGAGAGAAAAATCTAGTGGGGTTGGACCAAGTGTGAGGATAGGATTGTCCACCAGACACAGCACTGGCTCAAGTGGAATTCAGGTAATCTCAGTTTTGTTCTCGATTTTGCCGTTGTTGTACCGCATGATACTGTGTAAGCTCTTTCATCACCCTAATGTTGTGTGTCCCTCTCTGTAATTTATTTGTTTTATCCAGTTAGCTTATAGCTTCAAAGGGACAGAGACATTTCCATGGGTTTGTAGAGTGGCAAGGACTGTAGCTGAGACTTCTGGAATATACTGTTGTATAGATAAGAACAAGCAACTGTATAAAAGTATGTATACAGACTTTGATACTCTTTAATGCATACAGATCTTGTCAACTTGGATGCAGGATCTCTGCTCAGTTCTTCAAAAGTAAAAAAGTTAGATGAGATTTTTATATTTTTTAGCACAAAGCTGTCTGAACTTCCAAGACTGTGCTTTGTTGATTTGAGATGATTTTCTTTTCAAAATAAGAAGTGATGCTTTTTTTTCCCTTTTCTAAAAATCAAGCACACATTATAAGTATTTCAGTTTCCAAGCCAAATTTCGATGCCTTTTAAAAGGCACTATGCTGACCCCAGCCCTATAAAAAAATGTTTTATGTAGGCCGTCATCTGAGGGACACGTTGCTTATTGTAAGAAAATAAAAAAGGAGGCAATAAGTTGCAAATCCCAAAGCAGCTAAGTGAGAGTGGAAGAAAGTACTCTGGGTTTGCAGAAACTGTAAATTGTGGTTTAGTGATCCTGCTGGAACCTCTGGGAAATGAAAAGAAAAATTGGTGTTAAAAATAATCAAAGAAAAAAAATACAAATAGTGGAGGGGTTTGGGTTTAGGGTGACAAGGTGACAAGAAATTTCTGGAAGGTCTGCATTCTGAAAATAAATGTCAATCACCATAAGTGTTCTCAGCACCTCTGCAAAACAGTATCATGCCCTTCCTGGAAAAGATCCTCAAATAGCAGGAGCTGTGACAGGAGAAAAAGGAAACTGGATATAAGGGAGTTCCAAGGCAACAAAATGCAAACCACAAGCATCCTCCTCCTTCTGGACATGGAACAAAAGCAAACCCAGATGTGACTACATAAAAAAGAAGCTCCAAGTTTCTGCCTGCTCAGCAGGGGACATGCAAAAGTACAGCTAGTGCTGTGATGCAAGATATTGTTTAGCTTCACTGACTGGGAGAAGATCTCCTAGAACTCTCAAATGATATTATGATTCCATACTGTGTACGGTCCCTTCAGCTCCCGAGGTGAATCTGAGGTAAGGCAGTTCCAGCCCCATGCTGACAGAGGCTGTCTTACACACAACTTGTCATAGCCTGATACAGGATTTCGTCTCCAAACTTCTTTTAGTTTGCAATTTGCATTTTATGTCATTTATTGTAATTTATTTTTGTTCACTGCTTCTTATAGTGTGCTTCTGTAAGGCTGCCTTTGAAAGTGCTGTTTGCTTATAATAGCAATTATGGAATATTCAGTTTCTGTGTTTTACAATTCTGCTGAATTTTGTTCAAAAATATATTTCATATAGTGCTTTTCTTTCTTGATTGGGAGATCTGGCCTATAAATCATATTTCCAGAACATCTAATCATCTAATGAAGTTCAGATTTATAATTTGTGAAAACAAGTGCCCTTTGAGAAGGAAAAAAATGACATTTATGCAAACATTTCTTCTAAAAATGAATTTGCTGTCTGTTCATAAAAATACAAGGAAGCTTTATCCCTGTGGTTTCCTTGTTCTAATTCATTTCACAAATGAATTTAAGACAGCTAGCAAACTGAGAAAAAATTATCCTTGTTGAGGTGTTATTTCATTCAGTTTTAAATATTAATGTATGATGTTGCATCGTTATGTTGTACTCTTCACAAAGATGATATAAACCATTTGTTAAGGAAAATATGAAGCTTCTGAAATGTCTGCTCATAAATGTTTACAAGAGAGATCATAGGTAGAATTATAGGCAAGGAAAATGGAGAATAGATGAGCCTGGGGAATGCTGGGATAAAACATGGTTGGCAAACATCCAAGCTTGATTTCTACATGATGACCTTTTCTTTCTTGAAATCATAATATTTTTGTATTTATAGGCCACTGATCCCATGATCAAAGTGCCAGATCTTGGTTCTGTGTATGAAGAGGATATGCATAGTAAAATACAGGAAATCAATAGTGAAAATGGATGGAGATTTTCAGTGATTCTGCTGTGAAACCTAAGAATTGCAGGTGTATGGAGAAATCTGAAAGAACTTGGAGTCTTGCTATGATTTGATGAGTAGAAGCACAACACACAGAGCAGAGTAAGGTTATGTTGAGAGTAAAGCAGAGAGTGGGAAGGACAGGCTTAGGGTCCTATCATGCCGTTATGATTTTGGGCAGCAGATTGGTGCATGGGGTTTTACAGAGAATCTTTGCAAACTGTCTGACTTATTCGGAGTGCCCTTCAGCTCCCAGAGCAGCCCAGACTCGCAGAGCTAAATCCTGATTTAAAGTCTCCTTCCCTCCAGGGCTGCAAATCTCATTCTAAGCACGGATTCTCCTGGCCTAGCATGCAAAGCTAAGGCAAATTTCTTTCAAAATCTTAATAAAAAGGTAGTGAAATGAAGCTTGCTGTGAAATTCCCTGTGATAGAAATAAGGAAATCTTTATGGATTTTCTTGCATGTTCTCTTTAGGGAATTGTAAAATAACCCAAACATACACACTGTTGGGCTTGTTTGTACTCTGCTTGACTACATTCGCGCTGGTCCACGTAGATAACATCTTGCTTACATAGTTCAGAATTTATTGAGTTTCCTTAACTAGATTTGGGCTTTATTGTCTGTTTGCCAAATGATAGGCAATATTAATGTTACTGTTTTCTCCCAACATACAAATTATACAAATGTATTTAATTTCATTACAGCAGTTGAATTAATTGTGTATAATATGATATCAAGGATTGTGCTACACAGGAAGAAAAGTAAATTAAAGTAGCAATAAGCGTAATTGAAATCCTTTACTTGTTTAACAAAAATTTTTTTTCCATTCTTTTTATATTTGTTCTTCATAGTTTTGGTTGTCCTATTGTTAATTCCAGCAAAAACAAGTCTTCCAGATTTGTAGCTGTTTTGACATGCCACCGTTAGCTCACTGAAATGTGACAAGTACAGAAGAGAACTTCTGATTGGATTCTATTGCAGTATTATGCTATGCCTACCAGTAAAAAATGCAGAGAAAATTGAATCCTAAAATTATCTGCCTCTCTTCCATTTACTCTCCAAGCCATTTCTTCTATTTTTCAATTATCATCTGGTAATAAATGTGTCATAGTGCAAGATGAGACCTCAGTGGAATACAGTAACACTGAAGACAGAATGGAAAATTCAAGAATATTCAAACTTGTTTGGATGCAAATTTGGTCATTACATTGAACAGAAAGGTATGTGCTGCAGCGAAGGAAATAGTAAAGCTCTAGAAATTTCCTGTGCTAACGAAACACTCCTCTGCCACATCTGCCAGCAGGCACCAAGACATTCTTCTTTCCAAATGAATTTCCTGTTCTGAGACAGGCTATGTGGTTATAAGGATTTCTGTCCTTATACTGATCCCCTAAATGTAGATCTCCTAAATGTATGAATCGCACTCTCCATTGTGGACATTTCCTTACCTGTCTCTGAGTTTGTCACTGGGTGTGTCACACACAGGTGAACTTCCCCTCCTGCTGTTAGTCTCACCCTCTCCTAAGACATTTGAATTTCTGAGGAGGAATCGAGAGAAGAGAATAGTTTTCAGATTTTCAATTTATCTGTAGCCTGAAAGGAAAATGACTGTAAATTCTGGAGCTTCTGCAACTGATTCTAGGGGGAACAGTTTGCCAGCATTTGAGTCACTAGGAACCAGCTTGTTGGGACTCTAGACATCATTTAACCTAACTGTGCAGAACTCTCAAGAGTACCCTGGTATGTTTTCAATATGCTAGTCAAGGCTCAGTGGTAGTTACCCATTCCAAATATGTTTCTGCCTGAAAATGCAAGAGTTTTCCTGAATAATAGTGGGTAACTGCTAGGATGCTGGTTTGTGGTCTCTCTGTTGCTTCACTGCTGGAGCTAGATAACTGTGCCTTCTAGAAAGGATCAGTAACTTATTTTATGTGGCTACCATTGTGTATGTTCCTGATCTCATTGTGCCTTTTCTCTCATTCTTTGTTGACTCTTGAGTTGCTCAGCTCAGGGAAGGAGGAGCAGGCCTTAACTTTGAATCATCAGTTCATTTTTTGAATCTTTTGCTAAATCTATGAAGTGGCCAGTTACAAGCCAGAGTTAATCAAGGCTGAGCATATGATTTTTCTGATGAGCTTTGGCACGTGAAGAGGCTGAGACAGTCATGGCCCATCCACTGCTCTGGTACTTAAGGACCTTAGCTTGTTTATTTTTATAAAGCAAAACACGTTGTTCTGTAACATCATCTGTCAGTTCATCATCTGACTTTGGAAAGGACAAGCAGCATAAAAGAGCTGCCTAAGCCATTGATATTGTTTTGTGTTATACACTGGCCACAAAGAAATCTGAGCTGGAATTCAAAAGAAAGCTTTTCTCTTAGAAGAGGCAGGGTCAGAGCTATCCTACAAGTGGAGGTCTTCAAACTAATTTGAAGATGGCAGTTGATAATGATGTGTCTGTGAGAACAACAAGCCAACAGTTAGATATTGTAGGATGCTCTTCATATGGCTGAACTCCCAATGTGCTGAGACTTTTGGTGAATGGACAGAGACTGTACACAGGGGAGCAGAAGGACCTCATCTGATCACACAAACTGTAGTCATTGACTGTGCAGCTGAGTCAGGACAAACAGAAAATTGGGGTCATGTAGGACAGAATGATCTACACAATATGCTATGGTGTAGAAATGCAGATTTCCTGGATAAAACCAGAATCTTAGAATCTTTACATGCAGTTAGATTTTGAGTGTGTATAACTTTCCTGCAGAAAACTGGCTAATGTTTTTTTTGTGTGTGTGTGGCTTCATGTGAGGAAACTGCAGGAAAGGAATAAAATTGATCTTCTGCATTTTGCCTGTATTTCTAGTCAAATTTCCTATTGTATACATTCAAGATAAATCAAATTAAGACAGTAATGTGGAAATAGTACAATATTGCTTAGTAGCATGCTGGCCCACTAATGTCAACATGGGTATTTCTGACTCATACCATGTCACTGAGCGGAGAATTAATCTAACACATTTTGTAGAATACATGTGTAAGTTTTGAGAAGCTTCAGGGCAAACCCTTTGAAGTCCAGTATTTCCAAGAGTGAGGCTTTTTTTTTTTTTATAAATGCTTTTAGCAGGAGAGAGAGAGTGAGAGTGAGCATCGAATGAGCCTCTAGAGGAATCCATTGTTTCCTATGAATTACAGTCTTACTGATCTAAAATAAAATGAATTTGAATAATATTTTTTTACATCTCTGAGGAGGAGATGTAACAGAGGAGAACTGTTGTTAGATTTGACATTCCTAGATATGTAAATACTACACCTGCATCTGATTAGTTATTGTTTTCTTCCTTCAGAGAGTCTCAGACCTTGTGTTCACCATTTTGTTACTGAATCACAGAATCATAGAATTATTTAGGTTGAAAAAAACCATGAAGATCATGCAGTCCAACTGTTAACCTCACACTGCCAGGTCCGCCACTAAACCATGTCCCTCAGCACCACATCTACAGCTCTTGTTAAACACCTCCAGGCATGGTGACTCAGCCACTTCCCTGGGCAGCCTGTTCCAGTGCTTGACGACTTTTCCTGATATGCAATCTAAACCTCCCCTGGTGCAACTTGAGGTCATTTTGTCTTGTCTTACTGCCTGTTACTTGGGAGAAGAGACTGACACTCTCCTTTCAGGGAGTTGTAGAGAGTGACTCACTTTTTCTTGGAATGAGGGGCCCAAAACTGAACAGAGTATTTGAGGTGGGACCTCATCAGTGCCGAGAACGACAGGACAATTGCTTCCCTAGTCCTGCTCAACTATTCTTGATATAGGTCAGGATGCTGTTGGCCCTCTTGGCCACCTGGGTACACTGCTAGCTCATATTCAGCTGGCTCTCGACCAGAACTCCCAGGTCCTTTTCCACCAGGCAGCTCTCCAGCCACATTCAAAACACTCCCTGACATATAGGGCTACCCCACTATCTCTCCTTCATCGCCTGTTGCTTCTGGACAGCCTGCTGCCAGCAATAGCCATACTCCAGTCATGGGATTCGTCCCATCAAGTGTCAGGAATGGCAACTAAGTTGTAGCTTTCTAGCAGCACTGGTGGCTTCTGACTCCCCCCGTCTGTTTCCCTTGCTGTGTGTATTGGTGTAGAGGTGCTTTAGCTGGGCTGTTGACTCTGTCACCTTAGAGGAATACCCCGTAATTGCTTTGAGGTGTTATTATTGTATTGGAGGGCAAAAACCAGTGATGACAGTATATAATCCATACTTCTTTCCCCTGGGAGTCATCTTGGTTATATAGCGGTGCAAGAAAGGGATGCATTCACTTCAGCCAGAGGAGACCACATGGAGAGCTAAGGAAAGAATTCAGGCTCTATGTCACTGCCACCTTCTGCTAGGACTGTTAGATGTGGTTCTCTGGCTCGTAACCTGGATAAAGTTAGTTCTCCCTCAATCAGGCTATTTCTTCATTTAGCCTGGTAAGAGACAAGTTAAAAGGAAGCAACCCAACAAAGTCCTTGTCCAATGCTATTATCTGTAAAGGCTCATTGTAAAGGCTGATTTTTATTTCATTTAAAGCTTCCAGCAGGAAAACTTCACACAGTAAGGCTGGAAAGACAGCCCCCTCGCTATTGTTCTCCACTTTTGATTTGCTGTGAAAGGATGCTCTATTTTAAGAATCATGATTGTCTTCTTTTAAGGGCAATTTTAGGACTGTTCTCTTCAAGCAGAAGTAGATGGAGGTGGAGATAATAAATCCAGCAAAGTACATTATAAAGGCCTAATAAATGCTAGGGCCGCAGTATGTACTTTAGCCTAAGGGGATCAAGACCATTCTCTCGGTGTCTCTCTTACACACACACACTGGCTGATCATAACAAGATAAAATACAGATTTTATTGTATTTATATGACAATTCTAGCCTAGATCAAAAACAGGGAAATGGAACAAATAGGCATCTAAATTAAAATAAGATTTTCAAATACTTTAGCAAAACATTTTTTAATCTGACACTTTTAAGCCACTGCCTGAGCAGAATGGATCTTGAGAAGAGATTACTTTTCATAATTTGTTACCACACATCTAATATTGTTTAAATTACATTTGATTAAATACTTTTCAGGCTTAAAAATAACAGGATTGCTTGTAGAATTATAATTCTAAACATGCCTGCTCTACCTTGTTAAGGGGATGGGAATAAAAAATGGTGGGAATGTAGTGTATTTGGATTCATTTTATAAGGAGTGGACTCCTTACACAGCATTTGGGGGAATTTCCTTTTGTCCCTAGATAGTTCCCTAGCTTTGTTTGCTCTAATTTTTTTAATTGGCATTTTAATAGATAATTTCAAAATTACATAAATGAGAAAGTAAAGATCTTTCATTTGAACTCTGTCAACAAAAAACATCACTTACCAGCCAGTTGCAGACAGTGTCAGTTTGGACTCAGAGCTGGACTTGTAGAGTATGGAAAGTATCAGTCTAGCAAGAAAATAACCCAAGAAGCAAAAGAAAATGAAATAATTTGTGGAGCTTCCAGCATTGGTGGTACTGACAAGGGCTTCACCAAATTAAAAGTTCTTCATTTTTTTCATGCATTTAATGATGTTCATGAACAGTAACTCCTTTCCATGACCTGGGGAAATTTCTGAACAGAAAGAGCACAGCACAGCAATGGTTTAAACATTTATGTGATAACCTCATTAATGCATTTATAGAGGAAAAGTGTTCTTGGAAAGTCAGTATCCAAGTGTCCTTTCTTTCCTATTTATTGCAAGATCAAGAAAAACAATCACAACGTTTTAAGAGTGCTTGAAGATAGCTTAAAAGGTATGAAACACAAGCAGTTAGGCTTGGTGGCAGCCTGTTTGTAAAGGCTGGCTCTTTTGGAAGGTTCTTGCTGTTTGAACTTTCAGTTGTATGAAAGATTCCCATAATTATGTCATTTGTGAATACTTCTAGAGTCTCTCCATAAACTTTTACCTTAACTTTTGCACCAAAACTTTCACTGATTTCTAAAGTGAAGTTATGAGATACTAGAATCATTCTATGTGCACGTACATCTCAGTATCCCCCTTCTACAGGTCTTTCTTTTTATTCATTCCTTTTGCAGGACAGTCTTGCTTTGATACATTTTGCAGAAAGGGATGACAGAAAGGGTACGAATGTCCTACTTGAGTACAGAAGCAGGAATGGAAAGGGCTCTGAGGCCTTCTTCACTGTCCTCTTCAGTAGTTTATGAATGAGGATGTGAAAGTGCAAGGAGGAAAAGCCATAGGTATCGAGTCTCAGACAGATCCATGGTGTTGTACTAGAAAATGTCTAGAGAACATTCTATCTGTGACATTTAACTGTGAGACGTTTCTGTATCATATTGGAAATCTCCACTGAGGAAGCCCCTATTTTGTCAGCAAAACTCAGGAAATTGGTGCAGTGCAAGTGCCGAGGAAACCTGAAGGTCACATCAGCTGTTCCTCCCAAAGGGAGCTCTAAGGCACAGGTGAAATGAGGTGTCCAAATACACAAAGGCTGAACAGTATTTTATTCTCAGTACCTTTCGTTAGTCTGTGGCTGATATCCTTTTATTGAAGCTCCCTTGAATTTTTCAGCATTTGTCCTCATAATAATATATCAAAGAATTGTTATTTTGGCAGCGTAAAACACACCTCTTAAGAGCATTCAGATTTGCATTTGCTTTTGCTTTTGTATGGCAGGAACATTATGTCTTCTTTTTTTTTTTTGCTGCCCCGTCAGACCATTAATCAGACTATTACTGATGTTAAGCAGGCGTATCTCTAGAGAATGACCCTTTCTTAGATAAAATTTTGATTACCACACAAAACTTGATCTTGTAAATAGTGATAACATAACCTCTTTTTCTTTTAGAAATCTACGATTCAGCAATAAGTGGCTAGGGGCCTACCATTAATCATTCATGAATATCAGAAAGAATATTCAATTAGAGATGTGCTCTGGGACACTTTAATATTTCGAAATATGGCATGTTTCTGGTGACTTTAAATAGCACACAAGTGACACATTCAACTTTCTGTAATAAACCAACAAATAATGCAAACTGATAAGAAGTGATTAAACTGGATATGGATTTTAAATACCTCTAAATTAATTTTATATTTCAGAAGTCTTGGGATGATGTTTGCAAATAAAATACCATTAGTAGATGTTGAAACCTTTTTTCTTTTCTGTTTTCCTTTGTATATAAAAACTCAGGTGAACTGATTAATACCCAAGTGGATGGCTGCTTTTCAGATACCCAGATATTACTGTTTGTATGCATACAGATATTTAATTACATTTGTGATTCCAGCTTGATTTGATTTGCTTTTGGAGAAGGGGTGAAGTCTTTTAATTTAAAGTTGTTTTTTTTTTTTTAAATTCATATCACATTTTGCTCCTATATTTGGCGGATTCTTCTTTTCTAGTCACCTCAGCTCTGTGTCCTGGGTGTTCAGGGTTACAGCACAAGAAGTGCCAACCTTGGCTGCCTTAAAGTAAAAATAAAGAAATAACAGATGTTCAGTTGGGTTTTGAGGTTTTGTTCTATTTCTGAAGATAATTGTCCTGTAATGGATAAAATAATCATCAAATTCCCACAAAGGTGATGTAATGTCCTCTTAAAGAGCACTATAACAAAAAGTTTTTTTTTCCAAGAGAGTAAAAACTTAATTTCTGGAAAAATGTATCCTTCCTAGGATTTTTCAGGAAGCTGACGGAACACAAGTACTCTGATCCAAGTGTTAAAAAAAGTGGCATAATGATAAATAAACCAATGACACTTCTCTGTTCAGTGGACATAGGAAATAAATCAAATTCTGTATCTCTCTAATTAAGATGGGAAAGTTCCATTTTATCTGCATTTGTGCTTTGCTGAAGGCAGACAGATGTGTTCCAGTAAGTTTTTTTATTATGACATCGCTTTTTTATTATCACTTTTTTATTTACATTGTGACATTGGTTTTTATTTACTTTTTAAAAGACATTTTTATTTCCTTTTTTAGTTTACTTGGTTTTTTTTTATTATGACAGCGACATTACAATGTCCTATAAAATATTTTGAAGAATGCTAACATGCACATTGTAAGAAACAAATTGATCACACGTTCTTAATAATTGGAAAAATATTGACAAATGTGAGGCATTCCCAACTGTTTCTTCTTTGAGTTTGTCCACTCGATAAATCTATCTCTATCTTCTTAATGCTCTGAGAAATGTAATTAGTGTAAGATTCCTCTGCGAGTGAAAGATGGATAGGTGTGTGGAGAATTCAGGAAGGGAGGAGAGGAAGGAGGTATTAAAGTTGAGCTGGAGCAATCTACAGCAGCCGCAGTCAATCTTCTGGTCTTAACAACTGATCATTAAAAGTGTCTGAGACATTCAAATCATACTTGCTGTACTAGACTCTTCCCTCCAGTATGTATTGGAGGTATTTCTCACAAGTATAGCATTTCTGCATTTCTTTTATGACCAGATAATGAGAATGGCTGAAAAAAAAATGAAATTTTTGACTAGATATTGAAAATCTAGCTTTATTTTGAATGACATCAAAACATAAATCATATTGTTTGCAGAAGAACTACTTAGAAACATTCTCTTCCAGGTCATTGAAACATTGTATTCCTTTAAGAGCAACCCATTTGTTTCAGTTATATTGAATACAAATGTTTCAAACATTAACATTATTGTAAAAATTTAAAAACGAAATATTTTGTTATGACTGTAAAAAATAATTCAAATTATTTTCTTTTTAGAATGTCACTGTCAGTTCAGTGAAGCATTTTGTTTGGCAAACTGGCATTTACTGATAGAGGTACATTCCTCCACCATGCAGATAAACTTTGAATCATTGCCCTGCTTTTCAGTTGGAAAGGAACATATTGGAGAGTGTACAAGGCAGTTAAGGCCAGACATCCATAAACCTGAAAGGTTACTGCAAGAACATTATACCAGTTTTGGTATATACATCTATCTGATAGATTAGTAAGATATACCTTGACAAAATTGCAATTTGAACTGTAATGTAAACATCAGAGCTATTCTTTCTGATTAACATTTCTCAAATAAAAAAAAGTGGGCAAAAGAGGAGGCTAGAACTAGGTAAGAATTTGAGTCCTTGTCTTCAAGGAAGGCCGGAGACCTACATTTTGGCTTTCTAGCAAATATGTGGGGTGGGTAACATGTTCTCTGAGGATGGTACAGAACTCCCCACAGCCTCTCTGTAACCAGTGTGGTTTATTACAAAAGTTGCTTCTGGCACGCTCTTGGGAACTCCAGACTGATGGTGCCCTTATCAATTTAAATTTTGCCACCACATTTTAGAAGAAAATAGTCACCATTGGCTTCTTTGAGCGAGTTCTAGAGGTGCTTGTGAATTTCAAGTCTCCTGTGGGACTTTGCCAAAACAAAAAGCCTGGTTCCTTATTCTGATAGGGCTTCCATGGGATTTAGAGGCTCAGATGAAACCACTGCGGTTCTGGGTGTTCAAAGAAATAAATTAAAATCCAGAAGGATGTGCATCTGGAGAAATAAGGCATTTCCAGAATTAGGTAGCAGCTGGTGTAAAAACTCCTGGCTTAGAATTTTACATTTAGATGCATCATTTCTACCCACATCCTGTTTTAAATCTGACCTTGAGACTCTAGTCTTTATGAAGCCAAACATTCTAGGAAGGAAATTAAAAGAACCCAAAATGTTACTTTTTGAAGCCTTATCCAGTCAGTCTCATGGTTTCTGAGAGCTCGTGCTACCCTAGTAGGCCAAGTAGTGGAGTATCTGCTCTAGAGAAAATCCATCAGAAGCTTGTATGGAATCACTGCTGTGGTTTTCTTTCAACCTTCTATCTAACTCCTCTTTCCCCCTTAAAAGTAAACCAATGAGATGGATATATGTTGTCAAGAGGAGTTTTCATTTTGAAGGATGCAAGGTGCTGCACACTGCCTGTCCTAATAGTCATCCAGCCTGTCACATACCATAATACTGCTCTGCGTGCGTGGAACAATATAGCCTGCATTTATCATAAAACTTGCCCCAGGCAACTTCCTGAGCATACGGATAAAGGGAATTCATTTGTGCCCTGATCGTTATGACAATGTTCTTCAACAGGTAGAAAGAGCCTGATTCTGTCTTGTCAGCAATGGCCTGCTCAGTATTGATGGCAAAATGTTTGTGCTTAATGATGCCCATAAATGCCAGTGAAACATTTTTTCCTTGTCTCTTAGGGTCTTTAGAAGTATAAATATTCCCTCATTTTCTTTTGTTTTCTGAGATACAGCTAATATTTTGATTCCTGACAAGTACTCAACCTATGATTGAAAGTGGAGAGGGTGACAAGGTAGCGGTTGCTAGACATAACAAGTGATATATTACTTATATCAGAATATCACCTGATGCTTTTATAAATGGCCTACATTTCCACAAATATGGTTTCGATACTGCACTTGAAATTCGGGTCAAGCAGTCCCGTAATTCTAGAATCTCTGCCTAATTTAGCAGTTATATTTCCTATCTGCTGCAATACTGGTTATTCTGCTTAAAAAATTAATCCATTGCAATTCAAGAAAAGACCAGTTTAGTGGTAATCTCTGGCTCCCTGTTATGCCCCCTGGCTTCTCCTTTTTTCTGGCAGGATGAGAATGTCAGAATTAAATCATATCTTGCCAGTGGTTTGCCTGGCTTCAGCTCTCTGAATGAAAGCCCACATCAGGACATTCATGTTCCAGTTTTTTTCCAGCTCACCTGATTTTCTATATGTAGAGAATTCAAAACACAAAAAGCAGTAAATTGATGCGTGGCAGTTAGCCTAGGTCCAGAGCATGACATAAAAGGTAAGTTTTGGTGAAAATAAGAATAGTGGTGCCTGATTGTATCTAGTCTTTTATTTCCAGTTTGGGTTGTTTCCTTTTTAGTTTTGGCAGATACTGAGTAGCATCAGGTCATAATAGCATAAGGGATCAACTGGTCAATTTAAATGAATCAGAGGTCTGGCTCTAGCAGGTTGACTGCCTTTCCTGACCTCTTGCCATTTCTCACAAATGAGGCACTTCTGTGATGGTTGGAAACACTGCCTTGTGTCTTTATATATCACCATTTCTGGCAAAAGAAAACATAGGCAAAGGGTAAAGACATAATATTTTAAGAGGTTTTATTGCAGACCACATACTGTTAAAAACAGGTCACTGCCCAGTCTTCTCTGCTCCTTGGAGTTGTACGCAACGTGTGGAGAATCGGGTCATACCGACTGCAGTATTCATAAAAAGGTTAATCACTTCTAAGTAGCTAAGAGTACAATGTCTTACCTTGCTATCCGAAGGCCAATGAAAGTGTTCTCATTATACAGCACCTCTTACTTTCCTGGGCTTCACTCTGTGTGTCTTTGCTAAAATTCCTGCTGGGAGAGTTGCATGGCTGGCAATTTTTAAGTTAGGATATTCTTCCTTGTATTTATTTGGTAGCTGAATGTAGTTCTTAATAAAAGATGGTTTTTACATTTCCAGCAGGGCTTTAAAAATGCTATTACTCCAAACACAGTAGTGAATACTCTCTGTTCCTTTTGTCAGTGAAATTAAGGATAAGACCATAACTTGTATCACAAAGGAAATAGGGAAAATAGCAAGCAGTCAAAAAAACGAGAATAGGGCTTTGGGCTAACAGTGATTTTCAAGGTGTGGGTCAGCATCCTCTGGGAGTCTCAGGACCACTTGCAAAGGGGTGAGAAAAGGAGAATTAAAAAAATAGTATAACTGATTTTAGGAGGCTTGCACTTAATATTATGAGGATATGAATTTCCATCAGAAGCTTGCAGTTCAAAATGGTTTCCTCTGAAAGCAGTAGCTAATGATGAATTTGCTTTCTTCATCTTTTATTCCATGCTGTACTCTGAGAAAAAATAAAGCTGCCCCTTCCTCAAAAAGAATTGAAGCAGCATTCAGAACCTGGAATCTGAAAAGCAAGATGGCTGACAGTGGACTAAATCAGATGAGGATATTGCTATAATGAACTTAATTACATGGGGAATTTATAATTATTTTATATTGCTTTTAAAAAAAATCTGGTGTTGAAGACTCTGCAGGGATTTAATAGTCTCAAAAACAAACTGCTGGTAACATTTAATACATGCACCAGAAGAACAATTATCCCCTTAAGCTTTTGTAAAGAACTGAGGAAAGAGAAAAACAGGGAAACAATACACTGTATATCATAATATAGTCGTATGCTTAATTGTAATTATTAAAAAGGAATTTCAAATCATCTGCTCTCCCTTCCTGCAGTTTTATGCACATTCTGAATACTTTTTAGCCGCATTATCTTGTACATAAATGCATAAAGACACATATCAGGCCTTATGTGTGAATAAAGATGAGTGAATTAATGGCTCTTGTCTTAAGCTCTTCTCCTGTCTAAATCTAAGCAGGTATTAAAACTCGAGGGGCCAGATTCTAATCTGTTGTGCCACTGCAAATTAAGAGTGATTCAAAGGAACTGAAAGTGGTGAATCCTAATTTCACAAAGTGTAACTCAGATTTGAGTTTGGCCTTAGGCTCTAAGAGTTTCATCCCAAGTGAGTGCAGAAGTGTCATGTGTTGAGGAAGAAAGTGTTCCCTCCGAGTGACTGTGGCAGAGTCACCCCCCAGGTATTTGGATACACAAATCTGAAGCATTAACCTGTCTCATTTTCAAAGTTTCCTGTTTTGTCTCTACCCGTGGATGAAGCAGCTGCTCCACTGACTTTATGACAATCCTGGGGAAGAAGAGCTATGCATTTGCTTGCTGCAAGTTAATTGTCAACTTAAAAAACCTACTCCCCATGCCCTTCCTCTTAAAAACAGATATTGCAAATTTGTATTCACTCTTTTCCTTCTTGAATTCTACACAGGCGTTATGAGCTTTCCAATGGTATCCTTGGGGTTTTACATTCATCCTAACATATGGCATGTATGTGAATCTCTTCTCAAATTTATTTGAGTTTATGTGTGATAGGGAGCAGTTAGCTGGGTGAATTGCTGAATCACAGAACAATTATGGCAAGAATTCTCTGGTTTTGTTTTTTTCTACAAATGATATTGTACTATGTTGCATTCACTTCAGATCTTGGCAGGACTGCTGAAAAGTAAGTTAGAGCTGTTGCCATCTGGTAACTTTTGAGGCAATTCCCCCACGTGCTCCTGTTGCTTAATAATTCTTTGTTTACTCTGTACAGGTAACCTGATGTTCAGTCTTAGAGCAAATATAGTCACCTTTCCACTGTGTTTCTTCTTCCATCATTGTGTTAAAGACTAGTTTCTTACAATGTAGCCTTGTCTGGCTTGGGGATAAGTTCCATGGGTGTAACTGGCTCCCCCATGGAGAAATAGCTTCCTGTAGCTTCTCTGACATCCCCAGAGAACTGTTTATGGGTGCAGTGATTCTCTGCAGACTCTTTGCTCGCACCAAAAAGGTGAGATTGAAGCTTTGCTCATCCTTTCTCCTTGCTAGACAACTGTCCCAGTCATTAGCACTGGGTGGGAAACTGCAGCATTTGGAGGAAAGCTTATCATTTGCATAGATATTAAAGACAACATGAAAAATTGTAGGTTTATAAAATGCTGTGGACACTTGTCTCAGGACACCTGCCAGCTCAAATCATTTGAGGCAGGAAAATATCTGGAAAAGTATTGCTATGTGCTTGCTCCATGTCAGCTGCTTTCAGAGATAGGACACTGGCTTAGAAAGACCTTTGGTTTGTCCCGATTTAGTTCCTATTACATTCATACATTGAAAATCAACTTCTGAAAATGAACTAGAAAAAAGCAAAAAATTAAAGAAGAGTCATCTGCCCATCTCTGTATTTAAACAGGCAAGGTTAATTGACAATTGACATGCATTTACAGTGCTTAAGCTGAGCAGGAACAATACTTGAGAATTGCATTTCTGTCCTACATCCTTTTAACTTTCATTTTTTTTCCATTCATCTAGTGTCAGATGAGATTTTTGTTTCTTTTTACAACTGGTAAGAGAAAGTTTCTGCCTCTGTCTCTTCCTTTAACTCTGAATTTAACCTCAAAATTCCATAAGCGTCTGTCCAGTAACATCTCCCTGAATAATGTGCCAGAAAAACATCTCACTGGTGCAGCTCACACAAAGCTGCAATCATGACAAATGGGCTGCTATTTTGCAGAACAGAAGAGTGGAGCACAACAGGTGATCTTTCTCCGTGTGACAGTTTGCACAGCAACTGGAAATTCTGTGAAGACACAGTAAAATCTAGAGAAAAAAAGATCCCCTCAATTAAGATCTGGCATATATTCCTGTTAATTTGACTCATGTCCCATAAGTTTAGTGTGCCTTAAGTGACTTTAGACATGGGATTTTTAATAGTAATTAGCAAACACTTTTGCCATTCGTCTCTGACGTTCTCTTTCCAAAACCACACTTCACAAAACGGGAGCAAACAAATGGACAACGCAGGAATGACAAATGCAGAGTGTACAGAGTTCACCGGTATAAAAGGCTATTTCAATAACTGTCTGGAAGATGGTTAAAACAAATTACTCACCTTCCAAAATCTTCATGTAGCCAGACTTATCAATCCAAAGGGTGAACTTTGAGGTTAAAATAATGTGATCCAAACTGTGCGGAAGATGGATAGACAGATAGCTGGTTGGGAAGGAAACTTTGGTTGAAATAACTTTAACTGACAAGCTGTTCTGCCTCATCTGATCCCCCATGCATCAGGAGCAGTCTTGCATACATATCCCTGTTTATCTTCCTACCTCCGGTATGTTAGAGTTGCTTCCCAATTTCTGTCACATCCATTTGATCAAATTTTGTAATGGTAATTTTCCCTTTCAACATTATAGTATGATATCTTATTAGTGACTTTACTGTTTTATTAACCTGAATAAATCCTGCCATAATAACAGGTGTTATAAGCATTACAATGCAATTTACATAAGACATTTCCAAGCTAATGTGAGGACAGAATACCTACCCCAGTGCTAACTCATGGAAACCCAATCTCTGCTCATTATATTTCTTTAGGACCTTTTCTTTGCTCCAGAAAACAGAAAGGGCTACCATCTGATTTAAGGACTGCTGCTGCTGTAAGGACCAGTCCCCTTATTAAATCTCTAATGATTCAAAGAGTAAATTTTATACAGTAAATAGAGTATAAACACAGGTTTTGTTGGGTTGTGTGGAACACTCAATGTCCTTATTCCTAGTTAGGGAGAAATTGATTTTTACAGTGCAGGGAGGAAGAAGGGACAAGGCACCATTTTGAACAAGGAACAAGGAGAGAACTGTGTGAGTCCCAGGGCCTCTCTGAACTCCCAAGGATATTATTTCTAATTCACATTTAAACATGCAGGATTAATTTGACTATAGTGGATGGCAAATGCAGGTGTATTTGTCTCCTCCATTTTCCACTCACCCACTTCACCATCATGAAGGGAGTTAGTTGTACAACCTTTTTTATCTCTGCACATCTTGAAGAACTCGCACCAAACAGAGCAAAGTGCCATCCTCCCCATGTTCCCATGTAGTGGTGCATAGCCCAGTGACCACCCAGTTCTTGAAACAGCTGGAGTACGGCAAAGAAAAATGTCACTAAAGGGATAATAGTACAGTTAAAAGGATGAAAATTAAGGCACATTTTCCTAACAAATTTTCCTAATGAATAATGCATTTGCTAATAAACAAAAGGGCTGCCAAGGACATGACAGATTGGAGATATAGCACTTGAGTTATTGAAAGTGGCAGACAGGTCACAACTTTTATTTATGTTAATAGCTAACCACCTGTCAGATAAATTGGGAAGTAGATACCTCCGCAGCAGTGCCAGCAGGCGCCTTTCAGAGCTGCAAGGAAGGACCAAGAGGACAGAGAGCTGAGCTAGCGATCCTGCTGGCAAATGAGAGATGTCTTTTCTTCTCGCATCCTTATACCTATGTGGCAATATCTGCTCATTAGGAAAGGACTGAATACCCTGTGACTGGTTTTGATTGATACATCCCCTAACAGCTCTTACCTGATTGTGGCAAACACAAAATTTAACTTCTTCTTGGCAGACAGGTCATCATCTGTGGTGTATAATACTGACGTGCACAGCTCCACAGCAGAAACTAGAAACTCTTTGGTACTTTTTAAACACGTGGCAGCCCAAGCATTGCCCTCAGAGATAAGTGAGTCTATTTTAGACTTCAATTATTTGGAGGATGACACTGCATAGCACTTCTTCTTTTTTATGTTTCCTAACTTGTCTGGAACTTAAATGATATTTCTGTCATAGTTAAAAGGAAACCCAGAACCTGCTTGGGTTCACAAAGAAAGAGATCTCCCCTTCTTTGAAGTGATCCCATAGATATTTTCAGAAAAGGAGGTAGACTCTACATAGTTCTTCACTTAATTTAACTGATTAGATAACCGATCTGTTTCTAGCAGTTCTGATTTCAGTTTCTTTCTCTGCCTGACAACATTTGAACCTACCCTACCATTAAGGACTTACAGGATTGATTTTCATCCTACTCTCCACTCTGTTGAAGTTATTTCACTTTACATAGATTAATTAAATACTCAGTAAGCCACAGAGAAAGAGAACAAGAGTGCATATTACCCTGCAGCCCAATAATTAGTGCATTCTGATATAAGCTGTCATCACAGCCACTTGTGCCTACTGTTCTGTTTAAAGAAAGGCCTTTAATCCAGCATTTTTGTGTGCAGGTGATGCTTGAAACCCTGGACAAAAGCAGTGCTCGCTCTCATATTAATTCACATCCTGCGATTTTTTTTTTAGAAGACCTTGTTCTTGAAGTTATTTCAAGAACAAAGTTCTAGATTAATCCCAGCCTTCCATAACTACTGGAGGTGTTTAAGTAAGGATGCTGGTTTCAGAAACTCTTCTTGTACACAATGGAAAGAACCAGCCATCTTGAAAGCATAATCCAGGTTTTTGGTAGTTCCACTGCTTTCTGAAAGTTTCTCTCTTTCTTCAGTGACCATATGAGAGGTTTGAGTAACCTTTGTCCTTTGGAATTCATTTCAATATCATATGAATATAAGCTTTTTTTAAGATTTTCTCAAATTCATTCAAAATGCACGAAATACGGTTGGTTCACAGCACCTTCATGACCTGGGAAAGGGACTAGGAAAAGAAAATCTGTTCTTACTGATCACTTGATTTTGCATTAACAATAACCTTGGAACTCCATTCATGGATGATTCTCCTGTTCCACAGAAAAGGTACTCTCTATGGTGGCAATTAGTACCTCAGCATAAATGTTTAAGTATGTGCAAAGGAAAACCTGCCACATTGTTGTTACGGCTGTTTTTCGTCTGGGATGCTGATATTTTATGAATGTTACAACTTAGCCAGATGATCAGCATATTCCTGATGACACTGTTTGCCAGTAAAATAACTACTGCTGCCTACCGAAGTGTTCAAACCCTCAGACTGAAGCGTTGTACATAAAATCTCAGCATTTTTGCTTGCTATTTCTGTGATTGATAGTAATAAACATCACTTTTGTGAATGAGAGGCTTCTGTGTAAACACTTGCAGTGTATTATAAAAATGAACATGAAAATGTGCATTCTTCACAGAGGCTTTTTCTGCTTTTTTTTGATATGCGTCCTTATGCCAGCCTGTCTCTGGCATATTCAGAAATTCAGATACCATATGTCCTTATGATCATCTTCAAAACTTCCAAATCCAGGCACTCTCCCTTCAACAAGGTTCTTTTATTGATAAGTGCTGCTGCTGTGGCTGCATCTGCTAAAAGCAACTGTGCACAGCTCCAGTGACTAATCTCATTTAGGCTAATGGTATCTGCAAGGTCACTTGGGAAGGATATGAAGACACTATTATCCACCTGGATGCTGCTCTATGGGTAGACTGTTGGACAGAGACCTGTTACGATTCTCACAGATTTATAGATGACTCAGGCTGTTCTTTAGAATTGAGAATTTAAATATAAGCAAAAAGCATTTGCGCAATTTGGTTGTTCTTAGAAATTCTAGAGTACAGTTTTGCTATTTCTGAAAAATGTGTTCAGCTGATGAGTATATTTGAGAAAAGAAACAGAAGACCTTCCTCCACACACCTCTTATCTTGTGGTTTTGGAGAAAAGGAGGATGAGAGGTGAAGCTTCTCCCCCTAGTGCTGTATCTCTCTTCCTTTCCCTTCCCTTCCCCTCTCCCTTTCTCTCAGTATCTCTGTTTTTTTCTCTCTCTGTGTCCTAAAAAATAGTGGAACACAGGGAGCAGAGCCCATCCATACATCTGGACAGTACGAGAGAGGAATACCTGAATTTGCTGATGGCCTTGATGCAAAAGATTGCTCCTTTCTATCCCATCTGGAATAGCTGAAAATCCAAAGTGTGTCTCTTGAGTGTGTTTTGGAACTCCTCTTAGGGAAATAATACTTTGCTTGAGGCTGGGAGTGAATTCTCATATCCTTAACGATTTCTAATTATTTAGCAGACAGGATTTGGGGATTTGGACTACTTTGATAAAAGTGCTTTAAAATAAATAGAAAAACTTCAGCAAATTAATGGATTGCTGAGTGACTATCATTTGCTGTATATTGCAAAATACAGATGGAAACAGAACAATCTCCATTGTTTTTAATTGCTGTTGTTAATGCTTTTTAGTTCGTACATGAATTTCAGTGTAAATAGCACTTCCTTTTGCTGCTAGCTTCATGGAGTATTTGCATACAACCATAAATTCCTTACTCATAAAAAAACCCTATTAAGAACAATGGAAGATAATATGATGATAATGCATCAGAGGCTTTTGCTAACAGGAGAGAGCACAGAGGAGAGATGGCAAATACCCTCCTGCCTACTCAGCTCTCTTGCTGTACTCTCACTTTTACTTTAGGTTTGAATTTTTAAAAATATTTTTTTCTTCTCCTTTGGGAAAAGTTAATAATTGGATATACAATTTATCTGACAAACTATATGGTTTCTTTCAACACTGAGTTTGTGTGCTGTCATAAATGGATTTTGGCTAATTTTTTTATATGCTTGTCCCCACTTTCCCTACAAGAAGTTCCAGGTGCTGTAGTAACACCAACAGGCTTTAATGGCATTCAGCAGAGCTGGGACCTTTTCTACTAATAACATTTTCAAACTATCTTTTCCTTCTATCTTTCCCACATCCCAGTGTGTATGAGCTTGTTTACCAAATGGTGGTATTGTGAACATTCCTTTTGTCCTGATTTCTTGTTAACAATTCTGTAAATGAAAAAGATGCTCTATAGTAGGGTCAAATCACTGAGACATTACTATAATTCTGATAATGCGATGATTATTGAAGTATTCTTGTTTATTCTGACTGACCTAGTCTCTGCATTCCGAGTACTATGTATAGACTGTTTGCTCTCATAGATTTAAGGTCAAGGAAGAATATGCTTTTGTCAGTATAGAAACAGCTCAAGCACAAGGTAGAGCTGTTTATTGTATTACCAGTGATTTTCATTGAAACAGACTTCCCAACTTGTGTCTGTACTGTTCTGCCTTTAACATATATAACACTTTATCCCATTTAAATATGAAGTGTCTGAGCTCAGAGGAGGCAAAATTAGATAAACTGATCCCTGAACGATTCAGCAAGTCACACTGAGATGTGGATAGTCCCAGCATTTCAAGTTTTTAAGCAAACTGGCTATGAATACTTAAATTTTGGGAGGCAGGAAGATGGATGAGGAGACATACTGTCAGACTAATATCTGAGAGATCACACCATAACTTACAAACATTCTACCTAAACCCACTTAAACTATTTGGTTATACTTCCTTCCTGGTTCCCTTATTTCTGCTGGGAATGGGGGAAGCTGTACTTCAGCCTGCAGCTGTTTGGTGCCATGACGGTTATTCAGACTGTTCCATCTCACTTTGGTGATCATTAGAACTGCTCGTATTCTCTGTGTAGCACACCTTGCCCTGGGTGCTTTGACTCACAAATTTCTATTTCTTTCAGAGTATGTGTCCATTTAAAGTGAAGACACCTTTGCCCTAAGTTGTTATGATTCCTTCAGAGCTTGACAAAGCCCAAAATAACAGAATCTTTTCCCAATAAAACAAAACCCGATGCTCCCTCTGACTTCTCTGGCAACACAGTTTCATCAGGAAAACAAACAAAAAACCGCTGTGGCCAAAAAGGCCCTTGTTAAAATGATTATATTCTGAATCAAAAATATAAAAAGAGAAAATGAATGGAAGAAAATTAGAAGTTCTGAATGCTTGAAAATGTAAATCTAGGAAAAACATCTCCAGTTTTATGTCCTGTTCTTCAGCTAGAAGTGCAGACAGCTTTTAATGGCTAGTATGTTCCTTTCTTATAAATATTATTCCATATTATGCAACTAAGGACTATGTTTTTAAAGGAAAACTAAGCAGACATGAGTGGAATCTTTGCACTGAGAAATGACCAGCTTAGTATGCAAGCGACAACACTATCTCACATTCATTTGAATGCTTGCCATCTGGAACAGATGCATTAGTTGTGGCTTCAGTAATGACATGGTGGAGGAGAAGACCTTCCTCACCTCAAGATTTCACTATTACTTAATGGGGCTCTTCATATGAGTAAAGTAATTGTATATTCAGCCCAGTGTTTTATTCAGCTGTCATCTTTACTTTAGCCTATAACCAGGCATCTTGCTGTACAGTCTTGCTTGAATACATGCAACGTTGCGGCATTTATTATATGAAAGATGCTGTTCCAAATGAAGTCATATTGTATACTTGACTTTGCTCTGTATTGATATTGAATGCATTTCTAGAATGGTAATCTTCTATGTACAATATGTGTCTGAAGAGATTATATCTTATTTTGCACACCAGGGTATCTTTAGAATTGTTTATTATTCATGTTATATTTTAAACTGATGCTGGTCTATGCAGATTCTAAATGTGTTTGTCATATACCATTAGTCACTGTGTGAAATCTCTCAGTAATAGTTAGTTCTTGAATTTTCTGCAGCTAAGGAGAATTTAACACTGATTGATGGTAGATCACTTAGCTGGTTGGCAGACTTTCCAATTTACGGCAGGAAAATTGCTCTTTTCTTTATGCTCATTCCTTCTTCTGCAGGGGGACAGTAAGATGTATGTGCCAGGGTGCACATAACAGCAAGAATCTGATTGGCAATACCGCAGGTCTTTTTTACAATTGTGATTTTATCATTTTCAAAAACTGTACTGAATGTCAAGTATTTCAGATGCAATTTTTAAAAACCTCTCTATTTATCAAATGTCGATGATATATCCCTATCATATTTCACATGCAAAAAATGACCTAACATATTTCTGCATGAGGAAATGAGTAAGCTGTCAGCGCTTCATCCTTATCTTCTAATAGTCCCAAATTCTCAGTCCTCTAAAGGCTGATTATCTGTAGAATGAAGATTAGCAGGAGAAACAAAGATATTGATTTGCTGTGTGCCGTCTGCAAATATTTCTCATTAACCACTGATTCAATCAAAAAATAATAATAGTATATTAGTTATTCTTCAGTGAAAGAAAGATAGGGGATAAATCCCTTCGCTTTAGCTCAACAGTGAGATTTTCAAAGGCTGTATTTTAAGATTTTGAGCAGAATGCGTATGAAGAATGGCAATATGTAATTTTTAGTATCCATTTTCTTTAAAGGAAAGAAAAGAAGATAAAAGTTACCATATTTAAAAACATAAGTCTGCTGAAATGCCCACCATAAATTCTAGTGAATTTAGCAACAGATTTTGAATAAAAAAAACACTTCTCTGGGAAGAGGTGTGTTTCTTAATTTCAGCTGCCTGCAAAGGCTGAAAGAATCCGATCTTTACTCCTTCATAAGGTTTACAAGTATAAGAGGTTCAAAATGCTGTACAAAAATGCTGACTTCGCGAACCGTCCTGGAACACACAGAGGTACTTTCTAAAAACATACACATAAGGGGAAAAATAATTGCTAAATTATTGTTTCCAAAAAAATATAAAATATTGCTGTCGCATTGCGGTTTTAGAGCCGTGGAGCACAATATAACTGACATCTCCAAAACATGGATAGTAAACATGGTAATGAAAACAAATGTGCTCAAGTGTGCACTGGGGCCCAATTACACACTTGCACAAAGACTTTGCTGGGAGTTCTGTGCGGAGCGCGGCTGCAGAATGGTTCCCACAAGGAATGAGGCAACGGCAACAGCCAGGAGAGCTACTGTCCCAACAAACCTCATGTTTGGGGAATTCGTTTTCAGCAGCTTCTCCCACACCCCACACTAATGGCAGACCAGTGCTGTTACAGCTTGAAATTTATGCAAGATCAACCGTGTAATGAAAATTATACCAGCTCATAATTATTATCTTTTATTACTACAGACGCTGTGTGGAGTTCATAGAATTGCAAATCTAACAGAAGAAATACTTGGCATCCTTTTAAAAATAAAAATTCAGTCTATTTGTAATGCTGAAATGAAGAAAATGGGAACCAGGATAATGGAGAGCAGCATTAAAGAAATACAAAGGTAGTATCTTGATTTAATTTTCTGTTCTGTCTCAGCCTGTTTTCACCCATTTTTCACATTTGTGCCTGTCGCCCTATCTCTTCTGTGGCTGCTTTATGAAAGATATTCATTAGGCAAATATCAGTTTCATCAAAACCACATTCTTAGTATTAAGTTAATAAGTTTTCTTAAGTACTATTAAGGCATTGCATCTCTTAACCTAGAATTACCCCAATCTCTAAAGCATGCACTTTCTGCCGAGACGTAGGAACTGCCAGCTCATGATGGATCTGGTCAGCAGTGAGAGCTGATCCTTGGCCATGCCACAGGCACTGGATCCAATCCCATGGGTGACAGACGATGGTTAAGAGTCACTCACAACTTCACACATCTCTGAAACCGAGTCTATGATTGTAAAAGCAAAAGTTAATCCTAACTAAACCAGGCCAGTCTTTCAAAGAAGAGCTTACTGACCCCTGGAAAGTGTGCTTTATCAAACAGAACCTAGGCCTTTGAATCCACATCTGGAGCAAATAGGCTGGAATGTAGTGATCCCAACGTATAAAAAGATTCCTGTATACATTAGACGGTCAACAAGTATCAGGAACTGGCCTGCTTGTCCAAACCATACATCCCTTCATCTAGCACCATACAATTTCCCACGCATCAGCTGGCAGAATCTATTCTGCCATCAGAGACAGTTTATATCATACAGCAGAAAAAAACCCTGGAAATTATATCAATTAGAAGAATTCAGATATCCATAGACCAGTGCCCTTCCTAAAAATCCCACCAACTTCCAAAAGCACAACACTTGCAATAAATACCTTGCCTAGTGACATTAGTAATGCTGTGTTTTGCTTTATAAGGCAATATAAAATGATGTGACTGATTGAACCAGATAAACAGACAAAAGGATCTTCAGTTGGTGAGATCTGATGCAGCACCAGCGACGCTGACTCTTTAACACAAGCCTAACAAGGCAGTGTGCTTTTGTCAGTGCCCATTGATTAGGGATCAAAATATTTCTACATATTTTTGTAGCCACGATGGTCTAAATATGGAAGGCAAGCAAGGGTTTCAGGAAGGGATGATGTTTTCTCGTTTAAATATTTTAATTGAGAAAATTAGACAAATCTTCTATTAGACAGTAAAATAGAATATTGTGCTCCACACACAGTGATGCAGAATTATCACAACCAAAGTCTAAACAAGCTCAATATTCTCACTTTTTCTTCTGCTTAATGTTTTCATTATTGCTCTTACTGGATTGGTAAGCAAATAAACAATAATATAAAGGGAATGATTACTTTAGTTCTAAACAGTGAATCACCCAAATCAGACAAGCTATTTTCTGACAACACTGGAAACCTTACAAGGCAGGATGTGGGACATGTGCAGGGTGAGTCCTGGCAACCTTGAGGAATCTAAACCAGAAAGAAACTCAGTTTACACATTCTAGTTTAACTCCTCTGATGATGTAACCTGGCAATTTTTGACATTTGGCCACATTTCTATCTCTCGGTATAGCTTCCAGTTAGTTATACCTGCGTGCAGAATCAAAGCTCCATCATGTCCATAAAATGCAGGCACAGATGCTCAGGTGGCTGACTTGCTGATGCTTCATTAGTCTTAGACTTAGTAATCTTGACTAGTCCTATTTCTTCTGGGATTCATTCACAGCCTTTGTCCTAATCCTGAAAGCTCTCTATGAAGGAGGAGATATCTGCCCCAGGGAATACTTATCTAACTCTCAGCATAACTGAGTTAAGAAAGTCTGTAATGAAAATTGTGAGAGTCGGAAATGAAGCTTTCGTAAACGAGCAGCAGCACATTATAGAAGGAGCTGTCAGAACAATTTGTATTTGTCTGTTGCAGGGCTTTTAGATCCAACTACAAATCATTTCTGCATCTATTCACAGAAGAAATCTCACCACCAGCACATACATACAGAAAAACAAACAAAACACAAGAAAGTTATTAATGCTGGTCGAAGGTAGAATTCTCTACAAGTTTTGTTTTGGCAGCAATCCAATATATTGATTTAACACTCAGACAGATAAAGTATCAAAATCCGGATACTTATCCAAACAATAATCTAAACCCTTTGATGCTAGAGCTGCTCTTCTTACATTTGAGAGCCTCAAAATCAAAATATTCAGGTTGTTTTCTCCATAAATGCACTTCAGAAAAATGAATGCCTCATTTCTCTTATTGTTTTTCTCAAAATTAGAGAAAATACTTTATTTTTAATGGCTTTTCTGTCAAAGTCTATTAGCCATAATGAGTACCTCTGGTTTTCACATCTGCAAACATGAAACTTCAGTACTTGTTGAGCTTCTGATGGGTCTCTGAAGCAAAAGTGGCACTCCATGGAGGAATTACACTATATTAGAATAAACATAATGAAATCATTCTTCAAAAGTGTATTAAGTTGCACAAGGCTGAGTTTGCAATACCCTAAAATGAGAAGAAAGATCTCTTCAAATATGAATAAGTGAGAGATTATTTGCAAGAGGGCGAGAAGTCTAGCTACAAGCACAGGTGCTTTAAAGCGCAAATCCACGGCATTAAGCTCTGGCACAGCTGTTTCATAATAAATAAAAAAGAGAAACACCCATTAAAGTCTCGTATGATACAACCTACGAGTAAAAAAAGAGCGTCATTTGTTTGTAAACTACTATCACATTAACAATGGAGCCCAATTGAGAAAACCTCCAGATCTGACAAGATGATTTTAAACTAAGAGTGTGGAATTGTTTATTAAGACTTTGAGTGACAGTCTAATATATTAAATCGGTTCAGAAGATTGTAAAATGCATTAGCATTAGCAATTTAATACCTCCAACAAATTTAACTGTCACTCATGAGCATATCTGTCCTTGTTAAAGGAAAAAAAACCTGAAGCGCCATCTTTGTCTTGATGGACAATAAAGTTAGAAAAGGCAAAAGCCTTTCTCTGTACATCGGTGATGAGAGAACTGTGTTACATTTATCATAATTAACTTTCACAGTTGGCAGCATTTTTTGGCAAATGTGTTATTTGCTCAAGCTTGTGAAAGAAGTTTTAAGAACTAATCATTGGAGCCAAGCCTTAGCTTGCAATCGTTTCAGGGCTGGATTTTAATCAATTTAGAAACGTAATTACATGCCAAATGTGTACACAGTTACTTTGATTACACACAGAAATTGGGCAGTTTCATAGTCAACTAACTGATTGTAGACAGTTGGGTGCAAAATGCCTCATCTGAACCAGCAGTTCTTAATAACCTTGTGTTACAGCCATGTGTGGAACAACAGGGCAAACTTGAAAAATCAGGATATTTAAAGGAAATATTTCCAGTTTTCAGCTTTATTCAGGTGGTTACCTTTTCTATGCTTCTTTTTTAAAAATATTTTAAGTGTCACTCATAATTGGGGAAAAAAGCAACTTTTTAAAAGCTGAGCAGAAGAATCAAGTTGAAAAGCAGGTCACTCAACTACACTGCGTGAATACTTTGCAGTGCAGCAATGAAAAGGATCCCAAATGTGAAGTCCCTCAGACAACATTATGAGGGTTCCAGTACAAATAAGAGAGTAGAGCCCGTTTGATTTTTGAAGAAACAGAATTAACAAAATGCCAGACGATTGACACAAATTGCTGAATGAATAAAATGTAGTGTTTAGCTGACTGTAATTAACATGCCTGTGCTATTCAGGAGTGCTTAGATAACTGCTGCATGTTTATGAAAATGTTCCTGAATCCTAATATTTGTGTGACATCCAGTATAATTAATTTAACAATTAGTGTCAATTATTTGCTGGTCTCACATTTGGGAACTTTCAGATCTCCGCTCCGGGAGCAGCAGCGGCCACCCAGTTCCTCTGGTGACCAGGGACGGAGCACACGAGCAGCAAGGAACAGATGAAATGAATCGTTTGCTTAATAATAATCAGGATTGACAGGTTAATAACAAAGTCACTACCTAAAAAGAAGTCACATTTGTGACTATAATTTGAAACAAATACTTTAATTGCCTCTTAAGATAAATGGTAACAATATTGCACATAAACAGAGCTAGAAGAAACAGGCATAGTATTAAATAGTGTACTCAGGGTTGTACTGACAGTGTTTTTTCTACCCATATAATCAACCTAGACTTGCTCCCAGAAAACTTTATCTTGGGGCATTTTGTAGGTAAAACAGAGAAATAGGTGGTGACAAACTGAGTGGCAAGAACAGACACTTAAACCAGCGAGCAGTTCTTATTCTTCCTGCATGGTACAAAAGAAAAGGAAGCAGCACTTGCCTGTTCCTGCCCCGTTGCAGGTTTCACGGTTAAAGAACCATCCCATCAGTCTCTGCTTAGTAGGACACTATGTCAGAGTTAGTCCTAAACCCAGCTTTTACAACTAAAGATGTTGATGTTTATGTTTTCTTCTTTCTTTTCTACTCATAGCTAAACCTCAAGCAGTACATAAAATTGTCAGCTGACAGGTTTCGTTGCTCAGTTGTCAGTTAAAAGATCTTTCCAACTGAAGCTGTTTCAGGTGACCGCTGACACCAGTACCAGCTGATTGCTGTACAGGGCCACTCCTTGGAAGCTGTTCATCAAAACAGAGGCCACGATATACTATTAGACATGATATAATTCTTGAGATCGAAACAGCAGCCCTCACTAATCAATCTAGGAGATACCTATCCGGTTCTCCTGAAAAATGTTCTCCCTGTTAGATAATCTTCCCAGTGACAGATTCTCAGTGGTGCTGGTGTGGGTAACGTGCAGCTTCCAAGCATCCTCCAGGGCTGCTGGTGTCTTACTATTGCTTTGTCCCACTGTCTGACACATTGTGATAACTTGGTCACGATGGAGCATGACTTGGTCCCTGTGGGCAGGGTTGCGTGGTCAGAGGGTCTCCTTCCTTCCCAGTGTTAATGCTCTGTGAGGATGGTCTCCAAGGAAATCCAGCCACCCATTTTTCTCACTTTTCTAGCTAAACCCTTTTTTTCAGCGTACACAAGGAGTTTGAAACTGAGCAGTGAAGTGAAATGGGCAACTGTAATAAAAATAATCATAATAATTATTATTGACCTTGTCACCTCCCTGATCCAATTGTCCATTTAGTCCCAAACCAGTTGTCCAAGCTCAGCGGAGGGCACAGCACGAGGCCAGGAATCAATGTGTAAGAGCAGAGGAGAGGCCAGGGACAGCCAAAGTCAGCACTTTCCCTGAGGAAAATGCTCATCAGTCTTCAGCCTGGACAGGATAATACAGCAACCCTTGGTAATATTGAGGAGTTTAAATCTAGAGCCATCTCCAGATGATTCGTTATTCAACTTCCCTGTCATTTTACACTGTGATTATTGGTTTCTTCCTCTTCCCCACAGAAAGTGCATTACTCTGATGGAAACAAGGAATGTTTCATTCCAATGTCTTTTGGAGGAATTGCTCTCTCCAAACATTCCCATCCCTGGTACCACAATTAATTCTCCACACTTTCTCCCCTTTTCTAGCACAATGAAAGGAAAAGATGTAAGCAATGGATTATTTGGAAAACAGAACAACAGAAAGTAAGAATCATTTCCTGGAATTTAATCCTTCTCCTCTGTTCTTCTCTCTTTTCTATCCTAGAATTTTGGGTTCTTTCCAAGTTTACCAAGATCTGTATGTAATGTCTTTTTAAAGTCTGGAAAAAATTAATGTATAAAAGAGGTATGACAACTGGGAATAGGAAATGCTACCTGTAACCTCCTTTTTACCATCAGATGTACAAATTAGGTCTCCCCTTCCAGTACTAATTACATGTTGTCCTTCTTTGAACTGGTGAATTATTTCTTTTCTGAAAGAAAATCAGTTTTACCTCTTATTGTAAAACTATGCTGCATTTAAAAAGATGTATACTTCCTACGTGAGTTTTTTATCAAAACTGTACCAATAAGAGGCAGTTTAGAGAAATGATGACTTTTTATAACTTGATCTTAAAGCTGAGCAAAATTTTCTGCAAAATGTAGATTTACAGACCTGAATAATTCATTTAATCTGTGAAACATGATTGAAACCATGTTTAGAAAGAGCTGCCTTGGGCCTCCAAGGCCAAAGGGAAAGTATTACATTTGAATCAGTTTGATTTTGTACTTCCTTGAAACATAAAGTGTCAGCGTGAGTGCAGAGATAATAGCAAACCCTCACAGGGGGCTTGTCAGGAGAAAGCCAGGAAGATTGTGAGGTGCTTTGATAGTGCAGTAATAGGGGTCAAATAAGTGCCTAAGGTAGGCAGGTACATCCAGAGCTGAATACCCTTTTAATATTTTTTTTTTTTAAAAAAAAAGCACTCTATGTAGCATTTATGGACAGGTGGTGAAATTTCAGGTGGTTACTGGAGTTGGATTCAGATCACAGGAGCTGAAATGCAGTTTGGATGCCGATGTCATGCTGTTCTTTCAAATGTCTCAGGGCCCCCAAGCACAACACCTTTAATGACCATTCTACAGTTTTGCTACCAACAATGAATCAAAACCAAAAAAAATAATCGCCTTCCTCCAAAACACAAACAAAATTTAGTGTCAGGGGGCTTTTCTAAGGAAAAAACAACCAACCTAAAATATATATATAAAAGTAATTGTGAACTATGTTCTTTCCCCCAGCTCCTTTTCCCTTGCTGCAGTTTTAATTCCAGAGCAGGTCATGTACAAATAGCTGAGCTTCTCTACACGGCTCCAGTCCATAAGATTCAATCACTCTCTAATTAACAAGTTGGTGGTTGGTAACAGAAAAATATTGAAGTTTATAGAAGTGCTGAGCCTATTCCTCTTACAACACATCACATTCAATTTGCTCACTCTGGAAGGTAGAAGAAATTGAATGTGCAATGTAAATTGGTCAAGCTTTGGAAGAGAATATTCAAGTTATACTCAACTGCTGGGGTTTTTTTAAGACAAGTTAAAATACCAAAAAGCAGCATGAGGATACATTGTTTGTGTTCAGTGAGCAAGGCTTAAAACAAAAGCGGGAGGAGAAGGTAGTTTACCAGCAAAAAGGGAAATGTGCTGGATGTGAAAGTCAACGAGTATTATCCAGGTTTGTGGATCAGTGTAAATCCAACATGAATCTAAGGAAAGCTGATGTGCTATGAGGGTTTTCCATTGTGAGAGGTGGTGATTTTTTTTTTCTCCTTCCTACTAAAGAAGGCAACCAGAGCAAATTTGGTTCCAAATAATCTCTTCTTGAATGGGTTTATTTTCTTTTTGATTAGTTTTGTTTGGTTTATGTGTATCAGGTGCCTAAAAGAAGAGGAAGTGGTATTCAAATAATTTCTAAATTCCTCATTACCCACAGAATGCATTCCGTCAGGGTGATAAATGGGTGCTGAATGCTTTCACACCCTCAACATCTGAGAACAGTCAGTAACACCTGGGAGTTACTCAAAACTGAGGAAAAAAAAGCTTTAGATTATCAGTAATGAACAATATATGAAGGCACTGAAAAATAGTAATAAGGCTATGCCATTAGTGTTTGAAACCCTCAGAAAGAATGTAAATTTGGCTATTTTAAATAAAAGCAGCATTTATAACCATCACCCATCAGCGTACTACAGAGCTACACAATGCAACTGAAATAGGGAATTTAGGTTCACTTGATGGAATTCAAAGCCTCACAATGTTTGCTATTGCTCTCCAATGGGCTCAGTGCTGTATTCTCGGGAGGGGGAATTAAAATTGTTCAATGATCCCCAAAGACAGGAGGTACAGTCATTTATTTTGTATCGCTGTGTGTTTCCACTTTAAGCAGAGGAAAAGGCACCCAGTGCACAGGATGTGCACCTCGGGAATATTTTAGCAATCTGAACAAATGCTACAAAATAAATGCTGTCATCGCTTCTCCACCTGTGAGGCAGCACACCAGGGCCCAGTATTCAGCAGCGAATATTTTCTATCAATTTGAGATAGCATCAAATCCCTTTGCTAGTCAAATGTTTCTGCAGATGGTTTTTAGATGGAAAGAGATTTTGTTGTTGTTGAAATAATAATTTTCAGGAAAAGAACTTCCAGCTCAGAAAGCCAGTCCACTCCAATACAGGTTGCACAAATCTGCTCCAGCCAGCAGGTCTGTGCACACAATCCTTCACGTTAACGAAGAGCCCTAACAAATGCAGCCGGGTTCTTTAGCAGCTCCTTGCAACACCTCCCTTTTGAACTGCAACATCTGCCGAAGAAACCTGTGAATTTTCTGAGGCTGTTTATTCCTCCCCATGTGCAAAGTCCAGAGCGCAACAGCTTTGTTCCCAAGATCAGCAGGAGTTTTAACCAGTATTACTCTTCTAAAAGCGTAAGTGTTCTTTCTGACATGTGTGGCTGCACAGAATGGTTCCAGTTCGATTCTGGTGGTAGTAAATAGCAGAATTTTAGTCTTACCGACATCTATATATCTTTTTTTTGTTGTTTCCTAGAAGATGACTTCCAGGCAACTGCAGACATTAAAATATGGCAACACAAACGGGTATTATGGATTTAATTCAGTGGTTTGAAATATATCAGCCAACGTTAATTCCCACATCCCTTTCCAGTCCATTAAATACTCTATTTTTTAATTGAAGTTATAATATTTATTTGCTCATTCTCACCTGTTTTGGTATGCTACATTTCTTCAGTAATTTCTCTAGTGATTTGTGCTTGGATTCGTTTATTCCTTCCATTATCTCTGATTTAATTGTCCCCGATCATATAGAAAATGCTGTGGGCCAATTTCGAGTTGATGTAACATAATTTAGATTCGACTTTGTTTTGAAAGTTTCACGAGCAACAAGATCCTCGTTGGTTTATAGAAAATTATAATAACCATACCATCTTATCAAAGAAGCTGACATCAATGAAGATGAGGCCCCAGTATTCAAAGATCAAGCTTTCATTTCAGAAGGTTAGAATTTACTACTTCCATCAAAAAGGAGCTTATTCCCTTTCAGTGCAATACATATTACCAGCACATTAGAGCAATCTTTCAATGGGTTGTAAAATATATCACTTAATGGCTGAAATATTTGTTAGTTGAAAAGTGCACTCAACCTCAACGCGGTTGGGCTTTGGTTGTAAATCTCTGCTTAATAACAGTCACTGAAGGGAGGAGGCCTGGGTTTAGATGTTTTCATTTCAACGATTCTAATTTTTGCATGAATCATGTGAGACAACTTAAGCCCAGAAGTTGATGCTTTCAATTCATTATTTGTTGCAACAGTAATTCAGCTGTGCAGGGCATCTCTGCACTGATCGACGCTCCAGGAAATGCTACAAATTGTCAGGGTTTTATTAAGCCAGTGGTGTGCAGAAGCCGCTTTATGCTCCACCACTAAAAAGCAGCGTGTGAATTACCCAGGACAAGGCTCACCTCTTGTGATGAAGAGGAAAAAGTTAAGGCTGTTGGGTTGTCTCAAGCCAGCCGTGCCACGTGAGGAATGTCAATGAGACCAGAATGAATCTGCAATCAGGACAGGTTCGGCCCCGTGGTCCTGCCGGCAACTGGAAAATGCCTGAGAGCATTTCAGTGGATTTTAACCCCAGCTGTACAACCATCTAACCATCTGTGACCAGAGCAGGGCAGAGGAAGCTCTCCTGCACCAGCATTCGCACATGATGGTTTTACAACAAATGATGCTCCTAGAAAGGGCATCTTCGTTTTGGGACAGTCCTGCAAATTAAACCAAAGCTCTCTTGCTCCAGTAAAGCTAAATTATTTTCAGGTCTTGGAAAACAAACAGGAAAATTCTCTCCCCCTCAATGGAGTCACCAGCGGTCACTAAGATCATGGCCTGTGGGCTGAGGGGATGAAATACAGTTGCTCTTTGCAATCTCAGTAATTCACAAGAACTTGAAGCGCTAATAAATCCTGCCATTTGAAATTTATTGCAGAATTTAAATCTGCTGGTTGTTGTTCAAATCAAGGGCATTTATACAGATTTCAGTAAAGCCTGGGATGAGACTGTAATGTTCACATTAGGAGATGATGTTACAGTGAATAGACTTACAAAGAGAAGGTGATTAATTTAAAAAGCAACCAGAAAAAGACACATCGTGTATATGTACACATCTGCAGCAGAAAGTTAGTTTCCTGTGTTTAGACACCCTTGCTAACACAGCACTGAATAAATCCCTGCATTTTAATGGGATGTGTAAATCCAGTAACATTGTAATTCTAAATTGACAGATCAGTAGCAGGCTAAAATTAAATAATAATAATAATTTGAGAAGGGAGACATTACGGAATTGCACCAAATCCAGACTGTAGGCATCACATTAAGGTAAAGTCTCTGGGCTGGATTCATCAAAGAGATAGCAAGCAGAGTTTCTGAAAGAACTGTATCCTTATTTGTCATGTGGAGAGGCAGATAAATGCTGAATATTTCCAGCACTAATTAACATAGGCCAGATAACCTCATTAAAAAGCATGAGGAGGTTGGAGGAGTAAACCTCAGTGAGGACCCATGTGCAGACTCCCTTCTAATCCCTCCTTCAGAGGTCAAGATGGGACCCTTGAGCCCAGCCAAGGGAAAACTCCTGCAGATGATCCATGTTTTTCTGTTGCTGCTCTGGCCAGAACAGGCTGCCCCCTGTTCAGGCAGGATGATTCCAGTGTATCTCATCTTGATTTCTGACAGAGAACTGTCAAGGTGAAAAGTCACCTGGAAAAGGCAGTATGGCCTGGAGTTGTAATAATCTGTTTTCAGAGATTGCTATCAGTGCAATGCTCTCCAAAATGCATTATTTTCCTGATGCAGTTCTGCTTGTGAAATTCAAACAACCCCTGCAAAGTATCCTCATAATGAATGAAAATAAATATTAGGATTTTTCTGGACAACTCAGTTCCAAAGTTTTCCAGAGAACAACCTGCCAGCTGCCATGTCATCTGGTAAAAGCAGGGTTGCAGCTCAGGTCTGACTGTAGTTCCCGTGGCTGTAGGTCAGCACAAGGAGGGCAGCATTTCAGACACAAAAAATCATATAAGTCCTTAAACTTAACCCCCCAACCCATCAAAATTCTGATTTCAAATCTTCTGACGATCAGGATTTCTCTAGTTTTTAGAGCAGATATCTATTTAGTGCTTAAAATGTTATGTCAGACAAATCAAGTCCAGAAAGCAAAGGAAAAACCAGCTGTACTGGGGGTAACTGCGTTGAGAAATTTATGTAAAGATACAGTGATTTCACTGAATCCTAAGATCCAGATTGGATCTTTCTGAAAACTTTTTTACATCAACTGGAAGGGTTGAGACAGAAAGTCAGATTGATCTCCCAGGGATTTCTTCAATCTCAAAAATTATGAATCTGAGAAAATATTTATAGAATTGGTCTAAAACATATTGTTCTTTCGGTAAGACATGCAGTGCCTTGGAAGTGACTCGTGTACAAGTGTGTTTGTGTTGGCTAAGCTGGAAGGCGAGGGAGAATTGGGTTTGATAAATTAGGGTGAGCAAAGGAAAAGGGAGAAGAGTCAAATTAACATGAAATTAGTGTATCAGCGGAGAGTATGGACCAGGAGTTCAGGGAACCTGAGCTGCTTAGACTGCTCTGACAATATTCCCCAAGCACTGAGTGTTCAAAACCAGAACGTTGCTGTTTATTAGTGAACAGCATTAACAAGAACAGGAAGACCTTTGAAATAGAAGAGAGGATTTTTGATGGGTCCTGTAGTGTAGATATATTTTTTCAGTGTAAAACTTAATCTGCATTAGTGTGTGTTGCTCTGCAATAACACAATGATGTTTGGCTGATGCAATCCTTTTTTCTTCACACAGAGACGGTCGTAGGTGCTTGTTCTTGTTCTGCAAGTCAGTGCTTTCACGAGATAGATTTTGTGTGGCACTGCGAAGTGATTTATGTGTGTAAGCAAAGTCAGGGGAAAGTCATAGATTTTAGTATTCTCTAGTACTTTCTTTAACTTGAGCAGTACTTTCTGTCCTGTTTCTTTGATGTACTGGATGCTCGATATCGCGAGCAATATAAATCCTTGCTTCAATCTTATTTACATAGACAGAAGTTATGTAGTGACAAGGTCCCTTCAAGGCTTGAATGGTTTGTTAATAACATGTACTAAATAGCATCTGGTATCAATCTTGTCCTACAGACATGCCTGTAGTGATTTAAAGCTTTCATTCTTTGAATTCAAAATCTAATTTTTAATGCACTTTCTGTCAGCTGTCTTCACAGCTTTTAAATGAGATTCTGTCATCTTGACATATTCACAGACACATTGAAACTTAACTAGAAAAAATGAAATAAAAACTTCTCATGTCTAAATAAAATGCCTATTCATGCTCATATATATATTTGATTGTTATTGGCTTTCAGTTATTTGCTAATATAGAGATCAATCACATTTTTATTTACTGAATGGCAAACCAAAACGTAACTATTTGTGTGATTTGGACCCGACTGCTTAATTGTTTTCCAAGAGGTTATTAGTTGAATAACAAAACAACCATAGGCCTTCATTTTCAGATTAACTTATTTGTAAAGCACTCAATTAAAATTTTACCTGCAAAGCCGCACAGCAAAGTGCTCTACGAGCGCTACATTTCCTTTGTTTCTTCACTCATCTGCAAAATCCTCATGTTTAAAAGCAGAAACAGGGTAATGAGAGAATATCTCTGGTTGTAGGATGCCAATGGGAAATGATGATTCAAACTAATACCTTTCTCCTCACTGACACTTGTATCTGAGCAGCCATTTTAAAACCTATTCAATATTCACTGAAGCCCCCTGGCTGACATCAGTTTGGGAAGCTCCTGAGATGGAGCATGTTGGTATTAACTCTTTGGACCTGTGCAACACGGATGGGTATCGAAAATAATGCCTTTAAGTACAAATAAACCACCATGAAGACATCTTTGGCGATGATGGTGATATATATTTTTAGTTTTCCCATCACTAAACCGTGCACGTGTTTCTGAGACTAAACTGCAACTTTGCCTACATTTCAGGCCAGTTTCAAGGAAAAAGAAATGCAACATTTCCTTAGGGCCAAGACTTTAGGGAAGGTAAGGAAAAAAGGAATTCGCAGGCCAACTAAATTAAGGAGCCGCTGTGTGACTCAGCGTGGGTGTGGAAGGACAGACGTGCCTCCTTCTCAGTGTCTTTATCTGCCCCCAGGTCCAACCTGAGAGGACGTTAATTGGAAGGAGAGTCAGCGAAGTGATTCTCTTCCTTCTTTAGCTGCTTTCTGCATCTTCTGTCCAGCAAAGATTGATAGCTCCAGAAATGACAACATTTGACAACTGAGCTCTCTGTGATGGCACTGGAAGGCAGTCTGGGAGGTTTGTGCTGGTGCTCCTGTTAGTGGCATAAGCAGGGTTGGCCAAAGGAGTCACAACCTTCCAGTCCAGCTGTCACAAGGGATGAAGGCGCTTGGACAAAGGACTTCAGCACAGTGGCAGTGGTAGTACCAAGGAGACCTTTCCCTGGAGTTAACCAAGAAGTGGACACGTTAAAATCCCGTTGCTGTATATGACAGATGTGACTAGAGAGCTGCCTGGAGTCTTGGAATTGGTGATGATATTTAACAGTCATTCATCACCTTAATATGTCATCCTTCACTGAAGTGTATCAAAATGCTTTACAAACTTTTAATAGGCCTCAAAAATATGCTAAGGAACATTATTTTCCTGTTTTGGTGTTTTTGGTAGCTGCTCCACAGTCAGGAGGGGATCAGGGACAAACTCAGACACTGAATGCGTAAGTCCCGAATCTCACCCATCTCTGATTACTGAAATATACATTTTCCCAGTGTTGAAAAAAAAGATAGAATGAATAAGTTCTTGTCCTTACAGTTACAGCTGGTCTTAACTGTACCTCACTTCACACTGCTTATTGTATCTGTTTGTTTTGAAGTGCTTCAAAACAGAGGCAAAAAAAGAGTAAAAGACTGCTAAATGCATGTGATTAAAACTGACAGAGAATTTAAGAATAAGATACGAATAAGGCTATTGAGAAATAACAATAGAAAACTATATTTTCAAATGAATTTTTATAGGAAAAGCAAGAGGGACCATGAGCCTATTGTAATTGATAAGAGGGATTGCATATGCTGAGGGATCTTGTATGCTGCTTTCCCAGGATCACCTCTGCAAGCTGCAGTCATCCGTACTGACTGCCCTTGTTAACTCCATATGTAGGCTTTTTTGGATGTCGTATCAATCCTTCTTTTTTTTTTTTTTNCTGTGAACACTTTCATTTAGACTAAAACTTAAGTTAGACTTAGGATAAGGGTGGTTCAGTGCTGGAATTGGCTGAGGTGGTAAAACCTGCATTACTGCAGACTTTTAGAACAAGTAGGGCATGGCTTCAGTCTAGCTTTGCCTTGGTAGGGGGCTAAGACCTCCCCTCTTATTTTCTATTACTCTAAAAAGGAATATGACAAGTTATTCTTCACTTATTGGAGTCTCATGCAGAGTTGTCTTTAGATTCCCCAGCTCTTACTCATTCTCCAAGAAATGTCTCCGTTTTCTTGAACAAAATTGTACAGATCTTCTAGGTATCTTTGCCCTGTTATGATTCCATATATATATATAAAAGTTTAACTGCACAAGGTTTTTCTCTCCTACACCACCCTATCTTCTTTCTTCCATCTGACAATAATGCTTCTATGGTAACAATGTCTTTTATTCTGTTGCGAATTTAAATTCTTTCTTTTCTAGCTTTGATTTCACACACAAATGCCACCTTCTTTTAACCAGGAGCAGTCCATAAAGAAGGCAGGTATGAGGAGTCTATGTCTTCTTATTAAAATGATGAAGTATAAGTAGAAAATGTGCTTTGTTTTTGAGAAAGACATTAAAAAGTTATAATTTAGAGATTAGCTGCTCTGTAAGAAGGAGATGTTGAATATTTCTCATCTCTCATCAACTCAATATCAATTGTTATCTCCTCAATATCAATTGTTATCTCTCTTCCCGTACTTTCCATTTCATGTATAATTACTATTCATCATAGTTATGAAGTGTGAATTATGAATTATTCATGAATTAATGAATAGCTCAAAAATTTGAAATTTAACATCCAAACTGCATTCTGTGTTGCTCATTTGCAGCTAGTGCTCTGGATTCTGTGCTGTTGTTTGCCTCCTGATTGTCACACTAATGTCTTGTCGCTTTTGGCTTTGTCATTTGTGTGGTTCAACACAAATAGTCCCAAGAAAGGACCCTGAAGGATTCCTCAGGAATGCTGCATGGCTTAGTTGAAGAGCTTTGCAGTGGATGCACTTTCAAAATAAACTATAAAAAAGAGATCATGAACCTTGACTCAACAAAAAATGGGAATAATTTTCCACTTGATACTCTTTTTTTGTGCTTATTTTAATTCAGGTGGAATTATTAGGTGGAATATCTGCTGGGAAAAAAACAGAGGATTCAGATTTGATGGACTATTGGTATTTTTTTCAAGTACAGGTGAAATATTTAAGTCCTGCAGTCTATATTTCAGATTCAATCACTGTGCATATTAGAGCCATTTCCTTGGTTTATTTTGCTTAGACAGAATTTAGTGATGAAGATTAATTTATCCAGTGTGTTTCAGGGAATGCTCAGGACAGGCCAAGCATCATTAAGATCTCCAGAGTCTTATCATTAACTACTCTTCTCCTGGTGCTGAGTTTACCATTATGAACTGGCAAAATTCAGTTAAGCTTAATAAAACAACTACATTTGTCCGATTTTGGATCAATAGCTCTTGTTTTGTTCTTTAGCCCAATGGGCATTAATACTTAATCATCTTTAGTCAGGAAATGGTACTATGGCTCTCATTTGTCTTTAAGCAAAAGAACATTCATTATTGGATGTAAAGTCTGTTAGATTTTCCTTCGATGGTATATTCCTGTGGGAAGGCGTGTGAGAAACATTTCTTCAGCAGTTTTACCATTGTGCATCCTTAGTTTTAATTGCCACCACACACCATGTACAGAACTGAAATTTATCATGCTTACAGCTGAGGAACTGTTGCTAACTTCTAGACATTTACATTTATAAACTTCACTTTCCAACTGTCTCCTGAGCAATAGGTAAATTTATTACCTTGAACCGGCTTCGGTTAATTTTCACTTACTTTTCTGTAAGACAGCACAAACTTTTTACAGAGAATTTTAGTAGTGGCAATTATCACCATTTTTGATTACTATGAACTTGTATTAGCCCTTTTTCAGTATAAAAATGAAATGAAATGAAAGCCCTAAGGGATGCACATCTAATATTCAAGATTTTATCACTTTAAAGACTTACTGCAAATTGTGTAAAAGCAAACTCTGCACCTTCTCAAGGCACAGAGTTTTAATCATTTTTACATTTCTTTTATGAAGAGATTTTCTTTGCATCTAAAATAACCTAAAAGTGTCTCCAGGATCAAAATGACTTACATTTTGCTTCCCTTTCAAAAGTATTTTTAATATTGTGTTCTTTTTTTTTAATACTATATTAACTGCAGTTTTACAGGAACCAAGACTCTTAAGCTCCTTGAGCAGTAACTGTTTGGCAGAGCCAGACCCACTCAAACATCTTCTGCCTCCCATTTTAAGCTCCACATGGGAACTGTTTCGACACGGGTGCCACCAAGCCCTTTCCTTTCTCTAGCAAAGAAGCCCCCCCAGGATCCTGCCTGCCGTTACCTTCTAGTTTTCATTTGTTAGGAAACTTGCCAAAACCAAAGAGGAACTGAAGCTACACCTTTGTCACTCCTGATCAAGCCTCTCAGCCTGCAGGTTTTTTGAAACCTGTCTCTTTCTTCCTCTTTGAATATCATCTAAAACTTTAGTCCTAATTTTGCTTATTATGAGAATCTACTGAAAAAACTGCCAGATTTATAACACAGGTCAGCTCATTGGCATAGTCTGTAACACATTTTATTGTTACTTACACAGTATTTGTGGTGAGAAAAATTTTTATATTAGTGTATTGCAAGAAGTAATTCTAAGTATAAATGGCCTTTTTAAAGATGTAGCATCATCTTCCTTTCATTGCCTGCCATGCTAATAGGAGAACAGCAGATGCTCAGGCAAGATTCAATTCACCTTAATTCGTTCAAGCTTAATTAGCAGCTGGGATGCATCTGGCAAATAAACATTAAAATAGTGACAGCCTGAGTTAAAGGGAAAAAGTAAAAGGCTTTTGTTCATCAACCACATGTTCTTGGTTGTGAGTATTATGTGCTCAAGGCAAAATTTAGACTCCTTTTCTTTTGCAAAGGATAGAAACCCTCACACCCACACCTTCATTCCCTGTATTTATTCTTGCGCAGGTGAATCATGCAGAAATGGGAGCAGTTGTGCCATGAGATGTTCCTGCACAGGTAAACGTTTGCACCATCACAGCTTAAATATACGGCTAGAGCTTGTATAAACAGAAGAGAGTAGTTTCTTCAAGAATTAGGTAGGCAAAACGGACCCCTTGAGATGTAATTAGGAATTATTTACAACCCTGAATAATGATCATGCAGTATCTTGCACAAAGCAAAATAAGCAAAGCCAATTCTGAAGAGATCCCTGCTGCCATTAAATATGTGACTAACTAGCAAAATGAGGGGCATAACTATCAGAAATGTGCAATGCCTTTGCAGTAGTTTTAGTTCCAGTGCTCTTGCCTATATAAATTCTGTATTTGTGTATTAGCTGTTGCTGAGTAAGTGGTGGAAGAAGCAAGGGTTTTTGAAAGTGGAACCACTGAAAACACAGGATTCCTTGGGTTCACTGTCAAAGTAAGGGTTTGGGACAATAACAAACAACAGAGAAGTGGTGGGATTATATAGTGGTAAAAGCCAAGCTACTCACAGCTAAATGTTAGTTCCTAATGTAGCCCGGGACAAGGCTTTGGCAGGTGACAAGGAGAGAGCATGCGAGCTGTGGCTTTGATTTCCCAGATTTATCTGGATTATATAAGGAGTTAGGAAAGGAATCTTTGTTTCTTCCGATTTATGTAAAACCGGCCACAGCATCTTCATTCTGTCAAACGTCTTCAATCAGAATCTTAGCCTTCCACCTCCATACTCTGTATTAAAGAGTCCTGTGAGATGATGTTTTGTGGCTCACCAGGACACAGTATGTATTATAAGCAGGTCAATGCAATACTGGTGTTTTCTTGAAAGGAAACCATATGAATTTTGCAAAAACAGGTAAAAAAGCTTGCATAAGAGTGCTGATGGTATGTAGCTATGGGCTGGAAGACCACTGAAAGGTGACAAAACCTGTTTTAAGAAAACTGTGTAACTGTGGGTAAAATGGCAGTAAAGTAGCTGCTCTCCTTTTTTTTCAGGCTTTATTATCTTCCTTGTAGAAAACTCTTTCAAGATTGGTTTAGGCACAGAAGAGTGATAAGAGAGAGCTCATCACAGAGCTACAGCTGAGGGCCTCGAGCCACCTCTGGTACCTATTACTATATTACCATATGCACTGTTACACAAACGTGTACAACAGATAATTAATGTCAACGTGGCTTCCTTCTGGCCTTTGCATGCCCAGGGCAGCTGGTCTGTCCAAAAGCAGTGCTGTTTGTCAGTGTATCAGCTCATCAAATGCATCCAGAATTTCCACTGGTAATAACCATCTGTGTTTTAGAGGATGTTTAACATCACTTGGAGTGTAAAGACAAAATGTCTAAATGAATGCATGAGGCTGAAAAGGCATCCAAGACAGGTTTGAAAGAGGTAAGATCTAATACAGAGCAGTTTATTACTGTTTATTGGCTTGTGGTAACTCAATAGCTTTGCTCTGCTGACTTCAGCTGCATTCCATCAATGGCAAACGAGTCAGATGTGCAGTTAGTGGCCACCCTGGGCACGGTGGTCCTCAAGGAAGAGGTGAGTTTATGGCTACCATCCTGCCAAACACAGGGCTGGATTGCCCCTGGCTGGGAAAGACTGGGAGAGGAGAGCTTGAAGTCGTAACATGAGGTCTCAGCCTGAGATTAATCTGAAATACTCCTCAACCCATTTCCCTGATATTTCTATTTACAAACGGCTTAAAAATACACTTTTAAATTGACGTTTTCATTTAAGTACCAGCCTGCAAAGGGATTCCATTGGCTTGGGTTGGGCTACAAATGTGTGTCACTGTGCACGCAGACCCAAAGACATCTGCCTTACCCTCTTCTTCTGGAAGGTAGGAGCAAAGTTCTCAGCCACTTCAGAGGTGCAGAATCAGGCCAGCCATCACTGCTGAGATGTAACTGTTTTCTGAGCGTAGCAGATGCTGAGTGATTAATTATTTATAATGGCACATTCTGGATTATGAATACAGATAAAAACTCAGCAAAAGCTATTGAAAATGAAGTCTAGCTTTTTTATAAAATACCTGGGGATATTGCATTTCAAAAGTATTCTAGAAGTAAATCTCAGTATTAAAGCCATTTCCATAAGTTTTTAATGTTAAGCCTCTTTAGCTCAACAATGAAAACACTTAACTTCACAGTTTGACAGAGAAGTGTGTTAGCAAATGTCATGGAAGGACTATGTCATGCCAGTAATTCATTCTCCTTAGAAAAATTATCCAGCAAAGTCCTTATGATTTATGAGAGGAATTGAACCAAAATTAGCTATCAGATAAGCCATTGGGAATAATCACTTTTACCCCTATTTTGTTTGAAATCTCTATGAGCACCCCATAGACACGGCAGTGGATTTTTCATCATATTTTGTGCTTTGCTGTCTATAAATGGCACATTGTAGGTACTTCTAACTGGATCTATAAAAGATTGATTAATTACATACTTCTAACCTGATTTTAGTCTCAAGGATCTATACTGGAATTAGCTTACAGAAAATTTTGAACTTACAGCAGTGAACAAAGACATCCCTGGGTTACACTGGCAAGTTTTTCTGGGGCTCTGGATGGCTCCTGGTTCACTGAGTGCTCACTGATATTCAGCAGAGAAAGAACTGGAGAATTAACAGAGCTGAAGCGACTTGATGGGAGTCATTTAAAGATTTAAAGTTTTTCTTTGAGTCCAGGAGAGTTTGGGGTCTTCTCCCCAAAACTCTCTTGGGCTCAAAGAAGAACTTTTATGAAATGACCAGGCCAGTATTTCAGGTGGCTGTTACTAAACAGATGAGTCTTGCTCTAAATTTGGGATTTGTCTGATATTTCAGTGAGCCATTGCAGTCCTCTGCCCTGACAGAAAACTGCACTGGCCTCCCTCAACAAAAAAATGTTTCTGGCAGAGCTGATTAACGCTGCCTTATGAGGCACTGCTGTTGTTTGCTGGGTATAATATCATATTATACAAATGTTCCACTAAAATAAATATCCTGGTAGTTTAGGACAGAATTTAATGTCAGCACAGTCGGACAATGTGGGTTTGATTACATTAAGCACATGGTTGAAGTTCTGCTTCTAGACCAGTGATTTAACAAATCATCTAGTATTGTATATACTGTGATCAGATGTACAGCCTAGGTTTTGCTGGGGGGGAATGTGAATATTTGAAGTTAATATCACATTTTATTAGTAGCAGCATTAAGTAAAGCTCGTCCACTCGGGGTGTTAAAGTGAGTCCAAACAACCAATGAACACAGTGAAACAAAAATGACCTCTGAAAGGCAGCCTCAGCACATACTTCCCGTCATGAGCATCTCAGCAAGTGAATTCTTTGTCTGATTATTAAAATACCTGAAGGATGGGCCTCTGCACTGCCTCTTTCCCCAAGCCTTGACCCCCCAAACTCCTCTTGCAATAGAGCAGGCACCTCCCCAGTGGATGGACTCACCTTCAATGGCAATACGTGGGCTTGCATGAGAAAAAAATCTACTGGGCTGGGCTGCACAAAAAGGGAAGGATTAAGCTTTGCCTGGGTGACGGGACTTTGCAACCTCCTGGCATAGTGAGGAGAGCTGACATTATCAGAAAAAGTCAATGCTCAAGAGAAGTAAAAATAGAATAGGCCACTTCCATCAATTTCTGGTCTGAGAAAAGCAGGAGGCTAAAAAGCAAAGCAGCCAATGTTTTTAACAGCTATAGATTAGAGAGTGAAAGTGGATCTAAAAATCTTACTTTTTCTAGGAGATGTTCAATACCCATCCAGCGAAGAGATCACAGACTCTTAAAGGGATTAAACCAATGATTACACTAAAATGGCACTGCCACTTAGAAACAGACTTCTAAATGATGGAGGGTGAAGGAAGGGCAGTAGCGCAGCAGACGTGAAGAAGGTGAGTGCTAAAGGGCAGCAACACGAGGGGAGCTGGGGAGGAGCATTGGGGGTTTTACACTATCAGGAGAGACCACTGCAAATAAAGAGTTTGGAAAGAGATTGGCAGCTGGTAAGACAGAGATTGTCAAGAGGATGGTACGGTGGAGAGAAAGAATTGGCAGAACTGTTTGGGTTTTGGTCATAAAGATAAATCAAAAGTATTTGGAGCCTCCCTGAAAATCGTAACAGGTGAATTTAAGTCCTTGCTTCCTGAAGTAAATCATCAGAGAACACGATGTGATGTATGGGCAGTGTTTGTAGTAAACAGAATAACTAGAATAATGTGTAGCCTACAGTATGTATAAATATATGCATGAAAAATGAAGACACCACGAGTTTCTAAGCATTAGAAGGATGTTGACTTTTATGTAATTAAATTGCTTTCTCACTCTCTGTGTTTTATTTAGTTTGTGCAGAATGAAATGTTGCTTTTTGGATAAACATTTCTGTATTGTGTCATTAAGGTTATTGAATGACAAAGAAGGAAGGAAGATTTCATCCTAAGGAGTGTTATTTTATTTTTTTTTTTCATCCTAAGGAACTTTAAATGCCAGAGCAGAGATGGCCTATAAATCTAATTGCCAAAGCCACTATTAAAGTAAGAAAGGAATTTAGATGGGATTTGTTCAAATGCCGTGTACAGTAGAAGGCAAATAGAGTCTAATCCATTGTGGTGATTCTGGTTGGAAATAAAAACACGTGGGTCCATAGGATTACTCTATTTTAAGAGGGAGGCAGAAAAGAGGGAAATTACATCTAAATCCATTCATTTTGGAAATTAATTGCCTTGGAATGACAACCTCATTAAAAAAGAATGACACTCAGATTCTCATCAGGGTCCCACCAAAGTCTGTGACTTCCAAAACTTCCTTCCCACAAGGTCTGAGGAATTACCTAAAAAATACATTTGGGGTTTTTTTTGAAACTGGAGTCAGGAAAGTTGTTAAGTGCCCTGCGACGCTATGTGGTTTTCCAGCATATGGGCACAGAACCTAAACCTACTGTCACATACGTGCCCAAAGTCAGCTCTGCTCAAGCACACAGCTTAGTCATGAACGTTAGAAGAAGTGTGACTACCCTCTTGTGAGAAAACTAAGGTCCCTGTATTGTTAGTCATGAAATCGCCCGTATCTCACATGAAAGACACCATTGGAACATTCGTTACATTGTGGGTGCCTGAGATTTTTCATGTGGAAAGCTTTTCAACTGAAAGATACAGTGCTGCCAGAAAGCATTTTTAATGAAAAATTCTGGTTCCAATAGAAAAAAATCAATCATTTAAAAACATTGGAAGACTTTTTTTCTTTTTGTTCAGTTTTTGAGAAAAGTGAAAATGAAGCCCAGTTATCCACATCCTGGGCACTGTGGAGAACACGGTCCCTCCTAGGTTGACCTGCCCTTTTCCTGTGAAAGGGAAGATGTTTTTCTCGGGGATGTCACTGACCCTGATAGTTTCCCCCAGTCACTGTCAGAACTGTGTCTGACATCCAGCAGAAACATCCACTTGCCAAAAAATAAACAAACATATCACATTTGGATAGGAAGTGTTCCTACCCAGGTCCTCTGTAAACATCTTCAGAGACAGGGTGTTACTTAAAGGGCTTTCACAGACGTGTTGCCCAGGGAATGAATATTCAAGAATGATTATGTTTGGCATTTGGAAAATATTTTCCTCTTGAACCCCCCTACCAGCCCCCAGCTGGTTTATACACAGTATCCCAGGTAAGTAATGTAAAACTTAGCTCTGATATCTGAATGGGGAAACTGAGGAGCAGAAAGGTCTTCCTGGCTTTTTCAGGTCCTCACTGGGAATATCTAGGGTGAATCTGTAAGGGATTTTTACTCCCTATTCTAGACCAAAATTAGGGGACGATGCTTCTTTATGCCCAAAATGCTCAATAAGCAGCAATAAATTGAGAATGCAAAGACTTGCATTTTAAAACTGCTGCTTAAATGGAGAAGCTTAAAAAGCAATTCTAAACTTAACTGAGGGTGGTAACTAATATAAGGACCTGACAGCGCAGACATTATCCCTGTTAGCTGGTCCCTCAGTTAAGCATTTCTGTATTCGTTATGTCAACGTTTGGTTCAAAGGAATTGTAAGGGCTGAATTGTGTTTTACGGCCTCAGCATTCTTGAATATGGAAGAACGTTTGACACTGAGATCTTTAGATTTCCTGTAGTTTTCCACCTGGGTAAGAGAGCAGACACTGTGCCCGAAAGGCTTTTTGAACGGGCTGTGGACTGCTACCAGATAAATGCTTGTTTTAATCTGGATGCCAGTATCTGCAAAGTGCCCTGATTTCAAATGGCATGAAAGAAAACTGTGAAGGTGCCGAGAGAGGTGACTAATTAAAGATTATGAAAGAGAGATTAAAATCCTGTGGGCCTTTCTAAACAGTTAAATGGCCAAATGACACATCCTCTCCTGTGAGAGGGCATAGAGTTGAGATGCACACCCTGCAGCTTTTGTACTGAGCCTAAAGGGAAGCAGTTTTAAGGTGTTTCTAGTTACTTGTCAGTGGGGGATCCGAACATCCCTTGATCAGTACCACGATTTGACAGGGATCATGAATTTGCCCTCTCCCTCTGGCCTCACTGCCCTAACACAGACTGTCCTTGAGACCATCATAGCAACTCACCTCGTGCCTTTTCTTTTTCTTTTTTTTTCCTTTTCTTTGTGAGCCTGATGCCAAATACATTATCTTAAACACTTTCAATTTTAAGTAATGAAAAGAGGAGAAATAGCAACTCTGTGGGAATATTTCAAGGGGATTCTCATCCAATATAAAGACAATAGCAGAAGATGCTGATGTGTAAATTGTGGCCAAGAGGTAAAAGAGAGAGAAAGAAAAGGAAGCTAAATTGCAAAAAAGGTTTTAATGTAACAGAAGACAAAGAAACTCTTTTTAATCTCCCACTACTTTTACTCTGGTGTAATGAAATGAGGGCTCATGTGCAGAAGTTAAGCAACACAGGAATAATGTTTGCCACTATACAAAACAAACACTGGTCTTCTGAGAAGCAACAGCAAAACTAAAAGAGGGCAAGTAACAGCATTTCATGTTTCCAGGCTGTCAAGAATTGCCCTTTGATCAGTTTTATCAAAAGCTGCACTGATTGTCTTCAAGTAGAGCTGGTTTTGAAAATATTAACCCTCCAGGGTTCTGTTTTGTTTTCTACTAAATCTAAAGGCAGTGTAATAAAAGGGTCATTGGAACTGGATGTAGATAACATTTTACAGCCTGATCCTGTGAGATGCTGGCTTTTCTCGAGGTAACGCGGTTCAAGGTTCCTAAGCAGTTTTCTTAAAGCTTAGCAAACACGTTTTCAAAATGATAATCAAACCCATCCTTTTCAAGGTATTTAAATTAAACAGCCAGGTTGACTTCTATTCTACTTTTACAAGTTTTCAGTTAAGAAAAAACCCCTCTCCAGTTGATTGAGAGGAAAAGTATGTTTCCATCTTCAGCAGACCTTGTAGTACCGTTCACCCATCTCGGAAAGGCTAAATTAGAACTAGAGGTACAGAGATGGGTAACAAAGCACAGAATGCCCTGTGTCTGAGGAGAGATGAAATAGATCATTATTTTCAGCACAGAAAAGCACACTGACACAAGAATACAAGGTGATAAAATTGTGAGTAGTACTGGGAGGGAACAGGAAACTAGTTTTCACTTTCTCACATTAAAAGAATAAGGCAGTATGAAATGGAATTATCCAATGGTAGGAATTAAAAAGGGAAAAAAAGAGCACTTTGTCACAAAAGCAGGTTAGTTAAACTCTGGAACTCACTGCCGCAAGACAGTGTAGAGATCAGAACTGCAAGTGGGGACTGTCAGCACATCTGCCTGCATATATAAGAAAATATGTCACCACTGCACCATCACATTCTGATGCTTTTTCATCCTTCCCATTACAGTATTTGCAACAGCAATTTGATTCAGACATGTCTTGGGTATGTATGCTGAGCACTGCCAATATTCTTGTACTGTTTGTCTTGAATGTCATATTCCAGGGGAAGAGGTGTCATTGAAGAAGTAGGAGGCAATAGTTTTAAAGACTAATGAGTGATTCATTTGTATCTTGGATTTCAGTTCTAAGGAGGCACCCTGTGTGTCTCCTTTGGGCAGAGCAGTTGTTGTGGTTAGCTTTGCGGATGGACTGGTTCTTTGGGTTCAAGACAGTTTTATAGCCAGTAAATTCAAAAGGGTAAAGGTTGGCTTTGCTGCTGGACTGGCAGGTTCTGCAGCTGAACCAGCACATGGTCTTTGGCAAGTTACGTCATCAGTGAGCAGAAAGTTCCATTCCAGAATGGGAGAGGAGCTTAAGTCCCTGTTTGTACTCACACAAATCAGTTTTAAAACACTTCTTCCACTTTGCCACATCAGCTCACATACATTGAAATATCTAAAGCATTGGGTAAAAGTGCTCGCAGGTGCAGACCTGCCAAGGATTGTGCACACTAACCTTTCTTTGCATTCCTGGTGTCGGGCAAGTATCAAATCACTCCAGGTAACCACAAGGGTGCTGTCCCTGCTCCTTGTGCAGACACTGCCTGGGAAATCCATCTTCTCTGGTAATATGACTTGTCTCATAGTCAAAACCGTGGCAGAACAAGTCCTTCCTGAGGCAAGAAAAATTATACTATAAATTCAAGGCCTCTTATCCATAAAGTGGAAATTTTGAGATGTACTGTGAAATCAGAGGGGTCTCTGGCATGTGTTTCATAGCTGAAGTAGCTGAGTGAAGGTTATTCATCCTACGTGGAGCATCTGGACAAGAACAGCCCCAAAGCAAATGAACTGGGATTTCACTGCCTCTGTCCAGACTTGAAAACAGATGTTCACCAGAATGTCAGGAGAGAAGGGATTGCTGACTTTATAGTTGGGAACTGTTTTGGAGAAATCCAGTATGGAGACTATGCCAACCTGCAGTCAGAAAACTCGCGTCCTCGCATCCCTGATTTGCACAAAGCAGGTTCAGATGAGGTCTCTGGGTCACAATGGGAAAAGGCTTCTTCTGATCAGAGCTCTGCAACATTCACAGGAGAGAAAGCAGTCACTGGATTGACAAACTCTTTAAAGGCATATGGGATTCTTACTGGAGCTGATCAATTAATCTTTTTTCACTTGTCATTGTGCCTCACCTGCAAAGTAACAGGCTCAGTGCTTCAATCAGAAAACTACTGAGTACAGGCTGGTTTGGAAGCACGCTTGAGGGAGTGCTTGGGAGCTCGTACTGTTAGTTTTGGTTGACTTAAGTTACACTGAAATCATTCTAACAAAATTTTCAGTTAACCTAGATAGCAGAGTGTGGTAACCGTACAATAATGCTTTTCATGTTAGTCTGTCCTTGGATAAATCTTGCATACGATAAAGAACAGGTTTTTACCATAAAAGCTCACACTTTTGCCCTACTACTTTGCTAACAGGGAGCACCTGTTTGTGCTTTTCAGTAGAAGATCTCAGCTCTGTGAGAAGCCCTGTGCTGCCAGCGCCCCATCCAGCCTGCCCTGCTCAGTGAGAGCATGTCTGGTGTTACTGTTTGAAACAATACAAGAATGAGTTTTGTAATAGGAAGCTCATTTTGAGAAGTGGTTCATGACACCTGCTCTGAGGATGGCTGCAGCCTTACGTCTGAAATGCTTGGGTTTCTTCAGGGATCCTGAAACCGCTCTCAGCACAAGGTAAGACAGACAGATGTATATGAAGTGCTTATGTATGAAATGTGGAAATAGTTTCTCCTCTGCTGTGTTCCCTGTGCTGGATGTTACACTTTCTGAAGGGCCGCTTACCGAGTCAGCTTGCAGATCTAAATTTCCCTTGGGGTTGCTCTGAGATTCCTTTCAGGTTGTAATCTAACCCGCTCTGCTCCCAAGGCCTCTTCACTCCCTGAATTTCTGTGGGATTTTCTGGTGTTTGTAAATGCTGACAATGCACCCTGCGTGGCTCGTTAGGAACCCTTCCTACCCAAGGGGTAAGGCAAGCCAGGTAGCAGCAGCCCCAGCGCTCTCCCACACTTGCCATCTGGCCAAAGTGTATTTTTCTGCCAGTCTGTGCATTGCTTACGCTGCAGAGTGACACTTGTCAACATTCCCATTAATAAATGCAGATTGCAGGTTCTATTGGAGTTGAAAAACAATGGTAAACAAATACTTCTGAGGATATAACAGGCTTAGTGGCAAATGTCCCCAGCTTGCTCTTTGAGGGACACCACAGAAAATAGCTGTTTATTATAATAATTAGAATTGTGCTTCTAATAAGCATCTTCTTCAGTAATTTGTAGAGGGTTCTCTTAGGCTGTGGATATGCATTTCTGTTAAAAGGGATATTTATTCAAGTTAAGCCTAATTAAGAAAGAAATGATGCAAGAGTTATTTGGAGGGCTGTAGGGTAACAGCCTATCCTGATTCATTTTAAAGTATTTCCACTTGGTGGAATGAGACTCGCAATCACTCCAGAGGAAAAAAATCTTTAGAGAATTAGATGAGAATGATTAGGATGATGCTAATGACTTAATACCAATAGCAAATGGCTCATTAAAGTCCCATGTGGAAATGGGCCAAATGGACAACACCAGAATTTTTACTAAACACAAATATTGACAAAAAAAATTAATATGTAGCATCGATGTTATTTACAGCTCTTTTACTTATTTTTAAAAGCTTGAAGATTTTTTCTTCACCTAACAGGTATTAGGAAATTTGGTCCTTATCTAGAAACTGGACAATTAGTACTAGTCACAGGACACAATGTGTAGTTTGGTAAATAGCATGTAGGTTCACAATTGTCTTTGTTCCAATGGACTTTCCTGTGTATGATGTTTTGTATCTCAGCTCATTTAGTGTTTTTTCAACTGCACCTCTATTTTTCTCAGGCCAGAGTTCATGATCTGAAACCTGTGTCATATTTCTTGCCTTCATTTGATGTGTCTGCCTTGATGAGCTGAGTTACCTCTTGTTGTGTGTTGGGAGTCAGAAAGAGTTGGGAAAAATTACTTAAATGGCCTGAGATTATTTCCTAACTTTTCTGTTTGTGTACTTACATCTGGTGATGGCATTTCTGTCAAACTTGCTGTATGAAGACTGCTGATCTTGAGATTATTATCTTTATCCATCAATTAGAATGTTCCAGTGATGGGAAGCACCACTGGGCAGACTTTGCCGAAATACCTAAATGCTAAAAGATTTATGCCAGTTAAGCATTTGCCTTCCTCTCTGCTTTCCACAAATAAAATGTTGTGGTTTTGAAAGAAATCATCTCAATCATCTTTGTCAATTCTATATAATCTTTAGCTGAACTGTTAATCTCTAATTAGATTTCAGGGATAAATATTTCTGCATTTGCTGTCAATGCTTTTGCAACAAACTTTACAGAAATTTCAGATTTCCATTTCAGCTGATGTCTCACTTCTGATTTCTTCATTAGCTTTCCCCAGTGCACTTTGCTTCGCAGTTTTCTGAGAAACAAGAATTCAGCTGACACAGACCGATCCTACAACTTGCTGAGAGCTTCTCCCAAGCATGATAACTACCACCAATTTCATTAGGATTTGACATTATTCATTGTTTTCCAGGGATTCTCAAGAGTCATCCTTTATTTGCCTTGATACCATATTAAAATAAGTATTGTAAGAATTTTAATTCAAGCTCTTGTATAAATATCTGAGAAGTCAGTAATAAATAGTCATAATTAGTAGACAGAAATAAAGTACTTCAATCTAAACTACACGAGCACAAGAAACAGATGGGCCTAAGTGCAAATAATTCTCTTTTTTATAACAAGCTCTTTTTTCACTTTTTAATATCTATCACTGCAATTCCATTTCTTATTTGCCAAACATGTTTTCAGTGAATCTCAAGCTACTTGGCAGCGCTGCTCAAACCATCCTAAAGAAGATGTGGCTATGTTAATTAAATTAATCCATTTTAATTAATATCTCTGTACCCAGGAAGTGAAAACCTGAGTTTGCTTCCTTCCTTTATTCTGTAGACGTAAGGAGGATGAACCAGAAAAAAACCTGGTTTTAAACAGATCTCCTCTGTATTAATCACAAGTATTTGGCACAGAATTTCTACAACTCATTCATGAATCAAATCTATGCTCTGATTCACGTAGTCCAAGGTGTGTTGCACTGCCATGCATTTGCTGTAGGTGCTCTGTTCTTGCAAGGGAGGTCGTACACTTCAGAAGAGCATCACACCAATTCAGTGCATGATTGAAATGTAGAGAATGGCTGCAGAAACTCTGATTTTTGTCTAGCAACTGTGCAGTTGTGTGTCCGGGCTGTTTGTGTGCACACTCAATCTAATCCCTCTCAGAAACTTCACTTGCACACATAGCCTGGCTGTTCTGGTCAAAGGCAGTGAGTTTGTGCTTGGGTAATAAGCTTCTTCCCAGAAGCTTCAGTCTGATTGAGCATAACTTAACTTACTGTGCGTATCGTAACTGAGTCTTGCTCAGTTAATCCTGGGAATGTAAGTGGCAGACCTAAACTTCTCCAGCAGAAGGTCTGGTCTCCCTGTACTCTGCATGTTGTCCAGGGGTGCATAATCACGGAGTCCAACCACTGAGTCAAAGGGCTGGGTTAAAAAAATAAAAAAGTAATTCTGGCATCAGTTTCTCATCCTTTTAGGCAATGAGTCTTGCTCCTCTCACTCTAGCAATGAGAGCTGGACAGCATGGGGCTCTTTTGTATTCTGAATTGTCACAAATAGCACTTAGTATTCACTAAAAAGCTATTGATCTCTTTTCCTCAAGTCCTAAACCTCCTTGTAAATCAGTACATCTCGTTGAGTGAAAAATAATAAGAAAGGCTGGATCTAACAGTTCCTCTGAAAAGATACCAGACCCCTTACCAGTGACCGGTACTGTTGACCTAATGTCCCATCAGTGCTGCAGTCCACAGAGAAGGTTCCTGGTTTGATTAAAAGTGTTAACCATCTGAAAGATTCAATTCAACCTCATACTTACATCCAAAATGAGTGATATCGTTCAATGTTTGACTCCGTTTAAACTCCCATCTCTCTGGTAAACTTCAAAGAACACTGACAACTTTCCCAGACTTGATCCAAGAGCGGATGTTTTAGTGCTGTTGTTATTCAGGCACACCAGAGGAAAGAGCCATATTTACCCAGTTTACTCTCACCCTGGGCTGGTGTCTGAGATCACTTCATCAGTGTCACTGAGCTTCCAGAACAGCTTCTTCCGGAGTCTCCACGGGCTGCAAAAGAAGCTTGAGGTCCTACCTTGGCAACTATGTGAGATGCATGAAATTAGGTGGTCTGGAACCTCCTCATTCCTCATCTCATTTCCCTCCAGCATGATTTTTCCTCTCAGACATATTCAGATATGCTTTCAGAGGCTGGAGGGGTGATACTTCAGATTTGGGATACATCAGCTGGCCAATCAAAACAGTCCCATTTTCATACTGTATCCTTGTGGTGGCACCTAAGGACTCTCAGGATGCTTTGGTTGCCATGGGAAGGTGCTCCAATCCCTGCTTGATAACTCTGCTCCCATCCCAGATTAGTGCCCTGGCAAAGGGCTTGTTTGATAATTGTGTGTTTTGGTGTTGCCTAAAATCTGCCAGCATGGCCAGAGAGAGAACATGAAGTCACCATAAATAGATTTCCCATAGGAAAAAAAAGAAGAAAGCACATTTAGGTTGATCTGACCCACTCTGTCTTTTGTCATCTGTCTTCATGGTGTTCAGAATCTGAGCCAGTTCCAGCAGGGTGGCTTATATTAATACATCGCTTACTGATCACCTAGGCTGGCAGGGAAAAATCAAAGAGACTGTCAGAAAACAGTAGCATAATTCTGTTCTGAGCTGGAGAACTCTTCTTCTATCTTGTCAGAGTTAGAGACACGATATGGGTCACAGAAAACTTGCTGTACTGACAGTTGTTACTTTTGGGATTAGATCGATATTTGTCTATATCCAGGAATTAGCAGAACAACTGCCTGTAGGAATATATTTTAGAGGTGATTTCCTATCAGTGCAGGATGCTTCAGAATTTAATTTTGCTATTCAAGACACCATTTACTTTTCTAATACTTAAAGCCATATGCACTGCTCACAAGAAATCCTGCAGGTAAAGAGAAAACAGAAGAATACATGTTAGAGGATTAGACATAATATGGATTGTGGAGTCTTATGTAAAACAGAAAATCATATTTTTTGAGAGATTTTGCAAATAAATTTTGCACTTGGCAGGGCATTTAAGTCACCTGTCACTTCCACCTTGAAGATCAGCAGGGAAATCCTAATAATGCTTACACTCAGGAATGATTGTCTTTGTAAAGCAGCTGTCTTTGCAGCATTATACAAGGCAAAAAATGTCAGGTTTGTCATCTCCAATAGCTGCCTTATAAAGTGCAAGTGGCTTAATTTCAAAGGACCAAACTGAATAGCATAGTTTCTTTCTCTTTCTAAATCCTTTTCTGCTACAGTCTTGGAAAAAAACCCAAACGGTGGCCAAAGATAGGATGCTGCTGCACAGTGAATGCTGTAAGAAAATGACCAGAGGAAAGGGGTGTTGCCCCTGTGTGTCAGTGCAGTGGCCGCTGGTACAGGTGTGCTTCCAGCAGGAACCATTGTGTGTTGGATGCAGAACTGGAGGCAAAGCTGGGCTCAGTTCTTTGTTCTTCCTGGACTGGTATATTTCTAGTCTCTAGACCCTCCACTTTTAAAGATATTTTGTGGTCTGTCCTTGAAAATTGTTATTAATGGCCTAGTTAAGCAGGCAGAGGATTACTACTTATCTGTATTATATTTATTCCAATTTCTGCTTTAAACATTGTTTTATGTAAATTTACCATGGCATTTAATTCCCTCCATTTATACACTTGACTTATTACATTTTTACAAATACTTATTACAGTTATTTTGAATATCAGTCTTGCGTGTTCCTTAGCTACGCAGTCATATTTATTATTTCTTTTCCATTCTCATTCATTATAGAAGCTAAAGTAAACTCGTGGAGGCAAGGACAGGTAGATCCGTGCATGGAATGAAGTACCATGGTCTAAGTATTGGAGAAATAATCAATCCAGGAAGAAAACCACGCTGAAATGTTACCTTTCTCCTTGGAAGGCTCTGTGTGACCGTGGATGCCAGCCCTAAAGCAAGCTGCTTTGGTTGTTGCAAAGTCTGGGTTGAATAACATGTTGTGGGGTAATTTAGCTCAGCGCTGAGCGCTGCTGCCCGGCAGAGCCCAATAGACACATCTGCTGTCAGTCTGCGGCTCTGCAAACAAAACTGTCAAGTCACTCCCACAGTAAATGGTTATTTTCCCAGCACAGCTAATGCAGTCGTACAGAGCAACTAGGAATCCAGGAATGTAAAAACACAGAAGCTGAAATCTTCCAAAGTATTTAGGCAACAGAACCTCATAGATTTCCCTAATAGGAAGATCTTGGCTGTGCTGTATTCATATCTTGTTGTAATACAAATACACTGTTTCTGACTGTGTCTAGCAGAGGTCATAGCACAGTGTGGCTGGATTTTTGTAGCAAAGGAATACCTGCAGCTTCCCAACAGCATCCTTCTAGTAAAAAAATGGATCTGATCACTACATCCAAGAGACTGAAGCTTGACTCGCAGAGGGATGATAATCCCAAACCAGTGAAGCTAAGTGGAAAGATGTGTAGAATTATTTGAGTGCTGAAAAGATGCTGAGAAACCCATGACAATAAATAATCTGTTCCACTCCAGTGATGGAAACTGATTTCAGACATATCTAGAGAGATAAATATGATAAACAGAATTTCAGTTTCAAGTCTATTAGGAATCAAACTTTCAGACTGACAGCCACTGTTTGATTGTTTTCAATTATTTTTCACCATCTGATTAATATCATTTTTTTAAAGCAATTTTAATGTTCTTCTCTGAATGGAAACTTACAGGACACAGGTTCTCCATCACAGCAGCGAATACTTTGGCTGAAGATAAGATGATCTATTAGAGAAGAACCATATCCAAAGGTAGCAGAACAGCTGTAGTGAGTTTTTTTTCTAGCCTAATAGGGAATTGAATCTATTTCAGCCCAGGGACAAAATACTGCATCACTTGTGTTGGAAGAAATGACTGCAGAACATTTGCTACAATTGATCATTTACTGCTCCCTTTTCTGGCTTTAACACTCTAACGTCCTGCTTCTGGAACACTGGGTTGTGTGAACACAATGCACCCAAGTGAACGGCTGTCTCCAGAACCAGGTTTTGCCAGTCCCTTTTGCACAGAGTCCCTTCAGAGGGCACTTGGCATCGTGCATACAGAGAGCAGGGAGAGAAAACAGTGCTTCTTCATAGGTTCTACAGTGTAATTGGAGTTTAAATGTACAATTTATTTTCCAGAAGAAAACAAATGCCAGATTCTAGTGGTCAGGATTCCAAGCAAGTTGAAATTAGCATCTTTTTCTCTAATGCTCCACTTAGTCTGTGGAAAAGGAATGGTATGTTTTCCTGCCACCACTCAGCTATTTCATCTTTGAGTAGAAAGACTTTTTTTTTTTTTCTTCTCACAAACGATCAAGTATTTAGATTACTTGTGTGTGTTTCCCCTGTTGATGGCAGGTGATCAGAGGGCAAAGGTGGGCAAATGGATTTAAAACAGTGCTGCACAAGTAATGTTGCGTGCGCTAATATTACACGCTCCATCGCATCTTTGGTTATTCATTCTTTACACCAGTCCTCTGGGACAAAATCAATGAGACATTTTATGTTATGCTTCAAAGTCATCATAATTGTTTGTTTTGAAACAACGTTTTTTTTTTTTTCCCTTTTGTCAACTAAGCAATTTGCCGAAGTACCCAATTTTGCAACAACAGTCAGGAACAGAGCCAGAAGCTTTTTAAAAATTATTTAAGGAGGGGAAAACCCGACAGCAACAAACCCCTAAGCTGAAGTGCCGTGTTGTTTATAACACGATCTTCTCCCCAAAGGCGAATCATAATTGTGAAAAAAAATAATCCCCACAGCACTTACTTCAAACAAACATGAGCGTTAAACATTATTTATAATATCTGTGTGACAACAAGGTGTCTTTGCATAATTAAAGCATCTCAGAAGATGTGTACAGCAAGACTTCCCACTGTCAATTAGCTGCTTGAGTGGTCAAGTTTCCACATACAAATTCTGCATATTACATCTCGAGAGAAGAGCAGCACTTAACTTGACCTTTTCTGCCTTCCCAAAGGATGTTGCTCAATTGTTTTTTGCATTGTATTACCTATACTGAACCCATGCTTTTTGTAAATGCCTGAGTCAGAAGTTAAAAAATGACTAATTAGTCTGATGTTTTTATCTGTTGTAACATCCAGAATGTGCTGACAGAGACTGCAAAGGCGGTGGTTCCAGACACGGTACAAACACTTGGTAATGAGCTCCTCTAGTGCTTTTCATCAGCTGTCACAATGCTTTACTGTCAGCGCTGGCCCGTGCTGTGTGTTCGGGGACCAAGGGACGCGGCGGCGCTGGGATTCCCCATGGCCAGCCAGGAGCCTGCCATCAGCCAGGGAAGAAATGAGGCTTGAAAATCCAGCAAGTCTTTGTCCATGCTGGCCCCCAAATCCTACGGCATGGAGCTCAGACAAGACACCTCAGGTCTCCATCTCTGCAGTCCATGAATCTAAACTCAAGGCCTCCTCACTAATTAGGAGATAATTCAGCAATGCCTATAACTGAAGCATTTTGGGGAAGAAAAAAAAAAAAGAAGAAAAAAAGGCAGAAGTATATTGTTAACATCCTTCTGTCATAGCAAGACCCTCTGGGAATGCTACTTGGCTGCTTGTAAGTGTATTTAACATAAAGCAGAGATGATTGAAAAATGTAGCTTGTAGCTCCCTGGGGCAGTTTGCCTTTCAGAAGATATAGGACAGTGAGCAGTACGGGAAGGGGATGTCGCAGGCAGCCCTCTCCATGATGGCCTGCAGGCAAGAAAAGGCTTGTGTGTACTTGGAATATGATTTGATGATTAGATCCTTTAGCGCTTGTGAAAGCCACTTGTTTACAACTCTTACTAAATTATTTTGTACACTCTGGTATAAAATGTTTGTTTCTTAAGATTTGATAAGGTGCGTAAACCTGCAATGCATCTTAAGCGCTGCATCAAGGCAGAGACAGCGGAGCTGGAAGGCCAGATTCATTAGTGGCATTCTATCGAGTTCAGTGGGCTTATCCCACGGATGAATTTTGCATGTATTCTGTAAAATAGGTAAGTATATGACTAAAATTAGCCAAATCCTCCAGAGCCTAATGGAGCGCTTATGGGCTCTGGCAACTTAACCCAATGTTTAATTTGCGCTAATCTAGCCAAGGCTGCAGAAGCATGAAATATACTCTACAGGGAGAGCGCTGCTCTTTGAAGTTAGTGGCTTAATTCCCATTGTCTCTGATGGGAGTAGGACTGGGGTTTATGTGGCATTTACTCCTGTTATTGTAGACAGAAATCTTTTTACATATGAATTAATTTGGCCTCCATTTGGGGAAATTCCAATCTTATGAATTTACTAAAATCTTGTTAATTTCCAGGAGAGCTCGCACAGCTGAACTTGGGGGTTCTGCATGTTCTCCGTGTAGGTACCATGGACTGTGAGAACCTGCAGCAGGTTTCACATCTCAGGGTGTGTGCATGTGCAGGCTGGGAACTTGCTAACGAGCTAACAGTAGGGGAAAGAGAAAGGAAAATACCTCTTTGTACAGCAGCATAAAGTCAACTGACATAAGCCAATCTTTTTTTTTCTTTTTTTTTTTTTTCTTTTAGGAGATTCTGGAAGTACCAACAACTCAGAATGGATTATTTAATTATTTGTGTTCACCTGCTTCTCTGGGATTCTCTGGGATTCTCCCAGTTTGGCAGTCAGCTCTCCCTCTGCAGTGGGATGGTCTCGGGTGAGTCTGCAGAGTGGCACTGGTGGCCGTGGCTGGGTGAGAGGCGTTGGTCAGTGGCAGGCAGCTGGGAAGCGGTGATGGAGCTCTCTGGTGTGCAATTCCTCAGCCAGATAAGTTACTGCTTCAGTTTATCCTTTTGACAAGAGCAGAGGTTTTCTATTTGAGACAGTCACAAAAGGTGAGCACGTAGTGTTTAGGGGGAAGGCAGCTCAAGCAGTGATCTGGGCACAGAGAAATAGGGAAAAGGAAGAAAAAGTGTCTTTGAAATGATCCCACTTAACCGTCAAGTAACTATTACCATGGCACAAACCCAAATTGATATGTTGCCTCCACAACGCTTTGATTCACTCCTGTAGCCAGGTGCTGAGAGTGACTGTAATAATACAGGGTGTTTCAACAGAGAAGCACATAGGGGAGCAGACAGGCAAGACAGTAGTCGGAAAGCAAGCTGTCTGCTGTGCAGGCAAAGCAGACACTTCAAAGAGTGAGGAAATCTTTTTAAGGAAGTTATTGTCAGAAGCTACACAAGAGTTCCCAGTGATGTTAATGCCCACTGTTACTACTCTTCCACCAAAAAGAATTTTTGTCTTGGTGAGGTGACTTTTCCCGTGATGGGATGACAAGTGATCCCTCATTCTTTTGTTTTATTCCAGTTACACACAGATTCCCGGCTTTTCTAGCCCTTGGTCACTTCTCTGACTTGAAAGTTCAAAGAGTCGGAGCCACTAGCCTCACTTTACAAGTGTGGAGACACATTGAGAGTTTATTTTAGTTTAGAAGCATCACAGATTCCCACACTTATGTTCTTCCCCTTAATCTGTTGGAAGCCTCAAACATCTGGCAGGACTGTATATAGAGAAGAGGGACTGCTGTTTCCTTTCCACATCTTAGTTTCAACACTTTCTGCCAGCCGATGCTGACGGCACCCTGCTACTGAAGGAATCAGCACTGGTTTTAGATGTAATTTCCCAAGCCTTTTACCTGTGAGCTACATTCCGACACACTGGTATCGTCTATTACTCCAGCAGTTTCTGGTATTTACCATAACTGCTCTCATGTCACATCTGCCTTTCTTATACTTAAGGTGCAGCTTGAGGCAGGCAGAGCAAAATCAACACAGAGAAATCCTAAAGCTCCTCTCCATCCTGGCTCTCAGCGCTAACCTGCCGTGAGAAAGGTTGCTGTGGAAATGGAGGAGGCAAAGCCTCGTTCAGGAAAATACTGAGGCCGGGTGATAGGGGAGAATACTAATAGATCAACCCCACTCTGACTGGTGCAACCCCCCTCGCACTGAGAAAATTGGTTTGTATTTGATTCTGCTGATGTTGCAAACCAAACCAGCAAGTCAATTTGTGATAGAAGATGGAAAAAAAGAAGTGACCTGGTTTATTAATCTCAGAAGAAACAGGACTACATTAACCAAACCTGGAACCTCCAAGAATGAATCAATTTACTTCTTACACCTTTATCTTGATTTTTGACTCTCACAGTCTGGGTTTGCACATACTGTAAATTTCCGTGGTGTTCAGATTCCCTTACAGGATTTCCTCATGAAAACAGACAGGATTCCAGTCTGTTCCACTAAATCTTCACAGATGATCCATGTTTGAGACCAAATTTATGGCAGGGAGTCAGTGTAGCTGACTGATCATTTTGTTACAGTGGCCTATTCTGAGGCAGTTATTGTACCTGAAAGCATTTTAAGAGATGGAGTCATTTATCAGAGTACCTTTGAGATGATTATAACTACAGGAGAAGCCCTTTAATTGGGAGATTGTGTTAGATGACACTGTATCCTAAATGCAAAGGAACAAAAGGAACAGAAATAAATGGAATAACCTGCAAAACGAAAATGTCATGAATAAAAAAGGATCATCACTAGATTATGGTTGTATTTCATCTTAACCTTACCAACACTTAATCTTTTTATCACATTTTCTTCACTAAAATATTAAGGCTTGGAATTTCTTTGGCACCTCTTCATGCACATTTTAATTAGATCTAGAATTCACTATAAAATCAGGACAGCTTGGGGTTTCTGGTGTTGGCCTCAAAGGACTGGGGTTGCTGCAGCCTCGGATTAACCCCAGGGAAGGCAGGAGGGTTAACCAGGCCTTGGCCTTTCCTCTTCCCTGCTTATCCAAACAAGCAAGTTGCATTTGAAAACTTGGAATGTACTTCAGGGGAATGAAGCACGACTTGAACCATCCTGAGTCTGAACTAACGTGCAGTGGAAGTGTCGTGCTGCCACACACTTTTCAGTTGGGCAGCTGAAGGGAATTATCCTTGTAATTCCTTGGATGCTATAAATGTGTGAGACCCGAGGAGGCTGCCTGTGCTTGGGTCACTGACTTTGGACATCAGTGGCCAAAAGCTGGGAATCTGAGAGGAGCTGAAGACCTCGATGTAAATATAAACGATGGTCTCTGATGATTTTTGCAGTGTAATATTTATTGTGACAAAGAGGCTTAGCCATCCAGATTATTTCTAGGCACCTGTAGATTTTCCTCCCCTAAAATCATTTAGTGCTGCAGATAGAATACAGTTCTGCAGAGGGTTTTTTGGCTTAAATTTTTAACATCAGGGAAGTATCATTTCTCCTTCAGGAGAGTGAAAACTTTTGTTAAATTAATTGAAATAATAAATTTGGAAATCACAATACATGTAAAACTTAACCAGGAAACAGATGATATCATTCACAAAAATTAACACAAGGAATATGAACAGCATGACTGTTCTCAGTCAATGTGAACAGGCACATTCAGAAAAACATTTTATAGAAATTTTAGATCTGGAATATCCTTTGCTGCTGTAACTCTTCTTAAAATGATGCCACAACAAATGCATAAGAATGTGTATTGTTGAAGACATTTACCTTCATTGGATTATCTGAAAATGCCAGTGGCTGCCACCAATATTGTTCCTGCTTTTGTGTCACTGAGATCCAGACGAAACAGAAAGATACAGAGACACGGGCAAAGACTGGAATCACTCCTGTGAAAGTCTTGGCTACGTTATTGTCTTTCAACCTGGAAAATAACACATCAATTAGGCCTTTTCAAGATTTGGAAAACTCCATTATGTGTTCTGTTCCTTCATACTTAGCAAGGGTGACAGTGGCTTGCCTTGAGCAAGTTTTTAGGTGGAGGAGAAACCCGAATCTTATTCTGTATTTTGCTGGTGAAATTACACAGTTTTGCAATCCATGAATATGAAAAAAACCTGGATATGAAAAGGATGCTTTGACTTATTGAAACTTGTGATGGAATTATATGCAGTATTTAGGTATGTGTGTAGAAGTGGCTCTTGGCTACCTAATATCTTTCTGCAAAAGTGAGGTACTGAGTTTGCTTCTTCTAAGTCTAGATTTATCTAGTTCCTGTATATCCTACTGGAGCTATTAAGAGGGTATGTTATAGGAATATTTTTTTCATTCCTCAAGTTCTACAGGAAAATAATTAAATGTCATAAACCTCATGCAAAACACATTGACATTTAATGTAAAACTTTTCCTAAAACTTTTAATTAAATCCTCTTTTTAAAATCTGAAACTTTGTACAAAACTGTTTCAGTTAGTTGCTTAAATGAGTACGAGAATTCAAAGGTCTCACTAGCAGTCTGAGGTGCATTGTTTAGGAGCCTGTTGGAGGGCTTTCATTCAAATAAAGCTTCTCTGAATTCTCTGTTGCATGGAAATTCTCAGAAGGCAGCTAATGGAGCTGGAGTAAAAGATCAATTCAGTGCTCTTGAAACTGAAGGAGACGGGATACTTGAGCTGGTCGGTACGTGAAGCAAGAAGGTAGGAAAGCTGGAGGAGCATGGGACACTTCAAGTATTTTATCAAATGTACATGTTCTGGAAAGATAAATAGTTTTTTGTGAGAATACTTAAATGGTGTTATTCAGCACTTTGCCTGCTGCCTGTTTCCTTAGCTCTCTTATTTAAAAAAATTCTTAATAAAGCTTTTCCATTATTAATTATAATCTGCAAGCCAAAATGTCCTGATTAGTGAACTTTTTCATAAAACTTCTGGGAAATCTCAGTGTCCTCCACTGGATTTTCTTCCTAATGCCCAGTGCTTTGCAGGTTTTGTATTAAGTGATCAAATGGCAGCCCAGAGCCATTCAAGGTAATTGAATCCCATGATTTGGGACCAGGTGTACAAAGATGTTCGAACTAATTATTTAATAATTGAAAACAATAACCAGTGTAGTTAAATCTCTTGCTGATTTTCTAATGTTTATTAATTTAGGCACCTGTGTCTTCTGCACCACTTTCTTTCAAAATGCTTGCACGGATATGCATGGCATATAAATTTAGAATGAATGTGATTACCTCGATACACACTCTAGGCGCTTAAGTGATTAGAAGAGCATTATTCTTTTAATTGTTATATAGATTTCATTCTTATGAGTCTGCTTATTAAATAGTCGTTTAAATTCCTAGATAGACATCAAGATGCAGAATTTTCGTTAAATGCTCACTCTCCATTTTCCCACTACCTCTCTAAGTGGCATGGTCTAGGAATAATGACAGAAAATGCCTCCTTAAAAACCAGGCAAATACAACATTCATAAATAGTTAAGATAAATAAATGAAAAACACCATCGACACCAGCACCCTTATCAGCAGAAAAATCATTGCCCTTTCACTAGACTTCATTCTCTTGTTTATGCAAATTGGCTTGAAGAACCATCTGAAAGAAAGGAGTTTACAATTATTATGAAAAATTGGCAACATCGTCTGTTCTAAATCAGTTTGTGGCTTATTTTCCAAGGGCTTTGTATGGCAGAGCAGATGTTAAACCTTGCACATTACCTTCACCCACCCTTGCTTCACTCAGCTGTGTGTATTGTTTTAATTACCTTCTATACCTTCAAGGCAATTCTCATCGTATTATTTTTCTAATGCACCTGCTCAAAGAAAGAAAACTGTAAGTGGGGCACTCAGGAAAGGGAAAAATGGCACCAAGATGAGACTTCTTGGTATCCTGTCTTTTTCCACTCCCTTCACTGTGACTAAATAATAACTACTGGAAGGAATAATTTTACAAGAGGGAGTTATCTGTTATTGTTATATGGTCCCAATACTGCTAATTAACAGCAAATATGAAAGGTCCTGTAAAGGTGTTAAAAATCTAACAAAATCTGTTTTTACTTTCTATTCTTATTCTACAAACAGAATTCTTGTATTACTATGAAATGGACTGTTTTAGCCTTAAAGTCATAGAAAAGAAGTACAAATATAGCAGAATAACAATATAGTTTATCAGCATGAACAAAATAAATGGACAGTATTAACTGTATCATTCCAGCAGTCTCCGCAGCAGTCCTAATGCCTTAACAGAATGTGTGAAAGTAAATGAAATGGCAGCGTGATTACACTGATTACAGTGGTTGCAAATAGGGGAGGCTCCATTCATGCTTCAGTGGGGCTGTAATTATACTTCAAAGAGCTGCTGTGCGCAGGCAGTTCCGTTCTCCCGGCATCCCCGCTGTTTGTTGCCTCTTATTTTGTTCTCAGCATCACCGGCCCCAATCCTGCAGCCACTTACTCGTAGGTGTAACTCCCTTTGTTTCAGGGGTGGGAAAAAAACCTCAGCTTTTGTTCCTATGGATAGTACTGGCTTTAAACTCTTCCAACTCTTACATGCTGCTGCAGAAACGCCATCAAATAATAGGGTTTGGTATGATTTAATACTGTTCCTCATCTCTTGGAGAGTCAACCTGTTGAGCTTTCATTAAATTAGTTGGTGAAGAGTGTAGGGAGTATGGCTGCTCACTATCAAACAGTTCTCTTCTCCACCTTACCCCAAGGTATTAGTACTGAACAGCCAAAATCCAAACCTTTGTGATTTGTCTTTGATTAGTGCTGCCTCGCGCTGCAAGCAGTACTTCGGGAAGAAAGATGGATTTGTTGCTGTTGTTTCTCACTTCCCATTGGCAACGCATGGCAGCACCTAGCCTAAAGCCGACCATTATATTTAATTTAAGAAAAGGTATAGAAAAGGAAAATACATTTTGATGTGTCCGCGTTTCGTCTATACTTCAAAGGCACTGACATTTTACAGCAGCTTTTTTTCTTTTGTTTCCCCTCAGATAATGATGTGACACCATCAAAGCAGAATACAGAAGCAGAATGTGGTGGTGACTATCAAGTCCTCTAATTTCTCTTCGGTGTCCCTTGCTTTCCCTCAGATGCCTGCTGGCAATGGTAAGATAGTTTTCCCCTCACTGTCTGGACTTTTTTGTGTTGCTTCTTATTGTGCCAGTTTCTGATCTGTAGAACCTGCTCTGGATCCCACAGCTGAGCAGAGCTCTAATGCTGCAGGTGTGGACCTCCCACAAGTTGAACTCAGCTGGAAGTTCAAAGCGTACTGTAGAGCAAACAACAAGGTCTGAATCAAAACCAAAGGACCTACTCATTAAAAAAAAAAATAAATAGTATTTATTTGTTCCTTTCCAAGAAAAATAAAATCTTAAGCTCTGCTCTCCTTGAGGCTGAAGTGCTACTAGAAAAAGCCCTAAGTACTGTTGTCATAGAGAAAAGGAGGTTGGGAACGCTGAAACCACAAAAGGCATAAAGGATCAAATCAATGAAACCCCAGGATGTTGTGGTGATTTTGTGTCTTTGCGGAGAGTCAGGAACCCGAAACAGCAGTTGAGAAACAGGCAATCTCTTTGAGGGGGAAGTTGGGACAACCACTACATGGGAGACATTTCAGTCTCTCTGATCCATATCCAGTTCCAGGAATTTCAGTGGGGCTTTGCCGCCAACTGACAGAGGCTTTGGCCCGTCCCAGTGTGTGGGTGCACGCTCACATTTTTTAAAGAACTGCAGCTGAGACACCAATAAGGATTTTCAGTATCCTCGGTCAAACCAGCCCAAACCGAGTCTCCACCTTCCTGAGAGTAGAGCTCAGCATATTTTAACCGAAAGTAGCTCTCTGCTTGTCAGACATGGTGATATATGAAGGTAATTGCTTCCGTGTGCGTTTAATTACAGTATTGTAATTAGCAGGTTGCAAGAGCAGATGCAGAGGGTCTTTTCATAGAGCAGACTCTGATAGGCCATGAAAACATCTCAAAAAGAAAAGGGCAGAGCAATGTCACATTGTAATGCAGCTCTTTGTGCCTGGAAAAGAGGGTTAATTAGCTGATTGCTCCACTCTTCATCTTCATTTCTTAAGGTGGAGGGAACATGGTAGAGAGGAGACTAATTTATCTTCATGAATTTTTAGAATTAGCAAATACCACCAAATCTTTGTCCAGCCCAGCATCATGGCATGGGCTTGATGCTGGGGCAGGAACCAATCAAAAAGGGAACAGAAACTCCAAGATCTTCATCCTCTCTGGGGAAAAGGAGAGAGAGAGATAGGATCTTTGAGTAGAGTTCTCCATGGCAACTGGCACAGTCCTTCCTATCATTTCTCGTCAGGAGAGAGCAGTGATGATTCTGGGTTAATGCTGCACGTGGGGACTTGTAACTTACCTGCACTTCCTCAGCACCTATTAACCAAGTTCATTTTTCAAAGTATCCCTCAGTGCTTTGTGGCAGCAAATGGCAGTGAGGTTACACCGATTGCCGCTGTTTCAGCCCTGGGTAACTCTGGGAAGGTTCTGAGGGTCAGTCAAGTTCAGAGCTGCTTGACAGGGAAATTGTGTCACTGCCTAATGACAAGCAAGGGGAGGATTTCACCCGAGATGCGGTTTCAAGTTCTTTAAGCAAGCTGTGGTCTTGGGAGCTGTGGGAGAGGGAGTACAGCAGTGCTCATCTTGCAAAACACATCAAACTAATTTAATAGTTCAGGAGTTGGTGTGGTTTTTTTTGTATTAAATAAACAAAGAGATCTAAACTAACCTTTTTTCCCATTAGGAAACTTCACATCTTCTTGTGTTCTTTAACTTAGACTATTATCCAATGTAAGTACTAGGTCCTAGTGTTCATATTTATTGAGGTTATCTACTACAGGGACTAAAGAGCACAGTCTTTTTAATTGTGCTTGCAGAAGTCAGTACAAATTGCACATTTAATTATTGTGTACTTAAAATCTGATAATCGTAGAAAATCAAATACACAGCTTGGTTGATTTAGAAAGTATTTTTAATAGGGCACTATTAAATTATAGAGTTAAACATTATTAGATATATTTATTCATGAGAGATAATTTGATATGTAACAAAATAAGCCAATACATGGTGTAACCTCTTGCAGTCTAATTTTCATGGATGAGCTCTTGCATATTTAATATCCTTTGAGGATATATTTTAACCTAGACTAATTACTGCTTTCCTCTTAGTTCTGTTCAGTTTGACATCGACGTTCAGCTAAAATAATGTAATATTGTTATTACTGAGCAAATTAAGTAAATCCAGCTTATTTAATTTAGAGCCACTGTTTATACTGTAAATGGCCTGATGCAGGTTATGACAAGTGTTGTACGCAAACAAAAAATAGCTGTGGGTGAAAGAAGATGACAGTGATGCTAAAAGCATCTCTGTAAGGAAATCTTACTCACGTTTCATGGTGAACACCATCAGGAATATTTCCCAATTTATGAAGCTGTTTTATAATACCTGTGTCTCATGTCATCCTGGTAAATCTATAAAGAGAAGTAAAGTAAGAAATTAATAGTGGTATAGGTTATTCTTACATTATTAAGACAATTTAGCTTAAAAGATTCTCAGGACGGCTGGGGACCTTGTCAGGAACTTTCAATAGAATACCTGAGCACAGAGATTTTGTACTTTAAAATAGGTTAATTAATTAATTGAAAACCTGTGTCATGGCTTTGATATATACATTAATTTTATGTCTGTGAAAATTTTTAATGAGATGTTTTAATTTGGTTCTCAGTGACATCTTAATAAAATGCAGTGATAGGTCAGGTTATGTGTTTGTGCATTTTGGTGTGATGCCAGCAGCGTCAGCTGGCCTGAGCAGATCAGCTTTGCATTGCTTGCTTCATCAGCCAAACATCTTGCTACATTTTGCTTTCTTTGCCTCATCAGTTTTTTAACATACTAAAGTTTTACTAGGTCTTCCTTGTATGAAAATACTTTACAAAATAAGAAATATGAAAAATAGTTAAAGAGCAAACTTACCTTCATGTAATTTTAATTTGCATTTGATTTTACAGTTATAAATGCTAGTTTTCTAGGTGAGTAGTGCAATAAAATACTTCAACTTTGCCCAGAATCAGGCTTGATTAATAAAAGCTGAAATTCTCAGTGTTTTTTTGTGAGGCTAAGATCCTTCTTTATATGTGGTATCATCTAAAATAACTAGTGATTTTCAATCTTTTATATTTTCAAGCATTTTGATTTTTAAAAAGTTTTTCAACTGTAAATCAGCTAAACTTCCAAACAGGAAAATCTTTCTTCTCTGAAAAGTAAAAACCAATTTAAAAATAAAGCACATTTTGAGTACTTAAAGAAATCTAGGAGTGGGGTCTCAACACTTCAGGAATCATTGAAACTGACTCTCTCAGAGCTGGTTTCAGATTTTAAGACCATTTTGAGATGCATGGCATATTTTGGAGAGTTTCTGAGCCCACTGGTTAGAGGGTTGAGGTTAGGAAGTCACAGTCTGAGAAATACTAATTTTTTAAAGTAGAAACTACAGAATCACATAAGCAAGGATTTCACTTTGTGCCTATATATATATATATATATATATCTTGACTAATTCCGTTTACACTGATGGGTACTAAATTAGTTAATTGTGATTAAAAATCAGACCTCAGAGCTCTACAGAACTTCAGTGATGATCTCATCATGAACCGTGATTTAGGGAAAGTTAACAAAATGACTGGTATTACAGCCAGTAATTCAAATAATTGTGCTCAATGGTTAAAAATTATATGAAAGCAGATAGTTTCCTGCTGAAATGAAGTCAGAAGTATGTCCTCTTAAGGATATACACTTTATCTTCGGAGGCTTCAGAGCAAAGCTCATGAAGAGCTGAGCCAATATAGTTATATGAAGACTATAAAATATGTTTTAATTGTGTCATAGTCCTTCTAATAAAGTTTTTTAAGTTCTCTCTTTATCTTAATTTTCAAATATTTTCAGAATTTCTATTACATTGCTATTAAAAGTGTTACATGTGTTAGATCTGATAGAAAGGTTAGTATAATCAGTTGGAATGTTGGTCAGCCTTTTATGTATGTGTGTGAGAGCCAAGGTCCCAATAACGTTATACAGACAGTGAACATTGTACGCAATGTTTGCCAGAATGAGGTGTGGAAATATTTTATGCAAAAGTATCAGAGTTCTATCCAGAAATGAGTTTTATGGGCTCACTGAGAATGAAATGTAGCACAATTCAAGAAGAGAAAAAACGTTTGCAAAACTGCCATCAGATTTTCTCTCAAAATTTTGATGTTGCTCCTCCAGGAGTTTCAGCTAGAAAATATGCCCGAAAGAACTAGAATACAACTAAATTCAGTTCTTGAATCAGCTCATTCTGAATTTTGCTGTTGTGTTGGGCTATGTTAAATAAGGAGCTTGTAGGTGTTTCAGTCAAACAGAGATCTTTTTGATGATGAATGCTGACAAAGTAATTCTTACGCCACAGATTATGTGTATTTTGAAATGTTCTCGACTGCCAAGAAAGTGTTCAGCTTTTTAGAGCCAAGAATACACTGTAACTTCCATTATTCCACATGCTGTGTAGAATAAATACATAAATTTGATGACTTCATCATCATCATGCTGCTCTTGTGGAGCTTGACAGGAAAATCACCCTTTGAATTTGTTGGATTGCTGATACTCTCAGGTTGCTCTGATTTGGCCAGAATACTGAAAAAATAGAAGATAGGAAACTAATCAGCTGCCCAGGGCACGAGATTGACTGCACTGGTGGCTGGGGCCAGGGCACTGATAGACATGTCACTGCCACTGATGGGAGCAGCCAAACCAGCTTGATGCTGTTTTCACAGATCCAATCATTAACATCAGCACTTCTGGAAATCCACTGCTTGTGTTAAAGTGAGGAATCCTTCCCCATTACCTCGAATGTATTTAATAAAATATCCCATAAGTCTCTTTCTCAACCAGAAGATTATCTGACACCATCTGCCTGTAGAGGTCACCTGGCAGCAGAGGGTTCTGTTGCTTTCGGTGCCTCTCATCCAGAAACACATGCTGAGTTTCATGTACACTCGGCTGGCTCAGAGCTATGAACTGATACCAATACCAAAGATTTTTTCCCCTCTATCAGCTACCAAGAAAGTAAAATTGCTTCTAATCAAAAGGACGGCCCTCCCTTTGCAATTGTTTGCTCAACTGTTTTTCTGACTGGTCTGTTCGATGGGCAAATGTGCAAGGAGATGGAAAACTTAATCTTTCAACATGAAGGAATACCAATGCACTGTGAAGAACTGTTTCTAGCTCACTTCTCTCATGTGGATTCACGTTGCTGCTAATTTCCTAAAGTTGGCTACCAGGTTAGCTTCTAATTTGTTTGATGATGCATGTCATGGTATCTGGGAACGCCCAGCAACATGCCAGAGGCAACATAGGATTTACTAAATCAAAGAATTTTCCACAGCTAAATGAAATCACATATCAACAATATGTCAAAGTTTTAGAAAGTTTGTGCTGCTCTGTTTTCATTACCCATACGCCTTGTTCAAAGCACACACGCTGTTTCTTCCCAGAGCAACCAAGCCAGTAATACACACATTATTCAGTGTGCGTCTCCTGGGACAGGGTAATCAGCCATTAAAGACAGAGAACCAAAGCCTATTATACTTCATTTTGCTGACACCTGGCATGAAGCAATGTCAAAATATGGAGATATTTGGTAACCTTTTCTTGTGGGTATTTGGCACCTGGTTTTATGAATTAGTATACTTAGCAAGTCATTTTTCCTCATATCTCCTAAAAATAACAACATGAACTCCAAGAGGTTGTCAACGTATTACTTCCCAAGGGAGAATTTTGCTCTTCTCTCTCATTTATCTAGGCATGTGTAGAGGCTTTTGACCCATTTAGCATAGATAAATGACCCATGATGTGAAATTTCCCAACAGTTTAATAATGCATTTAACTCAAAGTGACACTTGCTTGCAGCTGCCTTAAAGCAGTTTCCAGGCTATATATGTCTCTTTGAAATGATGTATGACAAGTAGGAAAGCTTCCTTGATAGAACCCCAAATCCCATGGGTGAGTAACAAGAAAATCCTTTTTAGATTGCCAGCAGCAAATTTATACTTTGCAAGTCTTTATTTAATTTTATCTGTTTTTCAATATCATTTACAGTTATGACCATTAGTCTAAAGCTCACAGTAACTTCTACACAAATTATTTTTTCCTCGCAGTAATGCATTGCAAAGGCTTTTATTGATCCCATTTTTTTTTCACAAAATACCAGAATTAAACCCCTTGTATTATCACTAAAAATGTTTTTGTAATCCTTGTACTAACTTTGCTGTATCAAAATTCTATTACTTCTGAAACCCAGGTAGTGAAACAGAAAACTACATTCTCTGTATGTTTAAAAGCAGGAAACTTCCTTAAGAAAACTCCCTTATGTATTTGAAGACAAAAGTCTGCATGAGGGCTCTTAATTTTTCCTTGCATAGTTTTAAAGCAGTTATCATTGAGTGTGTGGAAAGATTTTCATTAGATCTGGTCCTGGTGTAGTGAGCAATTTCCAATGATACATGTCATATTATTAGCAAGAAAGATTTAAGAAAGCAAGAAATAAACATTAGACTTGAGGAGAAAAACGCTTCTAAATAGACAACCAAATTTAGTATTTAATAACATTTATTTCTAAAATTAAAATAGAAGCCAAATAATCAAAATCCTACAGTGTTCTGAATCATTTAGTAGAGATAAATGGTGTAGGGTCCCCAAAGTCTACAAACAGAAAACCCAGTTTCTGTCAAATAATAATAAAAAACACCAACAAAACACAGAAAAATAAACCAGAAAAAGAAACCCATCTACAAGGAAAGGTGAATGTGGGCAGAAACAGAGTTCACAAGACGTTTGTTACCACGGACTCTGAGCATTTTTCATCTCTGTTCCTTCTTTTCCCTCCGACTTTCATGTGTCTTATGTTTCTTGGCCAGAGAGATGTTCCCCTTGCTCACTTTCCCAGACTCGTCAAGTTCCAAGCTGTTTAGTAATACATTTTGGTGTGTGTTTGAATGAGACGAACTGGATTTTGGAGGGTCCTCTCTTTTGTTACTGACTACAAAACAGTCCTTCTCTTAGACCTGTAACTGTTAGTCAGTGACAAACATGACCTAACAAAACAGGGAATTCCTCCCTAAAGCAAATCAACTCTAAAGGGCAAAGAAACCCCATCCCACTGATAATGCAACTTGTTTTATTCAGGGAATAAGACAACAATCAGAAGCCTCACTGCCAAAAAATCCTTCATTTGTCAACACGAAATGCATGTTGACTGGAAGAGACTAGCAGAGGGGAACTCTTTCTAGCCTAGATGAGGTCCACATCCCCATTAAGAGGACTAGTTGCCAGCTCCCTGTGCTTGACTGGCCAGTGGGAGTTGACTGCATCGTGCCTCACCTTTGATACAGAGCGATTCTTCCTAGTTGGGGATGAGAACAGCTTTTAGAGTGTGAGCTTGGCTAAGCCAGCTAAAAGGGTGAAGCTGCCGACTACCCTGTAAAAAGATAAGCACAAGAAACAGCAGAAGTGAGGCAGGGAGCCTATATCAAAGTTAATGAAGAAGGCACAGGGTCTAAGGAAAGGAGGAAATTCTTCTAGGAGTTTGGGTTTGTATGAACTTGGAGAGATCAATTTGCTGCTGAACCATTTGAACTGAGCGACAGAGTTCATTTTGAGAAAGACATACAAACCCGCGCTTGCACAGCGAGCGCCTCAGATCAGAGTGACCTGATGAGCTGCACTCGGCGAGAGCGGAGCTCTGAGGCTGCCATGCACTTAGAGCTTCAGTGGCAGGAGCCAAGCTCATTTTGTAACAGGTCTGCTCTTGAGAATGCTCCTTTAGAAATTTCCTTTGTAGGTCAATTAATTAGAAATAGCTTATTTACTAGAAAAAGAGACAGATACCAATTCATCTTCTTTGTTTGAAATATAAAGAAAATAAGTCATATTTACACTTTAGCTTTTTCCTCATAACTCCAGACACTGGATTTATAAATATGAATGCATTTGAAAGACATTATTACAGCATTTCCCAGAAATAATATCTGGTTTTAAATATCTGTGCCTACACACTTCCCCAAAATAAATAAAACAACCATCCCAAAGCGTATTTTTTTTTGCAAAACTGCTTCTCTAAACTGCAAGTTTATTGGATTTAAACTTCTTCACCAGTCATTCTTAATGAATAATTATTCAATATTTCAAACTGAAACAGATAGCTTCATTTAGTATGATTAATGCTGATGTACAACCTCATTTGCATAACTACAAAATATAATAAAATAAATTCCAAATACAAATATTTGTTACTTGTGTTACCAAAGGCCTGAAAAAAGACATTATGTCTCAAAATTGTCGTAAGACACAGTTATAATACTCTGTGACTAAAACTGCAAGGTGAAATGATTTTTCATCACCATGCGTTACAAGGCTTTGGCAAAATAAGAGTTCTATCTCTGTGACAGATAAAATTAATCTACTAGAAGTTTGTATCTGCTGAAACAGATATTCTCCCCTACTTCTAAATACTTGGAGCTGTTTTATATGAAAATTAGCTAAGATTCTTCATGGAAACAGCATTTGGCCTTTTAGAATATATGGACTAATTTTTACTTCTTAAAAGTTTTAAGAAGCCTTGTTTCTTCTGCAAGTTTTTGAGTGCTTTTTACTGCTCTGAGGAGAAAACTCACTCTCCATTCCACATGCTGCTTATTTCAGTGGTTCTAATGAAGGCACAGTAGACTGGCAATTGCAGTCCTGGGTACGGTTTACAGTTAATAGTCAGTTTCCTTTTTCTGAATTTACGGTTTTGATTTCAGCTGAAGTGATGTGACATCAGAGTGATTAGCACTGCAAGTTGCTTCCTGCATCATGCATTGTAGGAGCTGGATTGAAAACAGGTGGTATCACTCCTGCCTCCAAATAAATTGGAGTTGGAGGCAACAGTTAGGTTGCATCAAGACTGTCTTAGAAGAAAAAGGCTGAGGAAACACTGTCTGGAGAATAAGGGGATCAAGGAAATTCCAGGTTCCTGAAGCTGCTTGTTTGGTTTTCACTCAAGCAGTTCCTGAAATCAATACAGTCGTTTAGCTAGCAATTAGCCAATAATTTTTCTAAGGAAGTAGGAGAAAGCACCTCAAATGGGAGGAGCAAAATAAGTGAGCAAATTAATGAAAGGTCTTGGCAATAGAAAGCAAAAGCAAGTGCAGTTCTGAGAAGGCTTCAAAACATGTAGATAGATAATAAATGCAAGTAGAAAAATGACTAAGCGTCCTTTCATGCTTGTTCTGATGTAAGTCAAATAATAGGGGATCTGTTGTATCTCTTTCTGTAGAAAAATTTAAACATACAACGTTATTTTGATTTGCCAACATCTATAGCTCCATAGAGCCACTCTTCTGCAATAAAGAATGTTTGATTTTTCCAAGCTATTATGTCTGAATTAATTAGCTGAAATGTTTCAGTAGTTAACATATCGAAGAATTCACAGAGGCAAATTGTGGCAGTCCCTGCATGTACGTATGTGACCTCGCATAGGGAGAGAGGGACTCTGCCTTTGTATTACACTGTTTGGCAGGGCTTATACACACTCCTAATCATTGCACCTAGAGAGTAAGGGATTATTCAAGGCTAGTTGAAACTGAAGCACACGACAAACAAAGTCGGAGCAGACACAGACTGGTGGATATAGTTCCATATGCTATTCAGAAGAGAAGATATACAAAGATATGCAAGATAGAGCCAACTGAATTGCAATGGCGGGGGAGAGAATGAAAGTAAGTTGAAATGCATCTAAATCTGCCTCGTGGTTTGAGTACATTCTCTCATAGAAAGGGAAATAGCTTAGCGGATGCCCACGAGTGCTCAGGACAGTGGATGCACATCTCAGCAGAGTAAGTGCTTCTTAATACCTGTCTTTCATGAAGATAAATTATTAAGCAGGGACTCAATATGAATCCTGAATCTCCAGCAATTTCCCCTCCTTTGAAGTAGATATAACCAGCACCCAATATTCTAATGAGTCTTATTTGTAACATCTGATTAGCACTTTTATGGCTGGCTGATTGTGACAGGGGAGGCGCAAGCACTGTGAAGAGATTTGTATCAAGGCTTTCATTAAAAAGGTGAAGCCTGCACAGATTTTTGGTGGTGAGACCGATAAACGCATACAGAGATGAGGTCCTACAAATGCCATATGGGCTCAGAGCAGGTTAACAAGGGCCAATTAACCCTGTCTTGCTACAGGCATCAAGTCTAGGGAGAGTTCAGCTCAGCTGCCTGCTGAAAGGGAGGACAAAGAAAAGAATCTCCATGGTAGCTGGGGACTGGAAACAGCTGGATGGTTCCGTGAGACTCCCGTCAGACAGCTGAGCTCTGGGGAGATAGGCTAAATATCCATGAAATAGAAAGCAGGCCTTGGGACTAGTCTTTTAAAAATATTTCCTAGGTGACTTTAATTTTAGTTCTTTTATTTTTTTTGTTTATTTTTATTTTTGAACTCTGATTGCTCAGGAGAAGTGGAACTACAGAATGAGGAGGAAGGCTTAGACAGCCTTCTGCTGGATGGTGTGATATGTAGTGGCTGGTTGCTGGAGACTCCAAAGAAGGAGACTTCAGTGGACTCTGGTGGGATGAAAGCAGATTGTCCCCTACAGCTCCTTTCATGTCAATCTTCCTAGAAACATAAGGAGTAAAATAATATTCACAGCACTATTGGTTTTCAAATTGCAACAACTTTTTTTTTCAAAAAGTGCTGTTTGAAAAAAAAAACCCCAACCTCCTCAAAATAGGAAAATGAGAAAATAATGTTCTTTGAATGGCTTGAAAGGTGAATAAGCTGAGCCTTGAAATTTTGTTTTTCAGCTCTTAAATATATTTATAACTGTTCAGTATGGCAGTGTAAGAGATCTTGAACTGATTTAAAAAGTAACAACAAAAAGCACTGAAGTAAGAGAACGGTATCTTTCTCTATACAGAGATATTTCATGCAAGTCTTTGACATAAAGCTTGCAAACTACTCAACAGCATTTATGAGATGAAAACCCATTACTAAAAACAGGCTGAAAAATAGGAGCTACCAACATACCTCATCTTTGGTGGAAAAACCGAGAGCGATTGTGATAAATGCGTATGGATTTCTAAAACAAAATGACTTGTATATAATGATAATGCTAGGATGAAGTTAAGTGATGAGCCACATGCCCTTTTTTCTCTACTGAATGCTGCTAATAACTTGAATTCATTGCTGACAAAAGGAGGGATGAGAAGAGATTATAACATGAAAAATGTGAATGAAAACAGGGAAAACAATTTTAAAAGCATTTTGAAGCCATATTGGCTTATTGTCAGATGTGACCAGTCCTTCTCATCACCTGCAAAAGCCATGGTGTGCTGTGAGAGCTGCAGCACAGCCCTTTCTGTGTTCTGGTAATGGAGCCCTAACAACTTTGTTAGTGGAGTCAGCAATTCTGTAATTGAGCTTCGGGTCACATGGCATTTCTCACTGGATTAATACCCTGGCTTCTCACCTGCAGTTACTGGTAGCTGTCACACCCTGAACCCTGGCTCAGTGGTTACTTTTCTCTCTCCCTTGAGGAAGTGTGGTCATTGCCTCTGTCGAGGCCATGATGCAGCAGGTAAGTGTTATGGCATCTTTGGGGTGGTACTTGTGTTGTGGGACTCCATTAAGTTTCCACTTAAGTTTTCACTTCCACAAAATTTATCACTTCTGTTGAAGCTGAGAGCCTGTCTGTATAAAATCCTTTTGTATTGTGTACTTAATAAGTATTACATGTTCTTGAAAAAAAACCCAGAAGATATAAAAAACCCTCACCTATTTTCTCTCGTGCTTATAAAACTTAATCATTTGAGTGCTAGGGACCTGATACTTAAACTGTGATTTTAAAGAAAAGTGTACCATGTAACCAATTGTAAGTAGAGAAACTCAGTTCATTATAGTTGAGGTGATACTCTACTCTAAACCTTCAAAGTGATCTGCAGAGCTCACTGCACTGTTTAACATCATCCTAAAACTACAAATGCAAGCACAGGTAGCAGATCCATTGAATTCTATCATATAATTGTCAAGCTATCACCTTTTAGAGGCAGAATGTTGAACACTGTTAAAGCAGGCCCGCCCCACTTTTTTTGTGTGTGTTTGTTTTAAGTGTATTTATTTAGCACAGGTATTTTGAGCCTGAGGAGACCCAAAAGGTATGGAGAGTTCCTAATTGGGCATTTGCCTATAAAAACGATTAACTAAACTAAATGTGGATTGAGCCTTTGAGATTAAATTGCAAGTATGGAGATCAAATCTCCACAGGCAAGTTAAAATCTACCAATTATTTAAAGGGTTTAATTAAGTGCAGATCTTTCTGTAGGCTGATTTAAAAGGACATAACCTAACATTTGTAGCCAATAAAATGTAAGGAATAAAAGACTACTTTTTCCATTTATTTCTACCATAAAATGTATGCTGTAAACTATGAGGAACATCTGAAGATATTTCACAAGTAGCACCATCTGTCTTCTTGGCAAACTATACAGCAATGTGGGTGGCTTAGTTACTTGTTTCTGAATCTATAGCATCACTTGCTTAGTCTGCTGGATGGGGCTGCCCCTTCCTTGTTTGGCACGTTTCAACACCTCTGTTTTGGTTCTATAAAACAGTTATCTTTTTTTATGTGCACCTGTATAAACTACCTGGCAATTTGCTTCTAGGATGCTTACATGGAAAGCTGGATCTCTTGAGACTCATAAAGAGAATAATTATTGCATGTGGATATTTTTCTAGGTAAATCTCTGCAAGTTTTGCAAGTTTGTTCACTTACACCACTTCCCAAGCACATCACGATTATGACTGGCATCAGCACAGAAAAGTGTTTCTTCTCCTTCCATCCTGTGGAGAGACATCTCCTCAAAAATGTCTGCATGCTTGATATTAAGCTCCAATCCAGAGCTTTTTCATTATTAGTTTAAGTTACCAAATATTTGATTGATCCAAAAATCCAAGATAGGCTCAACACCTCTGCAGTAAAGAATATATATATATGTGTATATATATTGGGAAAACTGGGCCTGAGACATCAGCCAGTGAGCTGGTAACAGCCTTTGAGGAAAAGAATTCCAGCAAAGAAATGCTGCATGTCTTAGCAAGAAATAAATGCTGTAAGAGAGGTATTCTTATTTAATAAATTCACTTATTAGTCAAACTACACAATTCTCAGTATGTTGTCCTGCTCTTGCAGGTTGTTTCGGTGTTGTAGTCACTTGGTAACAAAGTTTTAAGCTACTTACCTTGGCTTTATGAAGACAGCCTGAAACACAGAGGACAGCATTATCTGTATATTGAGAAGAATATAAAAGATCTGATGGGATCCCATTTTACAGATAAAGAACAAATAAGTGTTTTCAGGCTGGATGATTTTTTTTTTTTTAACTGAATACCAGAAAATAGTAAACAGGGTAGAGCAGAATTACAGTGTTTCATGGCAAGTGCTCTGTCAACTCACTTCCGCACCATTGCAGTGGCACATGCTGTGCTCCCAAGGAGCAGTTCTTCCACTGCAAGGATTTGTGTGCTAAAGAAAATGCAGAAATCGATTGTTTCTTGAAAGGATGACCAATAGCAATTAGTAACAAGTAAAGTGATAGCAGAACGTAGCTTTCAATGTTATAAACATGTGCCAGTAAGAGCTAGTAACTCTCGCATTATCCAGCCCTAGAATATTACTGCATTTATTAGGAAATTTCTGTTTATTTCTCTCTCATAATGTAAGGTCACTTTTCTGACTTTTTTGATAACTAGGTGACATTTTTCATGTGGCCTATTGCACATGTACACGGTGCACAAGTTCAAAAGTCTCAGATGCTGTTGTGGTAAGGTCAGTTAATGCTACTTAATTTCTATGTCCTAATGTTTAGGGTATTTGTTTATCTCTACACACACATTATTAGTCTCTCACCTTGAGTTTCTAATATGAAACAAAAAGAATTTGTTGGGTGCAGTGAGTTCTAAACTGTGTTGAGTACCTCTGTGGGCACTTTTGCATACTGGAGTTCAATTTCAGTCATGGCTGGTGAGATCCCAAAGTTGAAATTTTGTGTGTATTACTTCTAGTCTCAGGACAAAACTCCCCTGAAGCTTCAGCACTTACCTGCAAAATAAAAGAGGGAAAACAGCTCTCTGTTTCTATATGTGTTAATATATTCAGCTGGATAGAAATAGTGCTAGAAGTTCATGTTGCTGTAGGAGAAACATGCTTTATGGCATATACTGTCATTCTCTATGTTAAACTAACAAAGCAGACCAAAGAGGTTTTATTCTGTGCCCACTTATTGTTGCTGAGGGGTTTTGTATTTTTTTTTTTTCAAATTAAAAAGAAGTTGAGTTTGGCAACAACAGCTGGTTGCCTTTACAAATAAATTACTCCGAAGGTAAGAACAGAATTTTTTCTTTTCTCAGGAGTGTTTTTCAGTCCTAGTAAATACTCATGAAGAATCTTCTCAATGACAAGAATGTCGGAGCGATATCTCTCTGTCAAGTACAACCAGATTCAAGTTCCCAGCTGCACCCCAAGGGAAGGCAGATTGAATAAAATCCTCCTCAGATGTCTGGATTACCCACATTGATACAAAGATGATCATCTCGGTAGATAAATTATAATATTCTCCTAGTCATCCTGGGCAACAGTGCTATCATGTTGTTGTCACTTCACAGAGATATGTAACTCTATCGAGATATAAATGACAATTCAGATGGCAATGACATGCCCTCTGCTATCAGCTACTCTAGATATTATTGCTTTATTCAGTCAAGTGGAGTTTCTCCTCCACTGGCTAATGCCTGCCCAATCTTGGATTCAGCAGCAGTGTAACATTCAGACTCTGCTTTCCAGATACTTCCCCCTGTGAAGGAATTGGCAGAGAATGGGCATAGAATTGGCTCCACACCACTGCTTACTAATGATCAGAATAGCTGGCCAGGCATGAAGAGGAATGTCAGCTGCAATCATTTATTTCCTTCCCTGGAGCGGGAGAGGAGCAGAGCGGGCCTAGGAGGAGTGTGGCTTGGAGAGGCAATATCTCCCTGGGCTTCTTGAGGGATGGGGCAGCTTCCTGAGCACCCCTCGCTTGGGGCTGTGCCTGAAGGCACAGTCGAGCATTATCTGAATTGCAGACGCTTTGAGTTGCTGCTTTATATGCAACATTGACATTCCTTTCATTGCACATACAGTGTTCATCAGGCATTTGAATCTGGGTAATGAGAAGAATGCATAATCCAATCGCAGCTCTTCATTTCATTTCCTCTCATGGCTGATACATTGCTTCAGTTATCCCCAAAGATTATCTGATTAGAATTACAGCTCTCCAAGGGGGAGGGACCTAGCAGGAATGGGCAGTAGAAAGAATACAATTTTTTTATTATTATTTTTTTTTTTAAAATCCTGCCTTTAACAGAAATGACTAAATATTTGTCCTTTCAGAATGGGAGGGAACTGGTATGCCACTTATCTCACTAACCACTTCATTTGAAATTAAAATGATAATAAAAAGGAAGAGGGGAATATGTGCTAAATCAAGTTCCCCCTGCTCCAAAGATTGGTTTTAATTTATTAGAAACTTACCCTGACACCAGCATCTGCTGGGGGCCTTTCAAGTTTGTCCTGACAAAGTTAAGACATCAGCTTTCCTTTCCACTTAGCTTTATGCCTTCAGTGTAATTAAAGTGAATTATTTCATCTTGATATTGCTACCCCTCACTGAGGATATTTATATAGTAATGGGTTATTTTGTGTAAAGTATCAAAAACTGGCCAAGTGCTACATTCCCACCAAAGCAGGTATTTATTGGCTACTTTAAATGGCTTATAAACCTATGGAATGAGTCAGGAGCCATTTAGGGGAAGCTCATGTCCCCTCTACGTAAGACTTCGTAGAAAACATAAGCAGCACTTTCTCAATTCCTTCAGTCATAGCACATACGGAGTTTCACCTTTGATGAAAATATACATCATTAACCACACAGACCACATCAAACTCAAACATAATAGTTCCTGCAACTGTAAAAGAGTGAGTTTAAATTAAAAAATAAATCAAAAGACTATTTATTAGAACATATTCTAGAATATATTAATCTTATTCTTCCTGCTGCTCTTTCACCAATAATACAAAACCTGACCTGATCTGGATTTTCTTTTCCTCCTAGACTGCTTTTTTTTTTTTTTTTTTTTTTAACATTCTTGACTCTCCACTGAGTAGTTCCTGTCTGGTTTTTAGCACCTCTAACTTCTTGCTAGTGAAAAATATAGTCTGTAAAATGTACTTCTTGAGAACTCAATTTTTTCTGAACGCAGTGGAAGGCATCAGAAGAGGGAATTTGTCTTGAATACTTTACACTCCCAGCTCTCCCCAAGGAATCCTTAAATTAGTGCTGGTTTGGGAACAGACTGAAGGCTGATGAGAAGAAGCTGGATCTGACCAGTTTGGTTTTAATTATTTTTTTTTAATTAGCTTTTACTTTACATTTGCTTTCTTGTGTATGGAACCAAGGCCATTATAATTGTATTACTAACACCCATTATCAATATGGTGTCTTGTGCATGTACTCTATTTTCTTTAACAGATCTGTTTAAATTTATCATGCTTGTTCAGTGGTATTGTTTATCCCTGAGCCTCTTTTGTCGTGTGTTTCCTCAGCAAACTCCTATCCACAGTGAGATGACTTCTGGGCACTGACTAGAGTCACTTATCTTTCAGCTTTTGGGAAAAGTGATAGTTCTTAAACTTGTCAACAGGCATAGAAAGAAAGAAAGATGAATGGGAATGGAGTTTTTAGGTGCTTGAAAACTGGAGAACACTAAGAAATAGCATTCCACAGCTCCTCTACCTCAAGGTGATGAAGCACTTTATTTAAAATGAAGTATGGAAACCCTAGACTAAAGAATGAAGTAACTGTGGACCACCTCATTCCTTCAGTAGTTCCTTAAATCTTCCTATAAGGACTTCACTGTCCAGCATAGATTAAACAGATGCTGCTAGCTTACAGAGTATAGGAAAAACTGCCTAATCTATTACAATAGGGAAGTTAATGACCTTTGACAACTTATGTTTATGGCTGAAATGAAGCATTCACTACTCGGAAGTGTTTAACACTTTGGTTTTCCATTGCTACTAATGCTTATTTGAATGCATGTATAGACAGTGAGACACTTAAAAATTTCAAAAATTCAGCAGAAACTTCAAACCCACTTAAAACGTGTTGAGTTTCGAATGTTTTTGACAGAACCAAATGATATCTTTAGAAGCCGTGCATTAAAAATCCCGTGGAAGATGAATGAGCTCATAGCATAGAAGTCAGCTCTGCTCTCAGTACCAATTGGAATAGATTGTTACTGGTTTCTGAAAACTTAATAATGAGGTATCTAGTTAGATAATTAGCTAAGTTAGGGGTTTCTTTCTGCTGATCGTGCTGCAATCAGAGCTTAAACCTGGAACTTGCAAGACCTAGCTCTTCATTTATTACAAGGATCTAAGAGCTACTGGGATGGATTACAGCTGCTCTGGTTCTCTTCACCTATTCAGCTGGGGCTTAACCTTAACTAGAAATTTAATGGGGATTTCTGTACTTGTAAAGAAATGCTCTAAAAGCTGTGATGCACTGTCAAATATTCCTCTTGTGTGTCCCTAAGCTGCTGAATTTTGAACTATTTTCTGTTCATATAGGTATTTTTGATGGGATGCCACCACCCTGAATGGCCTGAGTTTGTAGCTGGGGTGCCTGTGAATTAAGGCATTTAAATCTGTACTCCAGTCCCGGGATCAGTAACTAAAATGTGGGTACTACAAGGCCTGACTTTAAGGACCTTCAGTTCTAATTCTGACTTCAGTATCTGTGGGCACTAATTCAAGAGACTTGATGTTGTAAAACCAATTGGTGGTTTCTTGTGTGGCATTTTTCAATATAATAATTTTCAATATATAATTTTTTGAAGCTTTGCTCTTTAGAGTTAGGAAGGCGGGTTGGCAGAATTGTGAAGGTGGATGTTAAGCTCAGAAGGTAGATTTTGCTATGATGAAACCCTCTTCTGGCAGCTTTCAGTCATGAAAAAATAAAGGTAGAATAGAATATTAACAAAAAAGAATCAAACAGTGGAATTCTATACAGCTAGGGTGGAAAACAAGATAAATGAGATGGAAGTAGTTCAACCAAGGGGTAGAAGTATTGATCTTCTTAAAATTTAAAAATGTTGATTGAGGTACACTGGAAATGCTAACATTGCTGATTTGATTTCTGCTCTAGCATAAGACTATTAGTAATCGGGTGCACTGCAAAGTGAGTGAGTAATACTAGACTTAGGATTAAGTAATACATCAGATATGATTGATTACAAATGTGAAAGGAAAACTGAGAGCCAGTAAATATATTTTTATTAGGTCAAAAGCGAAGACAGGAATGAAAATTAAAGGTAGAAATCTAAGAACATTAATCTTGAGAGAGTCAGACCCTACCATATGTGAGTCTAGTCAAAGTGGGATGAAATAGTGCAGGCAGGTAACTCAGGAGGAAATGAAAGGTACTCAGGGTGAAATATCCCAAGCAGAGAGGCCAAAATAAGGCTTGATCCGACACTGCCAGTTCAGAATGGGGAAGTTTAGATGAGAAACAGAACCTGCTTTCCCTCAGGTCCAACTTGGAGACAAACACATTATTGCTCTTCATAAGCATCCGAAGACTGTGATGCTTATTGAACCCAATTAAACCTTTCTCTGGTTCAGCAACCGCTAGATAGTGGAGTTTACATTCCCTTGTCAAAACACCAAGGTATTGGCAAAATACAGCAGCAGAACTTTCCCTGAGCAGCTTCAGGGAAGGAACGGAAAGTGAGTGACACAGATGATTAATGAGCCTATTAAAGTTGAAAGTCTGACACTGTAAAGATAAGCTGGCAGTGAAAATGACTCCTACCATATATGTATCAAGGGCATCAGAAAGAATACCCTCCATATAATAGCTACCCACCATCATTAGTGGCAGGACATACATATCTAGCATGTGTTGCCTGGTTGCCATTTAGTCTCTGAGTATTTTGAGGTGAAGGGCCTTGAGCAATAGTGTGAAGTCTCAGCCAAGTTGCATGAGGCTTTCTAAAGGTCTGATTAAAAAGGACACCCACGCATCATTCAGGAGGGACCAAATCAAAGCAAGCACTGCAGGTGAGAGAGGAGAAGAAACAAGTAAACCAGTTACGATTTTGTAACTATGCAAGAGGCAGAGCAGAGGCTGTAAGAATGGTGGAGGAAAAGTCTGATGTAAGGAAGAAGATTAAATCCTTGCTGACCTTGGGAATCGTGTATGCAGTTGTATTAGAAGTTGTGTGTTTGTGTGGTGGCTTTGGTGGACTGAAACTTTGGCTTCATTTCTCTGCCTCTGACTTCAGTAAAACACATTACTTCACTTAGATATTCAAAAGATCTTTCTGTACAGGGTTTTCCTAGCAGAAATACACCCTTGTGCTCTACACGTGTATGCATATTGAGTCCAATGTTCCTGGAAAGTGTCAGATGTACTACTGTTGCACTGCACAGATGGCCTGTGCATGCGCACTCGGCCTGATGCATTCCGAATCCATCAGATTTAGCAGAAACATGCAGACCATCTGTGCAGCATGTACACAAAAACACCACACTTGCTTTTAGAAGTTTCAGACTTGCTACGTAAGTGCTGTAGAGTTGGGCTGTACAGAGTCACTGGAAATATATCTGGTATTTCTGGACTGGTAGGAGCCAGGCCAGGTGCTCCGAAATCTTAGGAAACTGTGCACCATCTTCAAACTTCACCCAAACAGAATTTCTGGATACGAACCCCAGATATTCTAGGAAAAATACAACGTTTATTTTAGCTGTAGTCTGTGGCAGTTATTTTGTGCCAGCTTTCCTTAAAATTTTAACTTCATGAATTCATCTGTAAAGTATAAAGAGAAATAGCATCCCTTCTACCTCTGTTGTGCCTATTTATACAATTATCTACAAAAGTGGATTTGGAAGTTTCATCCTGGAGATGCATAGAAGCATTTCAATATAAGCAATAAATATTATGTTTTGGTCTCGTACAGGCAGGTGGAACAAAAGGATTCTTAGCCTGCAAATTTGGCACTGGCTATTGTCATGAAAGCAAACTTCACTAGTGCAGTATTGCTGGAGTGTGTATTTGCCAGAGTTGCTGCTTGAATGCGTGATTTGTTCCTGCTACAGTGTTAACTTTTATTGTCGCAGTTTACAAATATATCCATCTTCTTCTAGCCTGTCACTGTCATTATTTCCTTTCACCCTCGGAAGAGAAAAACATCCCATTTTTTGAGTAGATCCCTGTGGTAATCTTCAGTTGGCACTGCTGTTATGTGCTTCTACTCCTGGGGACTGAAACACATAAAGCACTAAGTCCTCAAAAAATATTTGATAAGATGCAGCCCAAATGGACAGGAATTATTGTATCATAAACAGATCCATTAGGCTGATTCTAACCAGCACATACAATTTAAAGAGGTATAACCTAAAGGTTGAATTTGGCTTCTTTTTCCCTGTAGTAATGCCATGGCACTGTCAATATGGTGATGATAAATCACCAATAATATCCATGGTCCTTTGAGACATGTAGTACAGTGGAAAGATAGTATAATTAGGTGTGGATAAGAACAGAGATGTTTTGCAGTTTCAATATTGCCTTTTTTAAAAAAAAACAAACCAAAACCTCACTTGTCAGAGATGCACGATAAAAAACATGTCCAACAAAATTACAACTCCAAAATGCTGTATTCAGTTAGATTTTTTTTTTCCTCTCTCTCCCATGCCAATCAATCCTGTGGGCTCAATCCCAAAGCAAAATCCACATTAATGCTTTTTAACTTTACAATTCAGCCACATAATCACAGAATTTAATTCTTGAAAAATTAAGGATGCTGGGTGGGTGACACTCCTATTTGATTTAGGCCTTCTAGAAAGTTACTACGTCACACAAATAGTAATTTAAGGACAAAATGAATCTTGCAATCTGAAATGATTGTTGAAATGTATATTGATAGACATCAGCTGATTTATCCATCTATTTTTCTTGATGCAACCATGCTAGTATTTAAGAGCTTAATTAGCTATGTAAGAAGCAAAGAGTAGCTACAGTTAGAGATAACTGGTGAGGCTAAAGGCTGAGCAGAAACATTCTGACATCATACACAAACCTCCTGGCATTTCATCCCTCTGGTTTCCTTGGGAAGGAAATATGGAGCTTGAGACCAAAATGAAATCAGATCAATTCAAGCAGATTGAATTGATTGATTGCCTGCAATAGACGATCAGAAGACAAGAAAGTTCAGCATGCACTTGTCATGCAGTTGAGACAGCAGCTATGAGATTGCTCTGTCCTGGGAGCTGAAAGAGAAATTGACTTGATGATGTGGAATTTGGAACCAGCAAAGGGTAAACTGACAACACAGTACAAGTATTTTTATTAGATGATATATTAAAATCTCCATCACTTCATGTAGGTTTTCTGTCATTTTCTGTTCTCTCTATAAAGCTGTGTCATTACACAGTGGAGTGAGTACAGAATTGCCTAAACCACCACTGACCCAAGTTAGTAAGTAACATAATGAAGAGCCACACAAACACACTTTGGATCAAGAATCGGCACAGGTATCCAGAACAAGTTCCAGCCTCTCTGCTAGTTCTGAAAGTTCATGCCTTCCTACCTACCCTGGATATCTTACATATAAGCTAAAAATAGAAGCATATGTAGTCCAGCTCTTTGGACGTTGTTGTGTTTTGTTTTGTTTTGTTTTTTCTTTTGAAGCAGTTTTCAGGTAAAACTGTGCCAGTTTTCACCAGCTCATAGATTAAAAACTGCTGCTTGCAAAAGCCAAATCAGTTTATGGGGGTCTGTTGCACCAGAGTTTTTTTTTAAAAAAAAAAACCACACACACAAAATTTTTAACCAGTTCTTAGTACTGCAGTATTCTTGAATAACAGAATGATTACATTTTCAGAATGTGAGATTTACTAGACCAGATCTCTAACTAGTAGAATCTTACATAGCTATACTGTATTAATGGAATTAGATCTGTTTATGCTGTTCAACAATTAAATCCTGCTAATATACCATTAACTTGGGTATTGCTATGAACGAGGGAGTACCACCCAGGCCATTTCATTAACTTTTGATTTCAACTATGGGCTTGCCTCTGTCTTACTTGCTCATGTCGGGCAAAAATAAGCTGGAAAGAACCAAAGGTGTCTGTAGAACAAATTTGGAAGAAGTATTTCAAATCAGTATTTTGCTACTCTTCCACCACAACGTATGCATTACAGAAAGCAATGTTTCTTCACCGTGTCCCGCTCAGGAGTTTTCTCCAGGGAGTGACACTTGCCTGGTGCTGTTCAGCAATACTGACAGCACGGCACCTATAAACTGGACATGCTTGCTTAGCAAGAATAAAACTAATAGATACATTATAATTGATTTTTTGTTTATTTTGTGCCTTCAGATCAGGACACTGAAAATCTGTGTTCCTGTGATAATAGTTTTCTGAAAGCATTAAAAAAGTATTTTAATTGTTTTAATTTGTGAGATTACAAAATGTTCACACAGCCTCCATAAAGAAGACAGTGAATTTATATTAATTGGATGTAATCTAGGATTATTGACTATATAAAGACATATAAAACAAGTCATCCAGTATATAAATGTTCTAAACCACATGATTAATAAAAATATTTTGACTTTTACAATCCTTTATGTTCTGTGCAAATGCAAGCTCTCAATAATACATATATAAAAGAAACCTTGTTACAGAAAGTAGTAGCTATTTCACAGCAGTACTACAATATAACAATTCAGACTTAATGAAACATTTAAAATATGCTATTACTGATATTGTTCATTTAAATACGCTATTACTGATATTGTTTCATTATACATTTTCTTGTACACTGTTTTCATGCTTAAGTGACCTCTAAATTGGACTATTGCAAATCACTACTAATGGATTTGCAATGAAATACTTGATATGGGTTTCTACTGGGACAAAATGTGGCTGAGAAGGTACCCTTGTCTCTATTACGCTTTATAAGGCTGTTTGGAAAACAGTAGTACATGCAGAGTTTCTTAGATTAGGGACCTTAGATTAGGTTTCTTAGATTGCTCCATTTCTGAGTAGCAAACAAAGAATGGGGACAAGGGAGGGTGAGGGGAATGGGTATATTAATTTTATGAAGAGATTCAATTTGGCTTTCTGCTGATGGATAAAAGATGAAACAGGTTAGAGGGGAGAGAGCTGTTTCCACGGCAAATATTGTAGGTATTCTTAAATCTTTAATGAGGACTTTAATATGTATTACTAGCAGATTATATTTATAGTACTCAATGTACCTCATGATTTGCTATAAACATCATACTGTAATACCGAGGAGAAAAATTCCATTGTTTTCCACAAAGAAAAATATCGCTTGCTAGTTACTGCAATTTAAACATTCAGTCACTGACAACCTGGAGGTGCAATATAATGTTTTATTGTAATTTATTAGCCTCCCTCTTTGGACTTGTAGTGAAAGTCTGACTTGAACGTGCTCTGGCAAGGCATAGAAATGTCTTGGCATGAGCTCTGAATTTCTGATAAATAACATAAAACAAATAGCATATACGTCCTTTAAAACTGTACAGCAGGATATCTCTTCAGCTTTTCATTCCCAGAGAACAACTGCCCTTTCTGCATTTTCATTAAGCAAATGATGCCTAAGAAGGAAGTTCTAGTTGTTTCCACACAGTGTCCCTGCCATGGAGCTGGAGAGGAAGGCAAGAGCTAGCCTTGCCTTTCTTAACATCTGACATAAATTATTAAAGTACAATGAAGAAAAAAAAAAAGAGAAAAGTAAAGGCATGTTTAACGATCATGTAGAGGCAGTAGCTGCCTCTCTTTCCTTGTCTACTTCCCCCACCACCCCTATCAGAGCAGCAAGCCAGCGTACCCTGCATCAGCTGAAGCAGTGCCACTGACAGACGTATTTAGGTCAGGAGGAACTTTGGTGAATTAATGCAAGGAAGTCCCACAACTTCCGATGATCACAACAGCAAATTTTAATTATCAGGACAGTCTAGTGCCCTGATATACCTGAATTCACTAGCCCACAGGAGTGTGTGCTGCCCAGAATAAATAAGTAGTAATTCCTTGATCTGAGTGGAAATATACCGTGAATTATCATTGCTGTCACTGTAAGTTTATAAAGCATTTTACAAAGACATAGCAAGACATATTATAAGATCTTTGAGTAAGGGAATCTGATATGAGACAAAAACAAGACAAGACAAGAAGCAACAGTTCAGGAGAGATCACTGATTATAAATAAAGGGTAGAAATAATTGTCTGAAGAAATGTTTCAGCAAGGAATTCAAAGGAAGAGAGAGGGTGTCTGCATATGAGATCAGAGGGATCGTTCCAGGCGCACACGGCTGAAAATCAAGAGAATGTGATTACAGGATTGGAAAGAGCAGAGGGACAAGAGGCAGGAGGGAACATGATAGTGCTGAGCTACTGGAGGCAAAATTACAGCTCGGCAGTCACTCGTAAGTGTAGCTCTACTGGATGTTAGCAAAATATCCACAACAGCAATTCCTAAGAGCAGGAATGAGGACAGTTTAATTTAGAAGAGTTTCCACAATGAGGTAAGTGATAGATGATTCAAACCTCAAGAAGAAGGCATAAGTGTTGTGGTTTGTTTTTTGGGTCTAATTTTTTTTTTTAATATTTTGCAGAAATAGATGTAATTTCATGAACAGCTCCGGTCAGCCCACACATGCAGTTTCCTAGAAATAAAAAACTCTGACGTAAACGTTTTGCCAGTTCCACTTGCTCATCTGGGAAAAAAAAATTACAATAAAAAGGGAAAAAAACCTTTTCTGTTGTCTGTCAGATCCATCTAACTATCAGAACCAATTAGAAGAAACCCATTTCAGTGATAAGAAGCTGAAAGTCCACCACCGAGCCGATGATAGTATTCATCAAGTTATGAGACCTTTACTCTCTCCTCCAAGACAGCTAAATAAATCTGAAGCTGAACAGAAACCGATATCAGCTGATGCCAGACTAGCTTCAGAAATTTGACAAATAATTAACTGGTTTCTTACCATAGAAGTTACATAGGATAATATACAGTTAGTATACTACTGGAGATCTTATATAAATGGAGCTGCTATTCACCTTGATCGACCAATACATAAGGAAAGGTCAGGACTGGTTTCTCATATGCCCAGAATGTCACAGACTTTTTTCATGCAGGCATTTTCTGTCAGATATTTCTAATGATTTTGTGAGAATTTTTAAAAATGAGTTTAATCTCTGCTATGATGCGTATGAGTGTAACTATGTAAGTATAGAGTAGCTTTTGTGGAAGGGCTGTATAGATCTATGCAGAAAAATGTTACTACAGAGCTGTATGTGGGCAGAGGTGGTTACAGGAATATGTCTTTTGATTACGTAGCAATGGACAAACTCCAGCTACAGTAGACGTAGACCTACCACTCTCCTCAAAAAGGCTGGAGAGAAATCCTATTTTGCCCACATGAAGTCACTCTTCAGTGATTATTTCAATCTACCTCACTCCCCACCCAAAATTAAAAGGCAAATATGAACTCTGCCCGTGACTAGTAAATTTATTCTGTCAAGAGCTACTATTTACCTGAGGCAAGATTCACATTTCTATTTTTTTCACATTAAGTGTAAACATTAAATATTTTTCTTACATACTATCTGGCCATACATAATTTACAGGATTTGAAATCCCATTCTCCTCCTGAAGGAGAACGCAAAGTCCTCTCTCCCTGTGGATGTTTTACAAAGTTGAAGATTTGCATTCTTGAATATAGTTACTGAATTGTAGCAGGGTGGTGTACAATTTCTGAATTCTCATCAGCGCAGAAAGCAAAGTTTATCTCAAAGTGTCAAAATAACATGTTCCTTTATTTTTGATCAGCAGAGTTCCCTTACTTTTGATCATTGCAAAAACTGAACATGGCATACACATAGAAAGGATTCTGGGAACTATTAGCAGCTAAGCTTTTTTGGATTAACAGATTTCAAAAAATTACCTCCTTATCTTTTGATCAGAAATGAAGAGTTGTTGAAAGGTAACAACTGTTATACTCGCTCCTGTTTGGCAAAGGAGTTGTCTTGTTTTGTGGCAAAGCAGCATGTTATAAAACAACTAGTCAAAACTGTTACATTGATTCAGGGGCTGACAGCATTTCTGTTCATTTCTCATCAATGACCTTGTCTGAAGGAAAAACATGGTAAATTCCTGACAGTGTTTACCCAAGAGGTAAGAAACATTTTCAGCAGTTGAATGTAAATTATATAAAATCTCTGCCTACACAAGGATTAAATTCCATACTCTCTGGCATTAACAAAAAGCAGATCCTGGAAGGAGCACATCTTTATTAGTGCTTAAAACGCATGAAGAATAATTTTGGTAATTTCTTACTGCATTGACTTTATGACTGTAAAAATGTGAAATGAGAGTGGGTGTGTATGTGTATGAAGAAGTTGGCACAAAGGGTTTGCAAAGGCAGCTGGAAATCATCAGCTAAAAATTACTCCTGAGTCACAGGGGAGTAAGAACAGGCTGACAAAACCTGCGGTTGTGGCACAGGAGCCCTGATGTGACTTCCAGTTCCATGGGAAGTTTCAGCTATACTGGGGTTAGTGCTCAGCTCTCTCAAGTTGCAAAGCAATTCTTTAATTTCTAGGACATCCTTTCTCCCATCTCAGTTTCTTTCATGAGGAAACAAACAAGAACTGCATTCAGTGTGAAAAATCATGCCTGTGCAGCAGACAGAATGATCGGACATATTTATGCAGCAGTATCTGTCTGGGTCTTCATATGCAATTTAACAACAGTGAGAGGCTTTTTAGGAGACAGCAAAACCAAATATGCAAGAGACACCCAAATTTAGAGGAAGAGAGTTATTTATTCAGTCCAGATTTTTCTCTCTCCCATATCTAGACTGAAATGGTTACAATTAACTCTCAAAAATTATGGAGAAGTGACAAAGAATGACTGCTGAGACAGAGGAATGGAAAAGCCTCTTCAAATATTCTTCCTTCAGGGCAAGTTTGTATAAATAACTCAATTTTTATCCTGGCTGTTCAGAGTGAGTGCAGAGAAAACAAATAGTGTGATATAAATAAGATTCAAAGGATGTGTAGCTATCTCCTGCTTCCCTGTTAAAACTCCCATACTAATTATTGGCTAGTGCATAGCAAGGCTGTTATACCAAAACTCAAAACCAAATGGAATTTTCCTCATGTGGGATTTTGTTGCAAACAGAAAACTTGAGGCAGGCTGGTGAAGGGGCATGAACTGCGCAGGTGTGCTCCAGCGCGACTGTGCTTGGTTTGTTCTGAGCAAGGGATGACTGTGACCCAGGGTGAATTGCTGGCTAGAGCTACAAAGGGGCTGGAGCGCTTCCAACTGAGTTGTCTCTGGGGCTTTTTGTGTCCCTTTCCATCCAGAAGTCAGACTTGCAGTCAGGGGAATATGAATCTATTTCAGTTACAGTAACAGCCTATCTAAACAAACATCTATGCTTTCCCAGTTTCTAGTAAGGAAGAAATAGAAGGGTTGTTTCCATCAGAGCATCTCTGAAATACCAAATACTGTTTTACAAAACTGGGCAAATGGTTATTCATTATTCCATCTAGAAAAATGGCAACATTGAGAAATTGTTATATTAATTGCTTGCAGCATGTTTTTTTTTTTTCTTTCCCACTACTCAGAAAACATACAGTAACTTTCCAAGATATACCCACAGTTATGGAAGGTGGACAATGGAGGACAGTATAAGAGAGAGGAACCTGGCTGATGTATCGAGTGCTGTAAAATCTTTACTTGTATCTTCCTATAAAACAGCAGGTGACTCTCTGGCATAAAACTTTAAGCTTCTTCAGGTGTTTTCCAACTCTTTATTCATTCATTCTGTTTATTTCATGGTCCAGATATGCCATGAAACACTGCTGACATCTTTTAACAATACTCACCTGTTCTGAAAACTACTATAGGTTGTAAGTCTGCCTAGAATCCAGTTATTAGTGCTGCTTGCTCCTAATCAATGAATTCATCTTGAAAATCCCCTGGCTAGTTGGGAAAGTACTATAGCTAATAACTCCTATGCAACTTGTCCAAAATCACATAAAACCAAACCTATGTTGTTTAGGCTGGAACTCTTACTAGGATAAACTGAAGTAATGTCATTTAAAACAAACAGGAGTAAACAGTTACTTACAAAACTCTTTCTGCCACATAGCGTGTGGAATTACTGCTGTATTTCACATTTATGATTTTGAAATAATTATAGAAGCTTAAGAGTATATCAAGATCAAAATCTCCCAAAATACAACCTTTGTGTCAAAATACCTGGCTGGTCATCAGGAGGGAAAGTACTCCTTTGTATCTTCTTTCATGCTCCCCTTACCATGCACAGACAGAGAAACATGGAAAAAGAGGGGATTCGTGAGACTAGACACCGAATGAGCACTATAGGCTTTTGACTTAAGTCACCTGTGTCTCAGTAACAGCTCTCTTATTAAGGTGTCCTATGTAGGTAGAGATCATTGCTTAGAGGTCTACTGCTCCTTATGTTTCTTAGTCTAAAATGAATATAAATTAAACAAATACTATGGTGTTGCTGTGTAGTCCCTCTGAGGTACATACCTTTTCTGATTTACTAGTAAAACTGTAAATGTAACAAATTAATTTGTGTTGATTGGCACAATCTCCATGAGAACTAGTCTAAAACTCTGTCTTAAAAGAATTAAGCCACTTATCTTAGAATCCAACAGGACAAAAAACCTAAGAATGTCTGGTTGACTGTATATTGCCTTCTATAATGGATTTCTTTCTTTCCAAAGAGATTTTCCCAGTTTACTGTTGTTGTTCTTTGTTTTGGTTTTTTTTCCACTCTCCTGTATTATCTATATTTACTTTGCATGGATTATTTCCCAAGGAATTTTTTGTCATTTCTTCTATATAAAGTGAACTTCAAGGTCTTCTGATGAAAAATCAAATCACAGTAAAAATGTTCCTGTACAATACATCCATAATATATAAGCATTGATATTGTAAGCTTAAGAGAGAATTCATTAAGAATCAAATAACAAAAGAGAAACTCGGAAAATAAAATATGAAAAATTAATGGGCTTATTGTACAGGAAAGGAGAGCAAAGAGAATAAAACAAGAGAGCTTACTGTAGGCAAGTATGTTTAATGTTTATCTAAGTAAAACAAAATGTAAAGAAAGTTAGATTAGTTGGTAGATGAAAAAGATATCCAGTGAAGCTGAGAAATAGAAAAATAATAATGCTTATTGAATTTTCACAAAATTTCAGATTTGTCTTATTTCCCTTTGTCATTTGTTTTCTCATTTAGAAAAAAAATGGAATTAGCAGTGATCAGAGGATCTATGTTAGAGTCCCTCATAAGAAAAGAAAAAAAAAAAAAAAAAGTTTGGTGACTTAAAAGAATTCAAATACGTTTTACATGAAAAATTAAGAGACCGTAGGAGTAAAGATCAGAAAAACAGTATTCTTTCTATTTTCAGGATTTTCAGAGTCACAAATACACTTTTACTGCCAAAATATTTCATTTGCTTAGTATTACATCAAGGTATTTCAGGTCTGCTAAATAACTGCCTCCTGAAAATATACCCACTCAGCTTTTTGGGCACAAAAATAAACACTGCTGTTTCATTTTGATGTGTACAGATGTATAAATCAAAGCAGTGTTGTTTTTCTGGACAAGAAAAGACAATACATTTGCAAATGGACTCCTAAATTTTAGATCTATACACTTCATTAAACAATATAGGACACTACAGGGTTGGCAGCATATGTCATTGATACTGAGCTAATGTGTCACATCACCGATGTTTAAATGCTGATATTTATTTATTATAATCTAAGTTTCTGGACTTATGTGAGGAAGTCTACTGGCAGGTTACTTATCTGTACAGTTAACATATCTGTTCATACAATCCCGCTAAATAAAGCGAATAGAGGGAGGTTTGATACGCCTCTCTTCCAAAATACATCCAAATGGTGGGAGTATGGGCCGTGGTTCAGGAAGGGAATGCTCTGCAGGCTAAGCAGCGCCTTTCAGCCCTAGCACTTCTTTGCGTTTTGCTTTTAGGATATCAGAGAGGAGAAAGGTGATCTCCAGGCTTTAAAAGACCTGAGGACAAGGTCCACAAGTTACATGAGCATTTCAAGGCACCTGTGAGGTACAAGACTATCTGCAAATGATATGCCTAAGCCTCTAATTTTAAAGCAGCTTTTACCAAAAAAACACCCTACTTACCCCTTCCGAGGGAACCTGGTAGTGGACCCCTTCTGTTGGTGTGATGGGGGGGTGTGTCTCTATGGTAAGTCTGGTTACAGAGCTCCACTAAGATTCACAGCTTGTTCAAATGCCCAGGCTATCCCCACCAGACACTTTGCTGGGGAACCAACAAAGTCCTTAGGTTATGAGTCTATATAAAAAATTAGTTTAGAGTGTCTAATGTAAAAAATGCTGCTTTAGGAAAAGAGTGCAATTAATACTGCTAACTCTGGGTTGCTACAGTCTGAGGATGATGTTAATTGGTGCTATGAAAAGGGTAAAAACCAAGCAAATTTCAGCATTTCTACTGCATCCAAGTTCTTTTAGGAGTTTGTGTCAGCTGCAGTATCAGTCAGGTATTGTATCGTATGAGAGCAGCAGTCTTTCTCTAGCACATAGAGCACTAGCTAATTTAAATATAAAACAAATAAATAACCCTGCTAAACACACCCAAAGCACTAACATTTCTTTGATAATCAAGGCTTGAAAAAAATGTTTTGACTTTTTTGTAAAAAATAACATTTTTTTTTTAATCTCCTGGATGAGGATATTTATTGCTCATTTGTTTATGGACTAAATTGTTCACATCGCTGTAAATAACTTCTGAAATGTTGTTCTCTCAACTGTGCTAAGCTTTAATATAGCATAGTAATGAGTGGGATGTGCAACTTCTGCTTATCTACGCTATTTTGGACAATGCCAGTGGCTCATGTTTATTAAGAAAGTTGGCAGTGAAACTGAATCTCTGGTTTCCCCCTGGTAGATAAACTGTGTCTGAGCTGATTCATGAGGATCTTGGAAGACTCATTTAAATACAATGCCTGAGGCTACGCATTTTTTCCCGGATTCCAGAACAGCACATAAAGCTTTTACTTTTCTGATGTTCTTTTGGAACTGATGCTTATGTATTACAAAGTCTGGCCAGGATTTTGTAGAAAGTACCAAGAGTGTATGTCTGAACTGAGTGTTCAGGTATGTTTGCATATTGTTATCCCTGTTTCAAGAAAACACACTTTTTCTTTTTTTGGAAAACTTAAAGCAAAAGATAAGGTCCATCTTGTCAGTCTATTTGTAGTTGTACTGTAAGATTCTAGGGAAACTGAGCAAGTATTTTTCCTCCTTTGTCCGGGACCACAGATCTCAGCTACTCACAAGTGCATACTATAACTGACCTATGAAGTTTCTTAACTTAATCCAAACATTTATTTTAAATGTTGATTCTGTGTGATTGTCCAAATATGATCTCTCTCAGTTGAACAGTGTAATCTGAACCTTTCCCGCAGTTAAAAGAAGTATCATGTTTGTCAGCTTTTTAGGCAGTAGCCTTTATTTTATGTTTCTATGCTGTACTTCAGGTGTGCTGAGAACATCTCAGTATATTTGGATATCTTAGAATAGAAGAAAAAGCTTAAAAATACATTAATAAGTCAGGTATTTGCCTATTTATGGTATTGGTAGTTAACAGTGCATGTGCTGCTATGCTTCTCTGTCATCTAAGCATCACATAAACCAAAACAAAATAACCCATGGAAGAATGGCATTTTTCATCACTACAGGTCAAAGCTTCCTGGAATATTCATGAGGTGGAGGTGCAGAGTTTCTAAGAATAACTGTTGATTCTGTCTCATTGGTGCCTATACCATTTTCTAAAACTCTGGACACACTGAGGGCTTTTTTTATACAAAAGTTTTGTAGGTCTTGTATATGCCGAACTACATCAGATGAACCCACAGACATTTTGGGAAAGATATTTACAATTATATTGCAAGGCCTTAAAAAAAAAACCAACAAAACAAAACCCAAAAACAATCAATCAAAAAAAAAGCCACCCAAAAAAATGGAGCAAGTTCCAAGTCTAAAACATACTCCCATGAATATGAGAAGTGACAGTCTGGATCCCATGTGTGGTCTGAAGGCTCAGTGCTGCATTGTCTGTCCTCGAGGCTCCTGATCTGCTGAGTGGAATCCAGACTCTTATGGAAGAGGGCTCCTACCTCCTTCAACTTGTACTCTGTGCAGCATATGGGAGGGTTAACTCTTGCATACTGGGACTGAAGTAGCCAGCAGGCTGAACATAGATACTCTTTTAGTCAATCAACAAGTACCCAATAGCAAGTTAAACTACTAAATATTAATCTACTCTAGGCCTTAGTCCTCTCCAAGAACTTCAGATCTTTAGCAAGCATCCCTTGCTGAAAGCAGGGACCTAGTCTCTTTGAGCAATATTCGTATTTTTCTTTTAAAACACAGCTGAAGAAGGAGATACTGAGTCTTTCTTTCCTGTACAATAGCCAAGTTGTAAGAATGCTTGCCCTCTAAAAGGCAAGCACAGATTCAATTCCCTCTTCTCTGAACTTCAAACCTAATCTTTTATCTTCCAGATGAGTGCCCAAAACACAAGGCTTGCAAGACACAAGGCTACTCAGGAGGTGGGGAATGTTGTTCTTTTAGAGCCGTACCTTTGTGCAGAAAAAGAAAAGCTCAAAATTCACAAGGTTAGAAAGGATAGATAACTTGGCAGTTCAGTATTTAAGGTGCTTATTACATGTGGTTCCTGCTCCAAGGCCTGTTTCTCCTTACTGTTTTTTTAATGCAATTTCTGTAGAATGTAAAACTTAGTTATATTTTCTGTAGAGGAGGAAAGTAAGTACAGACCCACTTCCAAATGAATATTTTAACTCCTAGGTGAAAGAACTCCCCAGTCCTCCACCCAGGTTTCATACCTATCTAAATAGGCTAATAATTAAACTAATGTATACTAAGACAAGAAGTTAGTGGCTTGAGTAACAGCAGCCAGGTTTTAAGGGAAGTCGAAATAACCATTGGTGAGAAAGTTTCCTGCTTGGAGGCTGTAGGCAAGTTTAAAAAAAAAAAATAAATTTCTTCCAGGGATGGAAGGTATATGGAGTCACATCCAGACTATGGATCTCTGCTGAACTGAGCTATCAGTCTTGTCAAGAGTAATGTAATTTGGGGGCTGATTCAGGGGTGACTGTAAAGCTTCAAAGTCCAACATTTGTTAGACCCCTGAAGTTCAGGTTTCTGCAGTTTAAGTAACAGCCCAGTGGAGATTTCTGGAAAGCAATTTTAGACCAAACTATTGTTTTCTATTTTATACTTAATGCTCTTCCTAGGAAAAAATCACAACTGATATGCAAGAATCCTTAACCATAAGTGTGGTCAAACCCCTAAGTTTGAGTGCTAGCAAGATCTGAACTGAATTTCTAGTACTGCCCTCATACAGAGCTCAACTAAATATTAGTCCAAGCAGTATAACCTTTACTTTTTTTTTTTCTTTCTTTCTTTTTTTTTTAAGCTTTGAAAAACATCTCATGGACAACTTATGACCTGTTGCCTGCTGGTTTTAGGTGCCGCAGCTCTTCTGAAGTCTGTGGAATTACGCCAGCTTGTATCCACAGCCAGTGTCACTCAGAATTCAGTTGCATCTTTTTTAAGTGCAAAATGTCATTAGTTGTACCAGAAGCTGACATGAAGTAGCATTTCCACCTAATTGTCCTATCCTTCTACTGACAGCTTGCTGTTGCCCTTCTGAAACCTTGTCAGTTGGAATTTTACTGAAAAAGTGCATTTGGTACCATTTTGAAACAGCATTTTCCTTGAAAAGTATTGTTTGAAGAGTGAAGTGGGAAAGGGAGGCAGACCAGCTATTCTGCCCTACAGATAACAAAAGTGAAAGCCTTTGCCATGAAATCATCTTGATTCTCTGTCTCTCTCTATTGTATTTTACTTTTAACAGATGACTTAAACCCAAGTGGGAAAAAGGCAAGAACTTATTCTTACATGTTCCAGTTTCCAAAATACTTCTCAGCAATGCCTTACTTACTTCCCATTCAAACTGTGTGTCATGGAGATAAGCCAACTGACATTGCTGAGTTTTGACAATAGCACATTCATCCCGGGGTTGTGAAGACCTCAGATATAAGGCTTGTATCCTAAAGCTATTTACATTAAGCTTTTACTTTATCAACATGTGAAGCCTAGCTTATGCTGTGACATAGGTTTAGTATTCAACATGAAGTAGCTAGCCACAACTGGTCATATATAGTTTGTCCTTACAAAGGAAGAGATGTCTTATCTTACTGAGAGATAGCAACGCTATTTGAAAATCTGACATCTGATGTTTGCATGACACCACCTTTGAAAATAAATAACTGCTGTATTTAAAACCAGCAAAATTTTAAATGGTTCCAAAAGATTGTGTGTGAGAGACTCCAAGTCATAGCCGATGATTAAATCATGTTCAAATCCAGATCCATTTGAAGTAGAAGAAAATACGTTTGTCTATTTTGCATGGTAAAGGCCAAATGTATGAGGTCTGAACTCCTGCAAAGGAAGTCTTGAAAGCCTGAATGTTGCATACAGGCTTAAATTAAATGAGACTGTAGCTCTTTATGAAGGATTTAATTATTGTTAATGTCCATGTGCAAATCCAGTGAACAGAGCATAGAGGAAAAGTTTCAAGAATTCTTTTTTAAAGTTTTAAAAAAGGGGAGTGGCAACCTTCAGTAGAAATATAAAATCTCAGAAGACAGCAAAAAAAATTAGAAGGTAATTATCACTTTGTTGGAAAAGGAACAAACTAATTAGTGCATCAATAATAAGGACATGTGATGAACCAACAGAGGGTATAAAAGAGCTGGATAAAGAAAGCAGGAAAACATTTTTTGTAGATCAAGAACAGTTGTTATGGTGTAGGACACTGACAGAAACTAGCAGTCTGCAAAGAGATGCTGAAAATTCTAGAAGTAATAAACACAAGCAAGAAAAAAATGTGAAAATGTTGTTATTTAATGGAAAACAGCATGTATCAATACCTTTTGTTAAATTAGGTGAGAGGAAAGGAAAGCAAATGGAAGACTTGATAGGGAAAGTAACTCCTAGATTCAGTCCTGAAAGCACACGGCCCTGAAAATGACACAGAAAACAAAGGCTCAGTCATTAGAGCTATGGAAAGATTGCAAAGCAGGAGATCGAGACTTTACTGCATTGCAGCACAGGATACACAATTGTGAAAAGAATAAAGGGATAGCTGGAGAAAAGCGACTTGATTCAGTGTCACAGCACTTAAGAGAACATGAATTTCAACTGAAGAAAGGCTGTACCCTAAGGGAATTAAAGGAGAATTCTTTAAGAGAAAGAGAGTGAGGAAAAAGATAGTAACACTCCCCAATAAATAAAAGAATTTAGCTATTTTACATTGGCCTTCTCCCATCCTGATATCCTATGTCCTTATGACTGATGCAACAGTGCACCTTTAGATGAATGCATTATTCGCATATAATTACTTTTATAATTTTTCACAGTACAATTTTTCACCTACGAATATGCTTTACCTTGTGACTTATTAATAGTACATCAGGCTGCTGAGAGAGATTTCTGCCTTTACCTCCTCACATCAGCCTTGCAAATATTCCTTTTCTCAGCCCTTCAGTTTGAGCCCCTGTTGCAAACATGGGTGCCTAAAATTCAGTGTGAATATTAGTGAAGTCTTTTCCTAGATGGATGTTGACTGGAGAGAGCAACACTCAGCTAAGGTGAAACACTGGAGATCCTGCATACCCTTCTATGCAAACTGGCAGTTGTGGGGTCATATTATCATTATGGCTGAGTGTTTTCCTTCATATTAGAATACTATCCAGTTATTTAAGTGAAGAGTTTACATCAGTATTTTTCTCTGCATATCTTCATTCTTAATTATATTTATGGTTTTAAAGCCTTGATAGCTTTATAATTGCATATTCTCCTCTGTCAGATAAAAACTGAATCTCAGCTCCTCTAGGAGTCTATTGTTATTGTTGTTTTTATAGCTTTGCTCCAGTTAGGAGAATGATTTAATATTAAACATTAAAGTATTCCCTTTTTGTCTCTCAGAGATAGGCATTTTAATCCTCTGTAAGAGGCATCATATGTCTGTCTAGTGAAGCAGTGTCTTGCTCCTGAATTAGCAAATGGAGTGGTGACAAGTTAGAATTTGGGACCAAATGGGGCATTAGAGAAAGATGTATGTACAGAAAGTGCTCTTTCTTCCCCTAGTCTTCATTTGCAACAGGAAGCAAATCCTCCAGACAACAAAGAAATCTATAGGAAAAAAATGCACAGTTGGCACAGACAGCATAAATCTGAACTCCAGTTTTTAAAAGTCTGGGTTAAGAGGGCAGAGTTTGAGCCAGTTTACACTAACCAGCAGTTCCCAGGCAATGTATCACCTGCTAGCCCCCCCCATGCTTCTTGTCAATAGAGGAAATTGTAAAGTTATGCCAAAGGATCCTGGTATTCATAACAAAGGGCAATGATGCTGCCCACAGAGCACCACTTCCTTACGCTTGCACCCAAGGAATAGCAAAGCCTGGAAAGGCTTGGGCTGGGGACCTGGTTCTTCCCCACCTGATGATGTCTCTTAAGGGAATTACAGTGCTCTCTTCTGAGAGGATGGTGGCTCTAAATGAGTGGGAAAAAGAGAACAGGTTTCTACAGTTGCCCTGATGCTTAGAGTTCATCACCCTTTGACTACTGCATCTCGTGAACATTTGAAGATCTGAGCACTAGGGCACAATTTCCTATAATGCAATATGTGTATTTGAGGTTGTGTGTATATACATGCATTTCTCCTCCAAAAAATCTCAAGGCCTTGAAGAGAAAAATTAAGAATATCCTACTTATCACAATAATGTTGACAGCTCAATTTTAGGAAGTGCCCTTCTGAAGTCCTTGATAAGAACTGTCAAATCTGGAAAACAGTAAGACTCCACAATACAAAAGCACTGGGCCTGATTGTGTCCTAATTTATGCAGGTTTGGCGTTCACTGTATCTGGTGAATGATTAAGACTGTTTGTTTGATACTTATATCAAAGAAGTACTTACATAAAGACAGATACCAGAAATCCTATTAAATCATTCAGTCCATATCTTTTCCACTGGTAAATGTCTACATAATATTATTACATGATTTGTTTACAACAAGTTTGTACTTCTATGATCATTGTGAACAAGAAAGATTTTCTGTAATGTATTTAGCTACATACTTAGGTAATTAATTTTTTATTTCTTAAAGTAGCTTCATCTGAATTAGCTATATTTCCTCCCAGAATAATCCTAAAACAACCCCTTTAACAGTGAGGAGATTCAAACTTTTGTAAGTCACCTTTAAGATAACCCATACATATTTATTTATTTAAGTCTTTTCTCATTGATCAGCCTTTCCAAGGCCTCAGTCCTGAATGCCCTTTCGGTTTGTCAATATTTTTTTTTCTCTTTTATCTGAGACACCATAATAGGGCTTTTCAAACACTGAATAATTTGAGTGATTCTATAAAAGAAGTATTACCTTCTTTTTCTACATTCTCATAGTAAGATATCCAGTTGAAAGCAGTAAAAATAAAGCCTTAGAAAATTGTGTAAGACACCATACCTAAAAAGTTGCTATATTTTAATCTCATTTACATCTTAAATATATCTCACTAAGATTTTACTTAGGTGAAATAGATATCTACCTTATATCTAAAATCTTAATACCATCCAAATATCTAGGGGAGTAAAAATGAACTCTAAGGACAATAAAGATTTTTGGTTTGTGATAGAATTTTGCTAAAGAATAGCAAGAATATTTTTTCTCCTTCTCCAAACAGTATCCATTTTTCTGTCGACACAGTGTGTGCTTCCCTCTCTCCCTCTGCTTTAATTCTGATTCCATCAAAAATCGGAATCCTGTGACTGATGTTCAAAATGAGCTGAGGTGATATTGAGGTTTTGAACTTTATCTGAGCATGTCACTCACTTTAAGGCATTCCAGACCTCAAATGGCTCAGTGTCATTCTGAAGAAATGAGACAGAAACAAGTATTGATTTTATATTTTTCCCCCCCCCTTTTAAACTGAGTACCTAATGAGCAAATGAAGATATGGTTGGTCCTGGATTTATTAGGTGATCTAAAAGAGGCTTTTTGGAGTTCAAATGTATGGAGAACAGTTTGTTGCAATTCTACTTTATGTTTCTTTTTTTTCTGAGGGAGATTGTTTCTATAATGTTACTGAGATTTGGAGCATAGATGAGATCAATTATACCATATTGCATTTCCATAGCAAACTGAAGCTCTTACTTGGTAAAAATATATTCTTTGGATCTGACAAGAGACGTTACAGTACTACAGCATATTCTTGTTGGTACTTGAGAAAGTAAACAAAATTAAAAGCCACTGGGAAAAGAGAATACATTGCTCCCTAAAGGTACAAGTGTTTCTTCAAGCTGAAAATTACAGATTTATAAAAAAAACCAAATACTTTCTCAAAAAAGAGTGAGGTGTCTCAAATCTGCTGAAGTTAAATGAGATAAATACCTTGAACAAACAACTGAATCCAGTGAACAGGTACAAGGTAAAGTATCGACAAAAAATTATTAGTGTACACATGAATGGAAAAATCATTTTATCAACTAGAACTGGTAAACATTTAAAACTTTAACAAATAAAATGGGAACTCCTACAGGCATAAAAAGATGCACAGTTGCTATAAGTAAGGAGGTTTTAAAAGCTTTCAGCAGTTTATTCTGCTGCTACAAAGTGAGGGGGCCTGACTAGGTCTGCTGCAACTAACTACAGTATTTGGACAATTTAAGACATAAATCAAGAAGTAAGAAAAAACAATGTGTCTGAGTGGGTTGTTTTTTGTAATTTCTGAGGAAGGTCCTTCTCATGCTTCAAGTAATTTAGAATTTTAAAAGTGACTGAAATGCTGTAAAAGTACAGTGGCATTAGGTTGTTTATCTTAATTGAAAGAACCAAAGATTTCCATTCATCTTCAGAATGAAAAGTTATGTCAGGCTCTGATACTATGATCTAACAAATGATATATTGTACTGTAGCAGCATGGAAAGAAAATACTATATTTGTATAGCGTACAGTGTACCAGCACTGGAAGACCCACTGAAAATAAAATAGATATTAGCATGAATAATCCTCAATCATGTTGCAGTTTCAGTGATCTGTTTATGTCTGCCTCCCTGCAGCAGTAATGATTAAATGCAGTAAATCAATGTATAACAATTAGCCTGGGATTACAGAATCCATCTGAATGGCAAGCAATAAGTCTTGATGTTAAGATGGAAATTCTACTGCCATCCATTTATTATAAAAGTCTCTCTGAGAATCTGATCTAATGTAATAAGTTGTCCAGAGTATGTATAATAATCTAAATAGCATTGCTAAAATTAGATATAGTAGTGTTGATAAGTTAAGTGCATTTCCAGCAACATATTTTTTATGAAGATTGTTTATTACTTACATTGGCTTATATTCAGCTCTCAGTACTCGATAAAAACTCCTGGTGTAAAAAAGATGTGTAATCACTCATTCATCAGTAATTCTTTATTATCTCATTTTCTCTTGGGATAGAAAATATGTCGTATGCATCAATCAATTGATCAAATTATAACGTGAAAATCTTAATCATGGTAAATGCATCCTGAGAATATCAATTTAGGACAAGACCTATCAATTTTTACTGACATGAGCTGGCCTTTCAAAACCAGTGTGACAATTTACATAAGAGAAGACTGTCCCTCTCAGCAAGGGCTTTGGTGGCCCGATCCTTCAAATAAGCACAGGGCAATTTTTTGATGCACCTGTCTAGTTAGCCTAATCTTGTACGACTAGAGTTAATGAAAGTCAAATCATAATGAAAATTCAGCTTTTGTGCTGGATTTTTATTGGTATTTTTTTCCCCGATTTCCTCTTGGGCCTTTCTAGCAGCATAAACCAGATAGCTTGTCTGAGTCGGAGATACAGCAAGATCCACTGTGCCAGTAAAAAAGAAAACACAAGCAAACTTAGATGAAGCAGGGAAACAAACATAGATCAGGAGAGCATTAACTACCTGTCCTCCTCCTAAGCCCCAGTTTCACACTGTGTTTGCCCCATAGTCTGTCAGATCATGGCTTAGCAAAGCAATGCTGGGAGTTAATGCTCTTGTAAAGCACATGTATCTCTAGCAGAATCTTTTCCTCACTGGGCTGATTTAAGGGTAGATGGCAGTACTAGTAAGTTGTAGAGAATGTTTGCTGCAAAGCCCCCGCAATGCCATCTTGAAAGGCAGACAATGAATGTAGTCTCAAACACAGCAGGATATGACTGGATCTTTTCAAACCATGGAATACAGATATGCAGACCTTTCCAATCTTTATAGCTTTTACCTTTCCAGAGGGAGCATTACACTTGTGAAACCTTTACAGTATTTTTAGGCCTTCCTTTCCCGATAAAGTTTCCACAGTAGGGTAGAAAAAGGCTATCAGTGCTCCAAATGTGTGTTTCTGGGCACACAAATATGTTATTTCTCCTGGACCAACTATGCCTACTGAATCCTGCACGGATAATCCAAATGTAAAAATATACAAATATTGGCAGCCAATAGGGGGCTTTTCATCTCAAGCAAGAAAACAGAAGTAATTCTGATTGCTTTTCCAAGAGATGCCTGGTGGGCCTTATTTGCCAAAGTTTGAATCTGTAATAAACAGCCTACTGCTGCTTCTATTTTGAAGTCTTCATATTTAACATTCGTTGATGGATTGCCACGTACAGAATGTGTATAAACAAAGCGATGAGAAGAGGCTTACACATGAATGCCATGAAGGCAGACTGTTTATAAGTACTTACGTCTTGTTTAGAAATTTTCCTGTAGTTCTATGGTTTGTGCAATAACTTGGCCAAAGAAATGCAGGAAAGACGAAAACTGCTAAAACACCACCTGCTTTGTAGGGAGGAATAGATGTTTCGGAATATCCCAGTGTTTAGAGTGAAATTCAAGGCAGAACCTTTCATTCTAACTTTCCTTGGAATTCTCATGTGGAACTCTGCAAAGAGAAGTCCTTTTATTTTTATTTTTTTGCAGGTAGGAAGGGATTCAACACTACAACATTTAGTTAAATATCACAGCTTTAGATTTTGCTTACAGCAGACATATCTGAACCTTATTTAAGGTATCGTAGGTTTTCTTATATGTACATATACAGACATGGTACCTATGGTAAATATAGCTACGTGGTAAACTGTGATAGCATTAGAAAACAAAGATTTCATGGTATAAATCTAGGACTAGCTATGGGTAAATTGACAGAAATATTCATAGAATTTTGGGAGGAAAAAACAGTAGACTGGATTCGGATAATAATGTTGATGGTAATAAGGGGAGGAATTTGAAAATATATGAAGAAAAGTGTTTAACTCTTTAAAAATTATATTTATTGTGGGAAAAATCTCTGCTTTGAAAAAGTCTTCCAAAGTTTGTAAATGGGCTGAGTAACTTTTAAATTAGTTTGACCCAAACTAGAAACATAAATTTTGGCTTCTGAATTAAAAAAGAAAATAAAAAAAAAAGGTTTATCCATTTTGTTTTAAGTTTGACTGCTAAGTAGAAAGTCCACTCTTTTCATATTATTCCCCTGTGATATGTTTCAATATTTCTGAAAGAGAACCAGAACAACCACACTCACAATCTGGTAGCTGGTATACACAACGTGAGATATTACATGTATTGTAGGTTGATTTTCAGAACAGAGCTGTCCTCGAAATACTGTAGAGCTGGAGCTCTTGAGCAGAGCACTTGCTAAGTTTTAGGAACATTATGGTACCTGCAACTTACTCTTAATTTTTTATATTACACCTACTAAACTATAATAAAAGCTAAAATATGTTAAGTGCCTTTTAAATAATTCTTCTTGTGTGAGTGGAATGCACAACAGAGAATGGCAGTTTGAACACATGCCAGTATAAGCATATGGGGTGTTAGTGGTAGGAACTTACAACGCTTTAGGCAGCTTCATTTCCCCAGGAATGATGCACAGAAAATCAGTTTTCTCCTTGAGGATGAACATAGAAAAGTAATAGATAGGCAGACATTTTGCAACACAATACTTCTCTAGCACTGTAGCTCCCCAAATTAATATTTGAGTCAGAATAATGGTACTCAATGAAATTAGCTCATACAACCTATACTTTCTTACCTCTGGGTAAAAATGATTGTTTCTTTTTTGTGTCTTCTTTCTAGTCCCTACTGCTAATACATCAATTTTTCTTCTGCAGTCCTCTAATATACCAGGCTCTTCTAGTAACTTATTTAACTGAACAGGATCTTGTAGTGCTCTCAGCTTTCTAATGACTTTGCTTTTTGTTAACACTTTAGTTCCTAAACTTCTATTTTTCAACGTTTAAATTATACCAGCAATTTAATGGACACTTGCCTCTTAAAGCATAGTATGTGCCTATGTTCTAATATAACATATTGTGAGTGCAGGAGGTAGACGGGAGGGATATTGATTCATTTGGATTTGTAAATTAGATATTTCAAGCAAAGCAGTTCAAGAGAAGACGCTCATCTCCGCTGCCAGTTCAAGGCTGCTGATCCCCATGCCTTTTCCCAGTGAGTTCAATATCAAAATTGTCACTCTCTTCAAACAGTGCTAAACCAGTATACTTTTGCAAAAGCAATTATAACCTTGCTGAGAAATGTCCATCTTTCTGTTCACTCTACTGTTGTACATAAGAAACGTAATGAACCAACAAACTCTGGGCTACCCTAAGTCACTGGCAAAATTCCCTGCTATTGGTTGGTCTGGGACTTCTGGTTTTTCGTTTTTTTTGTTTTTTTTAAGTCAGCTCTCCTTAGTGAAGTAAGCTTAGTACATTCACTTGTATAGAAAATCACACCATCTGCCTCGGCCATACTGGCTACAGAATGCAGTAAAACTGATTAATAGTACGTTTTTTCTTTTTATAAATAGTTTTTATCTAGTTACATTCAACTACTGCATATATATTGGCCACCTCTGCGCTGTTCTTTGTGTTTCAGTGCCCATAAATAAGTTTTGACATGGTCTTGATCTTTTAAAAGTTGACTAAACTGGTATCAGCCAATTCTTGGAAGGAAATCAGCCATAATTTACCTTTACTAATCACTTTACATAGTATTTCAACTACAGTGGGTTAAATGTGGTGGATGTACATGTTATTAATTATAAAGCTGGAGAACATCCTCCAGCTGAAATTAATTAATTATGTTCTTTAGGGTGGGAAAAGTCTAGTGTGGCAGTTGAGATGTAGGGTCACGATTCCCTGCATCAGTTTTATAGTTGATTGTATTAGATGTGACAAGCTTTGCACTGAAACTAGAGTTTTGTTCAAACAATAATGATACCGCTCTCCTCCTATTTTTGGTGCAACTTATCAAAAATAAGAGTCTTTTCAACCATTTTTCTCATTACTTGTTGGTATGTCTGGACTTTCCTTTTGTAATTATAGTGTATTAAATCCTTTCCACAGCAATTCTGCAACAAGCCCCCCTGTTAACGTGTTTTACTTTCCTTGGAGATATTAACGGTTGGAACATTAAGTCAAATGTGTACTTCCAGACCAATTACTGTTTTTTCATAGTTTCTAATGCTTGCTGATCCTCCTTGCCAAATACTTGTACCTATATTGAATTCTTTCCCATCCCAGGATCCTATATGATTGTAAGTAGCCAACAATGTAATGTGTTACTCAAAGCAACAGAGGTCTGTTAAGGTAGAAAATAATGCTTATCAGAATGGTGTAAAGCTTTAGGACTACAGGGTTGCAAACAGAAAATTAAAAAAAAAAAAGTAGGAAAAGCTCCTTTTCCCAGATACCCCTCTAAAATAAACCAATCAAAATATGAAGATATAAAAGCGTGGATCTTTTTCACAGTGAAAGAAATCGAGAAATATCAAGTTTGCTCACTTACTTGAAACAATTAAATGCAGCATCTTAGTGCTTTTCTCTGTAGGTTTTGCTTTTCACTAATCCTGCTGATTTAGAAGCCAACATAGCTAAAATACAGTAAGAAAAGACTTATAATTAGGATTTAAGAATGTAACGGTACAAAACCAAAAATAGTGTATTCTACTAAATTTAAAGGAATGAGCTATATTGTATGACACCTTTACACTGGAGCTATATGAGAGGTTGTTCCAGTGTAATTATCCTACTATAAAATTGCACTCTAATCAAAAAGTTAGGGCAAAAAGCAGTGTGCAGACAAGGCTGGTATTTCAATGAGCTGGGCTATTTTTCTGTCAGCCACTATACCCAAACATCAAACAAAACCTAAGCAATTATATACACTAATCCTTCCCAATGTGAAGTTGCAGCCCAATGTGAATTCAAAAGCACCAAGTTGCAAATCCTTCAAAAAGAGCATTTACAACTTATAATGGAAACTCCAACAGAGCTCTAACTGTAATAGTGTGACTACTGCAGCGATTATTCTTTATTGCCGTGGCATTTACTGCTGAAATAGTGGTGGGCAGATCCTAACATTCTCAAAATTAATGTGCAGTAACATCCTCATGTGAGGTATTGCCCAAGGTATGGTGTTTTGAAATGTAATATATCAAAATGATGATACTTCTCCATTTAAGTTGTTCTGGTCATTCACTTCATACAATTGCCGCTTCAAAGGTACTTTTCATAATTTCAGAATAAATATATATGAAATAGGAGAATCTGAAAAGCATTTGGATTCTGACTTGTATTAATGAGGACTTGGAAAATGCCAACCTATCTCCAGTAGAGCAGCTTTACAGCTAAGAGAACATTATGGTAGAGTGTTCTCTTGTAATGATTAATTTTCCCTTGTGAGCAATACACTTATGGCCCAAATCAGCTACTCCATGTATAGAACTCGTATGGTTTTCTGTCAAACTTGTGCCTGAAAAGCTAAAATGTTGAGTCTGCCAGCAATGGCCGGATGGTAAGGGAACACCAGAGTATGAACAATGAAAAGAGGACGTTGTATCTAAGAGAGAGTTCATAAACTCCATCCTGCTACATTTCCTCCTCAGTACAAGAGAAATCATACAGCTTTTAGCTCAGTTTCTCTTGTGTAGTTGGGCTGCTAGTGATCCATAGCCTACAATGAAAAAAATTTGTTTCTGTGTTTCAAAATTCGTTCAGATCATGATCCTGAAAATGCTGTAAAAATGCAGTGTTACTGCCAGAAATGCGGAAACGCTGCATTATTTAGTTTTAATAGTACAAGTATTTCATATCTAACCTATATGCTTTTACTGTAATACATATTGTGGGTGATAAAAAATATCAAGATTCCTGTCTTTTATTTGTGATCATTGCCCCAGTAGGAGACTAAAAAAAAATTTGTCCAAACAAAAAGAAACTGGAAATTCTAAGAGGTGATAGGGATAGATGAAGAAGGGTTGCCTATCTGCCTTCAGACTAAAGCTCAGAAAGGAAGGACAAAGAGCAAACTAGCAAGTGGCAACAGCAAAAGGAAAGCCCTAGCAGAAAAATGAGAAAGGGAAACTGACTTCCCCACATAAAGTAGTGTAAAATAGCAGTTACTATTTTACAACAAAGATGCAAAGTAGAAATAAATTTTATTTTTTTTTAAAAGCCTTTATGCAGGTCCCAGTGAGAATTCTTTCAGTATTGATACTTAACATGACATTTAAGCTGCAGTCTCATTCTAACAGGAACTGCCCTTCCTTTATCACAAGGGCAACATGTAAAACAGAAATGCAACGTATATAGAGATATGGAGCATAAAGATTAAGGTGAGCTTTTATAGTAGGTCTTCTGGTTACAATAAGGTTCCTGATATTCACTTCTGTATAAGACAAAAAAGCAGCATACGTTTTCTGAAGTTAATTGTAGGTTGGGCTGATGTCCTGGTTTCCAGCTGATAATTCTGACCTCTCTGACTATTCATTTTTAACTTCCTTTATCCAGACTGGTATTTCCCTTTGGTCATAAGCATAGTTGGGGATCACATCGTCTAAATTCAAGCTCTGCTAATCTCAGTGCCAGGGGCAGGAGGGCCAGATCACTTCTGTTGCTAGTAGACCTTCTAAGAGCTAATTGTGGGCTGACTTGAGGTGTCCTTCAGAATGACCCACCTTCCTCCTTCACTGAATCTGCACAGAGCCCTTTCTGACCTAAGTGCCTAGAGTTCATTTGTGGTTTTGCCTTTTCATTTTCCTCAGAGGTGACTTTTAACCTAAAATCTAACATGAACGAACAAGTGTTTTACTACTACCACCTTCAGTACTTTCAATGACACTTTCAGTACATTATTATACTCCTCTACACTATAGGAATCACTAAACCAGGAGTTTGTTCAAATGAAATTCTAATGGCTTTACTGAGAAAAGCCTTTTGCCCTGTGGGTTTGCTATATATATTTTTTTATTTTGAAATTTCTTTTCAACCAGATGGTTTATTTTAATTATTTCTTATAACAGAGACATCTTTGTCATAAAGTACTTCTAGAACAGATGAGCACAATTATATAAATGCTTTTGTTTACAGGATTACTAAAAGAATTACTATTTCACATGGGAAGTGCTGTTGTAATTTTATCTTTAATTTTTCCAACATCCTTGACATTTAAAGACAGTTTTAATATTATTATTATTGAATTGCAAAAAAGGAAAGTGTTGAATTTGTATTGATTTTTCATATGTGCTTACGCTCAGAAAGATGGCATTTCAAACCCTTTTCTAAATATAAGTTTTCTCTTTTATAGTAAACAATACAGAATACATTCTGTCGATGCCAGTGTTTGACTACAGAATGAAAAATGTTACTTTGCATCACAAAGTACTAAAACATTTAAGAATGTATTTGGCTTCTATTTGTCTCTATGGACTACAAACCATGATGCCACATAGTAAGTTTGCAGAATTTGACTATACACGCACTTTACCAAGAGTCTTTAACAAGAACAACCTTCGTACTGAAGGTTATAATTTTCTTTTGCGATGCAAAGCATAAAAATGTAGAAAAGATAACAACAAATTTGTAAGTCCTTGTCACACAAGGTCAAAATCATGCCAAGTTTTGATAGGCTGTGTAATTCTGAAGTTTCATACTGAACGGAAACAGTAATTCAAGGTGATCACTAAAAATAAAATAATAATAATAATAAAAAAAAACAAAACCAAAAACCCAAAGCAGAACGATAATGTGCAAAGGAGTCTGGACACACATTTTATAGGTTTCATTACAGAACAGTTATTTTTACTTCAGAAGCAGTCCTGCCCTGACCTACAGGTAGTTGAGACTTTCTTGATCTAAAGATCAAAATCAAGATCTAAAATTCATTGATGCCTCATTATTTGGGCAGGATTTCTTTTTTTTGATAAACAAATCTTTCATTAGAACTAGGCTAAAGCCATCAAAGGAATCTCAGTGTAATTTATTATGAGGTACAGTACAACTTCAGTACTGGGTTTTTTACTACTTAGTGGTTTGAATATATATTGTAAGTGCACAATTTTGTAAGCAAAATAAGCCATTATCTTCCAGGTACAATACTCCATGGTCCCTGTACAACAGCATGTATCAGCTTTACAAGAACATTTCCTGAAGCATCCAGATCAATTCACCTTATCCAGGATAATTCAGCGACAAACCACTCACCACTCCACCAAAAAACCAGAAGGTATTAGATTATTTTGACATGTCAAATGTAAAAATAGATACGGCTGATGTGATCTCACTGGAGGTACGCAGCATACATTACTGTAAATTGCCACCAACTTAATTGGTGTGACTAGAGAAAAAAAACAACGCACCTTACATTAGGCTGCATGACGTACCTAAAGGGGGCCTACAGGAAGGCTGGGGAGAGTCTGTTTACAAAGGCCTGCAGTGATAGGATGAGGGGCAATGGATTTAAGTTGGAGAAGAGTAGATTTAGATTGGATGCTATGAAAAATTTCTTTACTCTGAGGGTGGTGGAACACTGGAACAGGTTGCCCAGGGAAGGTGGCTGAGGTCCCTTCCCTGGAGATATTCCAGGTGTGGCTTGATGAGGCCCTGGGCAACGTGGGCTAGTTGGGGGGTGTCCCTGCGACTACGGGGAGGTGGGACCATATGACCTTTGAAGGTCCCTTCCAGCCTGGATGATTCTATGTCGAAATGCAATGACAGGGCAGTTTATTGTAAAGGAAAAAAAATAAATTAATAAATAATCACACGGTAACTCATTTTCTGAAGGAGGCTGAGTCCTGCCTGTCTGCAGCCGCCCGCGGCACGGGGGGGTCGCTGAGGAGAGGCCAGAGTCCGGGGGTCAGGTTTTGCTAAAGGAATTGAGGGCAGAGCCTGGGGAAGATTCCCGAGGGGAGAGGACAGAACCCGCGGAAGGTTTCGCTGAGGGGCGGGCAGAGCTCGGGGGGAGATCTCCCCGGGGAGAGGGCAGAGCCCGGGGCGGGTTCCCCTGAGGCGGAGGCAGAGGCCGGACCGAGGCGGGGGGCTCGGTGCCGCTGACAGAAAAAGGCGGGAAGCGGCTGTCCGCGAGTGCGCAGGCGCCGCCCGGGGCCTGTCGGGAAGGGTGCGGCGCGTGGGGGGCGAGGTAGGCGGCTCGTGGGGCGACTTCGCGGCGGGGAAGACGGGGTTCGGCCCGGAGCTCAGCCTCAGGTAAAGCTCAGCAAGGGCAGCCGGTTGTTCCGCGGAAGGTGGCTTCCCTCCGGGGCTGCGCGACTTGGCGACCCTCCCCGCTCTGGGCACCCTCGGGGGCTGTGGTGCCGGCTGTGGGGAGCAGCTCCTGTAGTGCTGCTGCACTGGTTTTGTTCTAAAAAAGAAGAGGGTACAACTAATAAAAGCTAAAAGAGGTGCTTTTGGAGGAACAAAGAGGTAGATGGCTATGCAGGATTTGTTACAAAAGTGATTTTGTCTGTTGAAAAAGATTGAGACAGTGCTATTGAGCAGAACTAGCGATGATGTTATTAGGAGAATTTATTTCATTATTTGGCCTTGTGTGTTACTTACTGGTGTTGGTGTCAGAGGGTGGCTATGTGTCCCTTTGCTGTGGCATGTCAGTACCAACACCGTTACTAGAGGATGCGGTCTTCTCTCTCCTGATTCCAACAGCCGTGTTCTGCTGAGCCAGGGGCTGGCGGTTTGGGGAAGAGAAGACTTTTTTTTGTAGCCCATTTGGATGTAAAGCTACAAGAAGTTGAAGTTAGGGGTCTTCATCTTGAACTGTCACCGTGGTGAATGGAAGAAGTGGCTCTTTACTGCTGTGAGCTGGCAGTAAGGTAGAAGGTGAAAATATTCATGGCCATATAGGTGCTAGTGATTTCTAAGGGCTTAGGTTTGCTGTATAAATCCTCTGTTAATGTGACAGTCTGTCAAAGGCTTTTTTTTTTTTTTTTCTTGTTTTGGACCAATTACTACATATTTATGTGGAATAAGGATAACAATTTGATTTAGTATGCATTGTTGGCATGCACTAAAAATGCAGCTTGTACACCAGCTTCTTTTTAACGTTCCTCTGACTTTAAAGCTCTCAAGAGCCATGTAGAGGGAAGGAACCAGTGGGATGTTTTTTAGACAAGAGGAGAGTATTCTGCTTGATATGGGCCTGTTCTTAAAGGGAGATTTTACAAAGTTTTACTTAGTCTGGAATCAAAAGCAATTTGTTGAAGGGCTGCTGTCTAAGAGGCTTCATATACATTGCTTTAATCAGCGAGATTGCAAGTAGTGATTGAAGTTCAGTGTTTCTGAGAAATATATTGCCATGCTTTCTTGTGCAAACCAACGTGCCAGAACTGTGACCAGAGGAGCACATTCACAGCCGGTGTTGGTAGTTGTGTAACATGGCAGACAATGTCTGATCAAAATTTTAGAAGAGGTATAGTCAAGAGCAAACCTGCTCTCATTTCCAAAGCCCTAATGAGTGATTGTAACTGTTACAGAACATAAAATATCAGACCCTTTCAGTGAAGCTAATGACAAAACTGAATATTTAATAATGTAGTTGCTTTTTTGCATAGCTTAAAGAAAGGTATTGTGGAATATAAATCCACAGAGATGAAAGTGCCAATAGTTAATGATTTTCAGACAACGAAGGCTAGGAATTAGACAGCTGTCTTATTTTTTTGTTCTCCTTACTAATACAGCTGGTATAGTTTGCACAAAATGGAGATCAGGTGTCCATAGCGTGATCCAATTCCTTTTGAAGTCCTTTGGTTGCTGTCTGAGTTTAATTGGCAATAGGCCTTCAAAATCACTTACCACCTAGGTAAGTTCTCTTTGGAGCATTGATTTCTGCAAGAGCAATTAGTATTTGAAATTTTTTTAAAAGTACTTGAGTACTGTTAACTCTTTTTCTTTTTCTTTTCCATCACCGAAGTGAGTATGTAATGAAAGGGAAAATGGGGATGAGGAAGCAGGGTTTAAAAGGAAGCAATTAGAAATGGTTTGTATGGCATACAGAAGGTTTTTCAAAGTGTAATAAGTATTTCGAAGGAGTAAGCAACATAATTCTCAAGTGTGGCTACACTGCAAAAAAGCTAAGAGATTAGTTAATCTTTAATCGTTCCCATGTCAATTTAGAATTGCTCCCTCTATGCTGAGGAGACTTCTAAAATAGGACATCTGCCACAGATTCTCCTTGGAGAGCTAGTTCATGCACTAATCAATTTCTTCCTTCAGCACATGTGTCCCTTGGAAAAATTTACCCACAATGTTAGTCAGATTCAGATAGTCGAAGCAACAGGGCTTTCTTTTGCGATTAATAATACAGATGATGATCCACTGAATAAATTGGAGAGTCTTAGAAACCAGCATAAATGAAAAAGAAAAACCCTATTGTTCTCTCAAATAAAACTAGAGAAATTAGAGTCAAAAGAAGCAGGCACCTCACTAATGAAAAAATGTAAAAAGAAATATACAGCTTGACAGTCTCCTGTACGATATGTTTTTAATTCATTTCTTGTTCCTTGGACAAGGTGATAACAGTGTTCCAGTTTAATCCAATAACCTATCTCCAAAATGATCAGTGTTCTTATTTCAAGCCTTGGTTCCTTTTTGCTTTGATTCAGCTCATATGGTTCCTACCCTTTGATTCTGTGCTCACCTCTTCTCCATGCAACTTGACCTTTTGCAGCTTTTCTCCCCCCTCCCACTTGCCACACTCCCTTTCTCGTCTCTCTTTCATCTTTCCATACATATTAACTCAGCAGGATTTTTGCTCTAACCTTAATTTTCCCGCATCCCAAAGCTTCACAGCTAAAAGGTTGCTGCTAATCCTCTTTCTATTTCTCTTTCTTTATAGTGTATTTTATTCATCCACTTTTATTTCCAGAAATACTTTGTATACGTAGACATTTACTCAGACTTGTGTATTCTCCAGAAGAAACCACTTTTCTAAGCCATTTTTAATGCATTTTGAGGATCACCAGAGGTGACAAATGTAGAACCATATCTGTACCAGGAAAATTCTTATTTTTAGTACGGTGTTAAAATTGGAGGATATTCAGAAAAAATTGCACTCCAGCCATCAGGCAGAGGAAGGCAGTTCTGTTTACCAAAGGTGAAAAAGAGAGATCCTACTTAACCTTCCAAATCAGTCACAAAATTAGGTGGGACAGCCTTTTAATGAAAGTGTCAGGTTTTCAGTACGCTAAACTCTATTAGGCTAATTCTGCAGATCAGCTTGCCTGAATCTGGAGGCTGGTTAGAGGGCAAAGGTGCTTAAAACTATTCTAATGTGGCACAGTTCTAGGGCCAAGAAACACTACCCCTTCATGACAACTTTAAGGTAAAAGGCTTGTAGAAGTCTCCTTTGAACCCGCAGGCGCTGTAGTTTTATTCACAGTTACAGATGGGCTAGGCAGAACAGTCCTTGAGGAAGAACTCTAGGAAAAAGCAAAGCTAGAGCAGAAGTTAGAGCTTTTTGCACAGATGGCCACCTCCATAGTAAAGAGAACAATCCATGGGAGAGGATTAGCTTTGACCTTTTTCAGCATGAAGGGTAGCTCTTGGAGAAGGCTGGGAAGGATGTTTCCACAGTATCAAATAGTCTGAGTGTTTGCTTTTTTTCTTTAAAAATAAAATTAATGAAGAAAATGTTGCAGAAAATGTTTTCTCTTCTATGTAAACTCACTCTCCTGGAATTCAAAGAGTATTTATTGGCAGTAACACTTCCTTTTAAGGTATTTTTAATTTATTTTTATAATGGAATTTATTAAACATTCTGAAAAGGAGAGATATTAATGATCTGCGTAGAATTCATACACTTACTTGCATTAAAACAAACCATCCAGTTAGGATACGGCTATGTAAATTCTCTGAGATTATAAAATTTAATGCAATAAAATAAATGCAAAATAAATTGTTTTTTAAAAGGTATTGGAACATTTTCTAAAGAAATGAGTGGCATGGAGTCCTCAACCTATTGAAGTGCAAGAACAAAATTCGCATTGATGTCAGTGACATGACAGTTCCATCCTATTCACAATGGGGATTTCAGCATCCTCTTCAAGTAGTCTTTCTCTCTAAAAGTTTTGATGCTATGGAAGGCAAAACATTACTTACTCCCATTATTAGGAACTGTTTACCTGCTGACAAAGGATTGGGTTCTTAGCTAATGAAATTTATTTACTCCCTGACAGGAAACCAAGATGGCTAATGCATGCATGGTGCACTTCCCAAGGAGTGGGGGTTTTAAAAAAAACACAGCAAACAAAACCAACAAACAAACTCTAAAACCAACCCCCCCAAAAAAAGAGAGACTGCTATTTTGTGAAGGACATTCTGTCAATTCCATTTGATTGTAAGTGGGACAGACAGGGCATTGCTCTGTGAAGTCTGATGCGAAACACCTGCAGAGTACTTCGTCACAGAAGTGAATTTGCTGGCCAGTTTTCAAAGAAAAGTAATTTGAATTAAAGCTTTCAGGTTTTGTACCTTTTCTGATCTTTTCACTTTACTTTTGCATTTAAGCATGTGCTTGTAAAACAAAAAGATACCACATGGTGAAGTTTAATGTTATCTTAGGAAATAATTCCCTTTTGCATTATTTGCCATCTCTCCTTTTTTTGCCAAGACTCTCATCTATTAACTTTTTTGAAGACTTTACTTCAGAGGAAATACTAAATGTCTAAACTCCTGTGACCCTCCAAAGTAGTTGTCCTAATATTTTTTTGAAGAAGTTCCTTCTTATAAGTTCCTATTTGATAAGCGCATACTGCTGCCTGTACTTTTAGAATAAAAATAATACTGGCTGAAATAATAAAATAACCCCAGATGACACACATCCCTGTCTAGGAGTACAAGGAATAACCACAGGAAAAAGCAGTCATTCTTTGGCTTTGTTTAACTAGGTAAAGATAGTTCTAGTCTCTTGCTTTAGGTTGTATAAATACAAAAGCTGTTGAAATGTTTGTGTTCAGACTGTTCCTTACCTCTTTTCTAACATCTGGTAAAGATGATCTCGTGATGGGAAATCCATCATGAGAGGATGGTGGAAAGGGTTTTTGGGGAGGGGAGAGGAAACTTTCGGAGTTTTCATCAAAAGTTTCCCTACATCTTCTTTTCGTGAGAAAAGATTCTAGTACCTAAAATTTCAGTATCTTTTGGGCAGAAAAATTTTGGTTCTCCAATAGTTTTTTGTCAGGAGCTCTTCCAGAATATATATAAAGGCTTTCACGTATCCATGTCTAGGTGTTTTTCATGTTCTGAGGCTAGTGTATATAAATTCATACGTATTTTTTTTTTCAATAACCAGATGTTAAGCAAATGTTTGCTGCATTTTTCCTATGGACTTTTTCACAGGGCTTAAAATATTGGGGCACTGAAAGAAATGTCTCTCATGGCGTGAAAATAGCTTTATAAAACCAGGCAGTAGAACTGTGCGAGCAGAAGAAGAATCATGGATGTGTAACGCATTGTGAACACTACCTTTTATTGAAATAGTTAATATTAGTGTAGCACTTAGTCAAAGGTAATGCCTAGAAGTATTCTAATATAAATAGAAATGATTTTAAACTGGAATAAGTGACTAGAAACATTCTGAGATATAGAAGGCAGATCAGAGCAGTGATGGCTGGGTTTGTATCTGGGGATGTGAGCCAGGGTAGATGATTAAAAATGAATGTTAGAGAGCTTAGGAGCTGATGGCCAGGTCTGTTCTTACTTTTTAGATTATCTCTTTTTTCCCTTCAGGATACCTTGACCTGCTAAATATAGTAACTTCTTCAGTATATCTGAGACAGAAGTACTAACTTTGTAGATACTCCTTCTCAATGAGATTTGATTAGGAGATTTTTCTCCTTTGTTTTTCTCAGGTGCTGGGAAGCAATTCAGTGCCATTGTTTGATAGTGTTGTCATTAATTTTTAGTTTCCCTTTTTCCAATAGGCTATTATAAACTCAGTCTTAACACACAACAGTATAAAAAACCAACCCTCTCTCTTCTTCCTGTAAGCTTGGAAATTAAAATGGTATTCTAGCCAGGATATGAAATGTTACTTTGTGCTGAGTTAGAGTTCATTACGTAATCTGGCATACAGCAAAACACATTAGATTAGAATAGTATTTTCCTCCCCTTCTCAAAGAATTTTATTTCTTAATGCTGTTACTTTTTACCTGTTAAGTCTAGATCTTTTAAATGTTATAGCTTCCACCAGCTGCAGGTGGAAAAAATGCAGATTTTTTTTTTCTTATTTTTCTGGGTCTCTTGTTTTACATGAATCTGTGTAAGGACTGCACAAAATTACTCATTAGCTAGGTATGTGTAGGAATCAAACTATCAGTGCTTGTGGGAGGGCAATCTTACTCTGTTTATTGTTTTTAGTATTTGAAAGGCTGATTCAGTACACAGTGGACCAGATTCTGATTTCCTCTCTGCTATACTAAAGGCTGCAAGGAAGTCAGTTTTCCTCCTCAGAAGAAAATGTGGGTACTATCATGGGACGTTGATCTGAGTTAGTTAAGACAGTCTAAATGCTAGTGCTCAAAAAGCAGCGTAAGATCATGGTGTTTCAATGGCCTAAAAATTGCTGCTTATTAGAAGAACCCTTAGATGCTCTAAGAGCACTGAGCATCTGTGAGACTGCTGAAATTGGAACTGTCCCAGATGGCCCTGATAGCAGTGATGGGTGAAGGAAGTATATCAGTGCCACCTGAAACACATCGATCCAATTACACAGAAGCAAGTGAAGTTCAGACACTGCATAAGTTCTGTATGTGTTGCCATTTGTGTTTGAGGAGTTATTTTTGCCATCTTTATTTTTGAGCCTGCTTTTCTAAGGGGTGAGGGGAGGGAAATTGAATATAAACATAAGAGCCAGATAATGAGGCCGAGCAATGGAAGAAATCTTCTGTATTTGAGTACTCTAATATGGACCCTTTCCCTTTCAAGGGGTTTATTTGAATCAACATACAACTGCCTGGAAAAAACAGGATTATGCTATTATATCAACAGTGCTGAATGCACCATAACACCTGAGGATATTTCTATCAAGTTGGACAGAGACAATGTAAGTGCCTGGATCTATTGGGCAGTCTTGCTATGCCACCCAGGCCTCCAGGGCATTTCACAGCAGTTTTACAAAAAGAATATTTCCATACCTAGCATACTGACAATTATTTTAATTTGTTTAAATTGGCATAGCCCTGTGGACAGCTTATTTAAAAGCTACACACACTATTATGTGTTCATTCCCTAAAGGTATTTTTACTGCAGGCATACTTGGCATTGAATTAATTATCATTCTAAAATGTACTTTTGGAGTCAGCCTAGTTTAGCTGGATGAAAAAGCTTTGTGTGGAAGAAATGGTGATTAGAATTTGGGGTCCATAATGGTTTACAAATGTCAGCTCAATTAGTCACTTATGGAAAGTGGGCCCATTCTCCTGAATTGAACTGAACTGAATCTTTAAATGCTATTAATTGAAACTGCTTATAGTTGTCCTCACAAGCTTCTCAAATACATTAACATGTTCTTTCTATTCATTGCAGAAAGGTTTTTTGACTTTTCTTTTGTGGTTTGTTTGCTTTCTGAATAAATTCTTCTTTGCTTTTTTAATTGATTTTTTTTTTTTTTTTAAATTTAGCTGGTACCTTTTTCTTACAGAAATCTGTCCTTTCCCAAGTTCCTCGTTCCTATTAAAGTAGTTGCTGTCTTACAGCCTTAAGGAAACGATATCAAAAGTCTCACTGGTTGGAGAGGATTCAGTGTAAGCATTGTGATGCAAAGAGAGACATTTCCTAATCTGACAGCCAGGTAGAGTCACATCATTGCTATGGCAGATCTCAGGTTCAGAAGGAAGCCCCAGGCTGGGCAGGGTGACTCCAGAAAACAGTGGGCATTAGGAGACACTCTCTATTGTTTATTTGGGACATGTAGTTCTCGGCACTAGCTGTATTTTGCTCCTGTACAGTGAAGTGTCTCTCTCTGCTGTTTCAGTATACAGACCTGGAATTGTCAGACATGAATTAGGGAAGGGGATGGTAAGGCATCAAGCTGTATTAGCTTTAACTGCCATGGAATTGGACATTCATAGGAAATCCATGCTAACTAGTTTTTTCTGGTTTAGTGGAGGATTCCTGGTTTATAATTTTAAGACGATTGCTCAGAGATTACAAAACTTTCTTTCACAGACAGCTTCTACATGTAATGTTACATTGGTTCAGTTCTCATGGGTGCAGTTTTGTAGCTGAAAAGCTTTGACTTTAATTGTCCTGATCAGCTTCAGAATTTGCAAAGTGAAACAAGGCTGACATTTAAACTGAACATAAATACATTCCTAAAAAGCAGCCAAAGAAAGCTTTGTCTCTGAAGAATCTTGAGTTGGCTTCCCGTCATGCTCTAGTCATCTCTGTTGTCCCACCATGGAAACGTCAGAGCTGCAGAGTTCCACAGTGTATCTTTTCAGAGTTGCTTAGCACAGGTGTTGCTGTGATTATTATGTATTTGGAAAAAATGTTTTGTTTAATGGTTCTCAAACTCATACTTCTATCTGTGACAATAATACAGATATCAGGGTGGTGAGCTGTGATGAAATGCCTTTAGAAGATGATTAAATGCTTTCTTTTCTAATAGGAGAACTAGGGACTATTAAAGAAAGTTAATGGCAGCTAGATTCAAAACATACAAAATATTTCTTCACACCACAGCTAGTAAATATGGAAATAGTTATCGAATATTGTGGATACAAAATGTTCATGTGGGCTCAAGAGACTAGACAGAAATTGAAAGAGATTTGTTGTGGGTTACTAAATGAGTAAACCACAACAGGCCCAGAAGACTTCCTGAGTCCAAGAAGGGTCAGAGGCTGGAAGGAAGGAGAATGTGAAGGAAGGTGTCATATGATTGTTCTTACTTTTTCCTAGATGGCCACTTGTGGTCCCTGTTGGAGAAAGAATACAGAACCAGATTGATGCTCGGGCTGAATCTATACAGCCATTCTTAATTTTCACAAACTGTTCATTGTTTGAGGTTGTTTACGGAGACTAATAGTGGTGAAGATCCATAGTAGTGGCTGAATGTTTTCAGTCATGCTTGGAATACTTCAAATCAACGAAGTATTTATGGGGTTCCTTTAGTAGTCTAAATGGCAAAAGACAAATAGAAGAGTTTGGAGAAACGTAAGTAAATGAAGAATAGATTTTTCTGAGTGGGTTGTTAGAATAATGGAAATAACTCTTTGCTGTTTGTGACACTGCATTTCAAATGTTTTTAAGCACATCAGTATTTCTGAATTAGTAGTGGTCAGAGTGGGTTTATATTGGTCATGAAATCAGATAACCTATTATGGGAAATTATGTGTGTAGTTGTATATATAGAATGTGCATTAAATTGTTAGATCAGTTTTAATCCCAAGGACTTTATCAAAGAGATACTAGAAATACACTTACTAAACGGTAAAAATTGTAAGTCACAAGGAACTGTTGTGAAAATACCCCACAATTGTTAGCTCAGTACAGCAGCATTTATTTGAATTGCCTATACCTGGGTGTGTATTATGATTTTCTAAAGTGTAAGGAAACAAAAAAACGTAAACCACAACTAAAAACCTCACAAACAAAAAAACCCTGAAAGCTAATGGTGTGTCTCATTTATCTCTTAGTGTCAGTCTTGAAATTTGTCATAAAAAAATAAACATTTCAGGCTAGCAATTAATCACATAGGATGCAACAATGAACATTGCTTCAGAATTACTTGATGTCTTAAAAATTTCATTACGGGCAATGTACTGGAGACAAAGAATTCTAGGATTTAGCAACTAAATTGGGTAAAAGACCTATTCTAGGGAAAGCTATCAAATCCACCTTTTTTTCTAAATTAAAAAAAGTTCCAGCTTCTGCAAATAATCATAGTCATTGCAGTACATTGAGCTCAGTGTTTGGTTTTGTTTTTTTTTTCTTTCTTAATAAATTGTCTTCAAACTCAGAAGATTCATGCTGCCATGCAGATCCACTCTTGTTGATCTAGTATGGCTGCTGAAAATGTTAATAGCCTTTCAATACTAAACACATACCGCTTGGTGAATCTTCAAATGGCCTCTACTTTCATTGCAAACTCTTTATTAAATATATATGCGGATGCATAGGTGTCTACATGTGGGTCCCCATCTGCCAGTTTTGCCTGAGATGGTGTAGTTGGTGAAAACCAGGAAGATAGCGATGCACAGCAAGTAGCCATGGTCTAAATGTTGGATCAGGAAATGGAAGATGGAGCCTGGCCTCAGCTTCCTGGTATATGTAAGACTGGGTTTTACATGTTGTCAGCTAGTGATTCCTAGGAAACTATGTATCACTCACTTAACCAAGAGTAGGGACAGTCAAGGCAGATCAATATTTATTTAATGATTTCTTCTCCACCTTTGTTGGAAATTTTACCCTGCAAACCGTCTTTCTATAAAAATACAGAAATGATCTACTATGCTGTACCTGAATCAGTGAAATGTGCAGTGCACCCACCTGCAGCTAGAATGTGACCAGAATTTGGTATAGTAATTCTTTTTTGTTTGAGTTGGGCAGTATAGATATACTTTTATTACAAATTCTTCAGCAAACATTTCCCCATCTTTCCTTCTCTCCAGTAGTTGTCAGTTGTGCATGTAAATATACAATCTATTCACTTTCCGCTCAGTAACTCCAGAGATATGTACTTGATTCTCTGAGAAGCTAGGGGGATACAATGTAAATATCTAACTTGCTAAGGCTGTAAGTGCAGTATGATTCCAGGAGTGCTCTTACAGTCCCTTGAAATCAAAATACTTTTGTGATTGAGAATCGTCTGTATTGTCTGAATGAGAGTTGGTAAGCTGCAGCTCTTTAAGGTCCAGATTTACAGAAGAACCTGAATCTTGATATAAAATACAAATCCAGAACCCTTTGTAAGTATCAGTTTCCTTTCCCTGAAGTCAGCTGTGTCAGAGCTAAATTCTGATTCACAGGACATGGGAATAATTTGAGTATGTGAGTAATATATCCTGGGATCTTGATCCAAAGTATCTCATAACTCACCCATTTCTGATATCTTCCATGCAGTGATCAGGTTGGGAGGTACTTGTCCTACAGACCTCCAGCATATGATATGCTTAGTTTGTTTCCTGAGTGTAAGCTTCCTTCACAGCTAACATGTTGATTTTAGCTGTGGGCTGAACTTTCTGCCTGTCCTGGTTTCCAGCAGGGACGGGGTTGATTCTCCCCCGTCTCTATCCGGCGCAGCTATTCCACCCCATGTGGCAGCAGAGAGCTAGCCGGGGAGGGGAGGGGCCACAACCGGGAGTGGGCGTGGTGACGTCATGGCGTAGGCGTATATATGGGCGGGCGGCGCCGGGGTGCATCTCAGCGGCGTTGGTGGCGGTCGGGGCGGCGTGGCGCGGGGTGCGGTCGGTATTGTACTCATGTTTGCCTCCTCCATCTGTGTTACTGTTTCCCTGGAATACCTGCTGCTCTGGTAAACAGTTTTTATCTCAACCCACGAGTCTGCCTTTTCTTTCTCATCCCCTCCACACTGCCGGGGGGCAGAGCCAAGGGACTGCCACGTGGTGCTTTTGTTGCCGCCGAGGCTAAACTGTGACACTGCCTTTTTTTTTTTTCTTTTTTTTTTTAAACAACGGCTATCAGTTCTACCTAAAATGCCCTATATGTATCATTATGTTGTGACTTTGCTTGCTCTTGAATGTTATCTTGTGGCTGAGACTTGAGACCTCTGCCTGTCATTGCCCTCCTGAAAAGATCGTCTTTGGTTCAGTAGCAGCTGATGCCTTATCATGATAATTCAGTCATTTTCATATCAGTTTTTTTTAAAACCCAAACAATGAAAAACTGTGCCAAAACACCAAATAATTTTCTCTTCTCTATTGTTTTCTCTTATTTTCTTATTAGAATAACACAGATAATTACAGATACTTAAGGTAATGTTAATGCATACAGCTACTTGGCTTTATTTTCTCCTTTTATAAAAAATATTACACATTATTATTAAAGCAGGAAAAAAAAATAAACCTGAAATAAACCAATTAAAATGTAATTTAAACGAAGCATTACTGTTGAGAGTTAAGAGTTGTATTGTGCAGCTCATTGTGCTGTAACTAGCCAAACTGAATTCAATGACAAAACTTTAATGCAGTGTAATGTAGTTTTAAGTATCCTTACTGTAACACAGCACTTTCAGAACAAACTTTGGAAAATGAAAGTTTAAGGTAAAGTTTTGTATAGATGTAATAGTTCTGCCTCTTCTTAGCTGTATCAGCAGTGGACAGCAGAAATGCAGCTGCAATTGTAAGCTGCATTTGCAGCTTTAACTCTAAGAACACTTGCCTTTAAATGAATTTAATCATCCTAGAGCTGGCTCTTTAGTACAATGAATTGCCTTTACAAGAAATGCTTTCACACAGCCAAGACTGCACTGTGCAGAGACTGTGAGCTGAGGCAGTGCTACCCTGCACTGAAGTCCATGCAATACAGTGTGGCATCCACACAGCCTGGGGAGGCAGACTGAAGTGAGAACACAGTGTGTGGTATACACACGGCAAACTGATGTAAAAAGTGGTGGGGTTTGCATTTTGACTTTTGCTGTGTCCTAGTTTCTGTTCCATGAAGTGTCTCAAGAAAGACAAAGGAAAAGAAAGGCTAGGCTCTCACCACTTGCTTCAGGAAAAGATTGAAATTCAGTTTCATCCTTTAGGTGAGGGGACCTGAATACCCGTGACAATCTGTGAGAAGAATATTTCAACCACCAGGACTTACAGTATTAGAACTGAAGTTTCTCTTGGTCCATCTTTTGGAGGTGTTGCGTTCTGAATGTTTTTAATAGAATTAACGTTGGAAATGTGATCTAGTTTAGACGTTCACCTGGGTTATTGTTGCAGTGGGCATGCAAGATGAAAGTTAGCCTCTATTAAGGAAGAGTTTGAAAGCTCTTTCTATGCCTTGCTTAAAACCACTGTAAATTACAACTGATACATGGGGCTACTTGTCCTTTTGGTTACTTTTACCACAAAAGGCAACGCTATACTCTACTTGTGTGGGTCTAATTTGCCCCAGAGCTGTGTCTTGGTAGACAGAGGGTAAGCAGTAACTCTCCCAGATGCTGTCATTGGCCCATTTTTAACAGTGCTAATAGAATATGGGGAGAGGTTTGCAGTGAGCACTAGTTGTGCTAAATAGTTTTCTTCAACAGGCTTCTGGGAGCTCTGCACAAATATCTTTATGAAAGACATCCCTTGAAAGTGAAGGAGATGAATTCAGGGCCCCTATATTCATTCAAGTACCTTTTCAAATGAAACAAAACTATGTAGCAAACTGAAAACACTGTTAAGAGGAGAGATGGCTGGAAAGATACATTTGGTGTGTTTATAAGATAAATTTTAAAAAAATCGCACAAATTTTACAAGTAGAGGTATGTTACTATCTTTTCATCCTTGATTAGATGATTTGTGATGTCCTTGTACTTACTGACTTAAAACTGAATTACTATGTGGAGAGTATTGTCTGCCTCTGTCAGCTGTCCTCAGTTGTCTTTATCATTTGAATGCTTGTGGGAACAAAACAACACCAGAGGAATAAAATGGCAGCAGGGACAAATTTGAGGTATCCAAATGTGAGTGCATGCAGAATCCTTCTCCATTTCCCTTGCACTCTGCTCAATGTCATCTTTAAATGCTAAAAGTATCTCTGTAGTTATAGCACTTCTGAAACACCACAGGTGGGTTGTGTCTGTCATCTTCCTTGATAAGCACAATGATGGAAACAAGGGTATGTATTGGGGGACAGGGAATTAGAGTGCTTTTGTTACAGTGACAAAACCAATAGTTTTGTGGCATCTTGACCGAAGATGATAACAAACCAATTTCATGTTTGCCAGCTGGGAATTGTAGGCTTGGCCAGGAGTAATATAAGTATCAACTTTTTAATTTGCTGTGTTTTCAGATTCTCTTTTTTTTTTTTTGTCTCCCAAAGAAAGAGACTTCTAGGCAAACACTTGAGGACATGTAAGAGAATTACACTTTTAATATTATAGTGCTCATTATTTTAATTAATGGCTGCAAGAACTTGCTCTGAGACAATTTTTTTAAACTTCCTGAAATGATCGTTAATATTTGATGAGAGGAAGAACACTATCTCCTCAAGTAATGAATTGGTGTGTTATGAAACCATGTATCCGGCACGCTTTTTGGGCAAAATGTGTTCATTTCTTTGACTCACATTGCTCCCAAATGACTGTAGCCTCCATTTGAAGCTGTTTTCTACCTGCACAGTACTAAGCTATTGCCTGCTATTTTTTACCGCTGCCGCCCCTTTTTGAGGGGGAAGCTGACTGGTTTAAAACATCCCTTAATTTTGAAATGTTGAAGTGATTTGTATGTTCTAGAATAACCTGGAGAATGAGCCTGGGAGATTGAGCCAGACACCTGAGGCACCAGCATAATGTAGCAGGCAGCTGTCTTCTGTGGATCAGCTAGAGGCAGGACAAAGATCTGCTTGGCTGACTTAGTACCTAAGCACAAATGCTTTTGAAAATACCAAGTCTTGTAGCTGTGCGTGAATCTTTGCCAAGTATGCTAGCTATTGCATTTGTAACCAGGTAAGTTCAGACAGAATTATCAAAATATATGGGTTCATTGGGAATCTCAACTGCAAGTCATATATATAGGTTTATGTGTTGGACTGGTTTGAGTGTGCTGCACAAAGAATAAAAACCTTGCAATAGCCAGATTCTGCTCCCTCTTTTCACAGTTCAGGTGGAGTTTCTTTAGTTTTCTCTCTTTTTTTTTTTTTTTTT